>JAOPHQ010002286.1:285000-322500 GCA_030340625.1 Merluccius polli
GGTGAGTGCTGTTCATTACTACAAGGTGGAGACACGTGTAGAGAGGGAACTGCTTCAGAAGTCTGGATACTGTTTAGGAAATAATGTTCTGTAACTTAAAAGACATTATGAGCATGTGGGGAGCACCAAATACAGTTACTTCTAATACACTAATACAATACTTCATATATTCATTGTTGATGATGGCCTACATGCAGAAGTAAGTCACAACATTTTGTTTTCTATTAATATGTTTTGCAAAGTAATTTCTGGTGACATGTGTAATACATAAGACCCGAATGCAAACAGTTGTTCTCATCTTTATTGCCATGCACAGCATTATCCAATTTTATTCATATGCCAAACCACTGGTTATGATTATTAGAGAAAACATGTCATGTATTGAAATACTATCGCCTATGCCGTAAACGCCCATAGTCTGCTCTATATTGGTTGCTTGACATCTGGAGGACGAAGACATCCAAACAGACGTTGTTGAAACCTGTACATATTGGTGGTTGTAGGATTTCATTCATAGGTCGAACAAACATGTACGGTCTCACTGTTGTTTCTGTAGTCCCTTCCATGTTTACTGTAAATTCTTCTTTTCTGGTTAAATGGCGCGCAACCTATAGCCTGGCTCCGGCCGCCTACGTTCTTCCGCTCAATTTTCATTTCACTTCAGCACTAAGGTCTGGCGGTGCTGTATGTTAGAACGATTTCTTTTCCCTCAAATGTGCCTTCCAATCAGCGAACAGGAGGCGCGGCCTGAGAACAGTGACGTAGAGGTCGTGCGCGAATTTCAGTTATGGCGTAAGTACGGAGGCGGGCGGAACCAGGCTAATGCTAATGCTCACTGCATCTGCCGTTTGTATACTGCGCGCAACGTGGTTTCTGGCGCATGAAATACGTCACGACCAAACGTTAGCTATTGGTTAAGGCAGATCCAGAGTGGCACTGGGCAGAGCCAATAGGTTTTAAACTTCAACAGCACCCGCCTTCAAGTGAGACATCGTTTGTCTCTACAGCACTGCTAGACCTTTAGTATGAATGTAATGAGTACCAAGGTCTAGTTAGGACTAGGCTACGCAACCTACTATGTTTACGGTATATGACACGTCAAGCTTGTTTACCTTGAGCAGCATGGGAGCTCTGCTCTCCGCCTCCCAAACCTTCTAATGAGGCAGCCAATAGAGCAGAGCTCATTACCATACATCCCCACGCCCACAAAACAGGCTGTTCTTTAGAGTGGAGAAAATGAGCGGCAGAAGCTACAGAAGCTGGATTTATGAGTTTTTAATATATAAACTTCACTAACTTATTGTAAAGACCACAGGGAACAGTTTTAAAAAAAGCCCTAAACAGTATAATAGGTCTCCTTTAACATAACTAGATTATTACAGCACAGAGAATCTGCCATTTCATGACAAACACATGCATTCACCATTATCAAAATGTCATACTATCCTAAACATGTCCTCTTTGTTTTGTCCTTCTGCCAGGTGAATATGTTATCATGACGGTCCACTTCCACCTGCAGAGGAAGATGGGTTTCTTCCTGATTCAGACCTACATCCCCTGCATCATGACCGTCATCCTGGCACAGGTCTCCTTCTGGATCAACAAGGAGTCTGTCCCCGCCAGGACCGTGTTTGGTGAGCTGATTCACATTCTGTTGATTTTTGTTTTGAATAGAATCAAGATGGTGTACTGTACTGAACTGGTGGGCGTTTTGTCATTTTTGGCTGATGGTCCGATTGTTGTTGCTATGTTGACTCCGGTTTGTCTAAAAGAGCAACTTGAAATGAAACACGCAGCGGTGCATAGCTACAGAGAGAAGGTTGTGTCAAAGAGGAAACACAATTTCTGTTTGACGAGATGATATGTTTTGGCAATCGTCCAGCTTGTGCAGTAGCAAAGGCGGGGCAGCGATGTTTTCCCCAACTGCTAAATAGTTTCAGAGACTGCAGGTTTTTTACTCTAAAAATTAGAAAATATACCAAATACAAAAAAACCCTGCAAAGTATTCATCATAGTGTATTTGACTTAAAAGTGGTTAGACGGCAAGAAGACACAACGAGGCGGAGGCGAGTGTTCACGATGTTCGCCCATTAGATGCACATCTCATCTCATGCCATTTCATCTGGTGTAATCTCATACTCTCTCCTCTCATCTCATTCCATTATTGCATCCATCTCATTTCACATGATTTCAATTCCTTTTTTATATAATATCGTTTCATCTCGCATCTGGGATCTCACATGATAGCTCATACTCTCATCTCATTCCATATCATCTCACCTCTCTGACTTGTGACTTAAGAGCCAGCCATTTTAGGAGCCATACGTTTAGGAGCCACAGGACATGCCCATTATTCTGTCCTAACAGCACACCACCCACAGTGTCAAGCCAGGGGAGAGTCCACAGAACTACCTGCAATCGGATTTCTGGTTCTGGTTTCTGGTTATTATCAAAGATTTGTATATTTATTTTTCATTTCATTGCAAAGACCCCCCCCCCCACCCCCCGATGAAAAATAACAGTTGCTTCTTTCACCTCACTTCCTTACAACTCTATCCTCCACCTCCACCATGGTGGAGGAGGAGGAATTATTCCACAATAAATGTCCCCTTCTGAGGGTCATTTTCTTTTTTTTTCCAAATAAAAGTGGCCATGCCAATTGGCAGAAAGAATGAAGAGTGGATGTTGATTTGGCCCATTTCACTCGCAGGTTCCGCTTGCTACCATTACACCACACTACACTTAGCACCAAGCTTTAGCCTGGGGAGAAAGTGAAAGAGAGAGAGGGAGAGAGAGAGAGAGAGGGAGAGAGAGAGAGTGAGAGGCAATGGGCAAACAAATGAAAGAAGCGAGAAGCGAGAGGAAGAAAATGACAAAGAACAATGTGGAGACAATTAAAGTGAGGACGGCGGAGGCCAAGAGACAATGAGACAGGGAGAAATAGATAGAGACTGGAGATAGATTGGAGAGACGAGGAACAAAGAAGAGGGACAGAACGATGAAGAAAATGAATGAAGTGAGCAGAGTCAGAGATTGGACGATAAGCATTGAATGAATTCAAGACACACACATGCACACACACACACACAGAAAGACAGAAAACAACTCTTCAATCCTGTCATGATTCTTTCTCTTTTATCCACTTTTTAATTTGGCTGTGTTAAACATTCAGCAGCCGCAACCAAACTTGGACCAGCCTCTGTAGACCGTGGCTGTGTTTTGTGGCGCTTGCCTTCTGAAAGGCTGGCAGCCCCCCTTCCTCTATACCAGCACCAACGAAGCCCACTTGCCTTCCTCCTCCTCCTCCTCCTCCTCCTCCTCCTCCTCCACAGCGAACAGATCCCAATCATTAGTGGTGTTGGCTGGGAGGCCCCGTGTGGAAGCAACATCTGTGCAAACTCATTAACCTCAATCATCCTGCTTTTTCCTCCATTCCTTGCAATTGCCCACGACAACGGCACAAAGTAAAACGTTGTCCCCCTATTGTTAAAGAGATGTGCAGTGTCCACACAGCACAGGGGCTGTTCTCACCATGAACCAGACAACACACTGAAATTCTCACAAATTAGTATCTACAATGGAATATTCAGTGATTTACGGGGGGGGGACACACATCCAAAATGAATTGAGTACAGAGACAGGTCATTAAGGAGCAGGTGGGGGGGGGGGGGGGGGGTGGTGAGGCGTCTTTGCTCGGTCCTCCTCACTAAATACATGTAGATGGTAGATGACCTGGAAGATGGTGGCCTCATATCGTCCACTCTGGTCATGACATTCTTTATCGCCCAAGAGTGCTCCACTTGCAGGACAGAGTGGTGCTTAGGGAGGATCCTAATGTATTGTAATGCCTCGCTGATGAGAACACAACTAGCAGTGTGGTAGAGAGAGAGAGAGAGAGAGAGAGAGAGAGGCCCATGGTACAAATGCCCCGTCTGATGCATGGAAAACACACACGTAAGGCAAGGGGAGAAAGGAAGAGGAGTGGAGAGGAGAAAGAGGAGAGGAAAGGAAAGTTAAAGTATGAGAATGGAAAGGGGAGGAGAAGAGGGGAGGAGAGGAGGGGAGAAAGGAGGAGAGGGGATGAGAAAGGAATAGAGTGAAAGAATAAGGAAAGGAAAGGAGAGGAGAGGAGATGAAAGGGGAAGATAAGGAAAGGAGAGGATAGAAGCGGAGAGGAGTTCAATGAAAAGGTTAGGAAAGGAAAGAATAGGGAAGTCATTCATAAAGTCAGAGAAAGAGAGGAAAGGAATGTGACGAAGGGGAAGGGAAGGTGAAGGGAAAAAAAGAAAAACCAAGCAAGCAAAAATAAATGAAAGAAAGTAAAGAGAGAAATTAAACAAAAATGAAGACATTAAAAAAATAAAATAATAATAATAATAGAAAGATAGGAGAGGAGTAGGAAAGACACAAGGATATTAGCCGAGAGAGTGAAGAGAGAGCGAGAAGGGGGGAGGACAGGAGAAAGTAGCAGAGGAGAGGAGAAAACCCGATGATGGTTACGTGTAAGCACTCCTACACGACAGTACATTAAGCCACAGTTTGCCGTGTGCTGCATTGTCAACAACCTCTGTTAAGAGCTAAAAGTCCCCTGAGCCCAAGCCTAACAGGCTTAATTGAGTGTGGCCTAATTTGTACCTTGCTTTTTGCCTATAAAAGCACATAAATGCCTCGAGCCCATCATTTTTTGTCCTGTCCTTTCTATACAACTTGCCCCTCCACCCACACATTTATTTTTTCCTCATCTTCCCCCCCCCCCCACCGCCTCCCTCACTGACTTGTTTTACTTGGTGTGTGTGTGTGTGTGTGTGTGTTTCTAAGAACTAGTGGTAGAGGCTTGGTTAGAGCATGGCTACTTCCAGTTAGCTCTGGGTTTTGTGTCAGAATTTTCTTCTGACAAAACCCTTATTTCCTTCTCATGTTCTTTTTACAGCTGAAGAGTTGCACATGAAAGGCTTTTATTTCTCACAGGGCCATTATTAGGAACATTAAATACTCCATAAGTTCATATTATTAGACTAATTACCTGCGCGAGCAGCTATAAGAGCCCATTGTTCAACTGTCCCTTTTTCCCCCTCTGGTTGCTTTAGCATGATGAGAGTGAATTAGATCTGCACTTTGTTAATGAACCATTATGGCAGTGAGCATCCAGTCTAATCTAATTGAACAGGAATTGGGTCAGGGAAGTTCACACCCAGTCCCAGGTATAGCCTGCCTGCATGTATTGTATCAGTTTATTCATTCATAAAAATGACCAATGCAATTTACCAGACCATCGTTAATATATTCTGTCTGGCATTACTGTGGTGTGCTGCATCCATAGCTGGCTGCTTCCACAGCTGTGCTTTGGTTGATGATCTCCTTTAAACCATGTTGATTGTATGTCACTGAGTTTTTGGTTTGAGTAGTGAGTGTTTAAATCGAGCTTTTATCGTTTAATCGGACGGAAACGAACAGAAGATAAATCGAATCATGTGTGATTTCATGCTCCATTACCTTTACAGTCTACGGAAACCACAGCAAAATATAATTTCACAGATGAATTTACGATTGACAATATTCTGCTGTTGGATAGCTCTGAGGTATGTGGGAGCCCAGTGGGAGTTACTCTCAAGCCAATTTGAACTCTCATGTAATTTGATTACATGAGAGTTATTAGTAACTAACAGACACTTTTTTCTGAAGCCAGGAACTTGTGGTGCATAACATAGACTGTAAAAAACTTGAATGGCCACCTCGCACCAGTCTATGGCCAAAACTCATTAATATTCAACCCTTTTTAATGAAATATGATTGTCAGCAAAGTCTTAGGAAAATACATAATAAGGAAATTAACTAGCCACTGAGATTGTAACCGAAAAAAGATCTTGGTCTTATATTACTTCCACAAAAGTACATGTTAGAGTCGTCAACGTTAGCTTCACAAACAGGCGGTCATGGCTGCCACTTGGGTTATGCACTAAAACAATATAACTCCATATCACCATGAACAGTAAAACCATGAAGCTGTTAAATAACAAACCACACTTCTTAACCACTGTGATCCAAATGTCTGAAATATATTATTTACACGTATGTGTGTCCACTAACGCTGATGGCATAGTTGGCAAGATGGTTTTGATCGATTGGGTTCCAACAATGAGGACCCATACACTCTTTAGCTTATCAAAACAGAGTAACCACCTGTTTGTGAAGCTAATGTGGAAAAGACAAACATGTAATTCCTCTAAGGCAGGCCTGGGGAATCTGTTCCACAAAGGGCCGGTGTGGCTGCAGGTTTTTGTTCAAACCAAGCAGCAGCACACCAGACTTGACTCATTTAATCAACTGATCTCAGTCTTCAGAGAGCTGATTGGTCAAACTGTGTGCTCTTGGTTGGTTTGAACAAAAACCTGCAGCCACACCGGCCCTTTGTGGAACAGATTCCCCAGGCGTGCTCTAAGGGCTTTGTGGTGGTTCACGGTAGTTTGCGTAGTTGACAGTTATATTTCATTAAAAAGTTATTAAGGATGGAGTATTAATGAGTTTTGGCCATCGACTAGTGTGTGGCGGCCATTCAAGTCCAGCCCTCTATGTGCCAAATATTGAACTCCAAAAATGTAGAAGGCAAATCTACCGATTGTAAACCGAATGGTGACGGACATCCATAATTTTTACAGTCTGTGGTTTGAATGCATGTTAACAATGTTACTTCCAGCGACTACATAGCGTACCTCTTACAACCAAATCTCTTTAATTAATTTGTTCTGTATCCAAAGAACCAGACTGCAGAGACTTATTTAGTCAAACATAGTAACACACACACACACACGCACACAAACACAAACACAATTAATCACACTTAAGCTTCATCATCATCACCACTTCTCTAATCTCTAACAGTATAGAGGTCACAAGTTCACTGGAAGCATGGTCAGTTAACAGTGGCAGTTATTCCTATGATAAATGTAGATACATTCCAGACATACATGAGATGTATGTCAATTAACATTGAATAGGTAATATATTATCATAACATAATACACTAAATAAAGGCATAGATTAGAGCCCGACTGATATGGGATTTTTAAGGCCGATACCGATACAAATATTTGGTGATTTAAAAATCCGATATTACGATATATCGGCAGATATATATATATTTTAAAAAGAAATTCTAGAAACATGTAACAAAACATGAACAAATGTCCCTAACATTAGTTATATGTTTATGAGTCCTCGCTAAAATAATAGGATAATGCAGTGAACACACTTCACCGATGGGTCACACTGCGACCGACATGAGCAGCAGGGGGCGCTGTGGCCGCTGGCTGCTGGCTGCCGTCGCCAGGGGGGCGGGGCTTCAAGCAGCACTGCAGACATCAAGTTCGGTTGCGCCCATTGCAATATCAAGTTTGTAGTAGAGCTATTCGGCAGGCCGGCGTGACAAGCATGTCCAAATAACAATTTCCACGTTTCCCCTGTTTATTATTTAGTAATCAAAATAATATTTTCAAACAATACGTACAAAAAATGCTGTCTATTTTGTGCATGGTAGCATAGTTGGAATCAGAATCGCATTGTTGGCCTAGTTTCCACACACAAGGAACCTGGTTCTTTGCTCTCAGTCAGGACACAATACAACAAACAGAAATGGAGAAAAAGCATTATAAGTGTCCTGGTAAAGAAAGAGAGACTGCTCATAAACCGGAGACGGCGACAATGAGCTTCTCCAATTGGTTGCTGCTTCGGCGCCGACGCCGCTCATGTGTATAAAGTTAAACTAATGTCAACTCTCCTCGTCACTCTGGACGCTGGCGTCGCACTGCTCGCTGCCGCCGCGGCGCCGGCCGCTCCTCGTCGCCAGCTCTCATTGAAAATGAATGACTGCGGGCCGATTTGCTGCTCGTGTCGCTCGCGGTCGTGGATAACTCGTTCGCTCTGCCCAACTCTGGCTGGATCAGCTGGTTGTAGGGTTTGTGGCGTTAAAACATGGTTGAAGGGTGTTTCGTCCGTTTTTTAAAATATTCATTTATCGGCCATTATAAATGCCTAATATCGGCCGATAATATCGGCCCGCCGATATATCAGTCGGGCTCTAGCATAGATGCAATTGTTCACAATACTAAATTCATACAGGGCAAGAAGTGATGAACAAGGTATGGCTGGAATTATGCAAGTCAATGTTATTTGTATAGCCCTTAATGACAGTTAAAGTCTCAAAAGGGTTTACACATGACACCCTCAAAACCCTAAGCCATCAAAAGGGCAAGGAAAGCTCCCAAATCGACTGGAGCAAAAGCTTTAGAAGCAACACAGAATGGCTAGGAGTGCAATACGTGCAAAGCAGTAAAGTTAGATAACATCAACTCATTGGAAAAGAGGAGGTAAACACTATGTCCCCAAGACAAGGCTGCAGCCTTCGTAGGCAGCATTTCTCGGCTGCTCCGTCATCAAAGGCTGTCCTAATGTGAAGGATCATTGGTATACGGCCAAGAGATGCAGCCTTCTTTCTGACAATGTTTCAGGAAAATGGCGAAGAGAAAACTAACTGCAGTGCCCACATCTCCCAAGTGTATCTAAAAATCTAAAATAAATCTTAAATAAAAAAGTGTGTTATACACATATCTACTTTTTACATACATTTAGATAAATCTGTTCAGTTTAATCATAAATAAATGAATCTGAAGAATAGCTATCATTGCTAGCTAGCTAGCACAGATAATATGTATAATGTTGGCATAACTCAATTTCCTTTATTGTGGTTTATTAAAAATAATATGATGTGCCAAGTCCAACATATGTTTTGAGAGGGTGAAACATGACCGTTTGTAAAAGGTAAAAAATGGGCACAACGCAATCATCTTCTTAGAAGTAATTTTCCTCCTTCAAGTTTTTACAGGAGGGGGGACATTTACAATGATGTCACAGAAACCAAAAGACCTGTTTGAGCTAGTCCTCTCCAACTATCAAAAATATTAAACAATTTTGCTTCTGTAACACTTCTGGGCAGACCCTTTTTTCATTTAGGTGCGTTCAACTTTTTGCTATCTCCACTCGCTACAATCTGATGTAGCCAGAACGTTTGATTAACGTTTCCTGGTAACCCAAAACTGACAATAACAATACCCACTGAAGGCAATTTGAGTCCATATTTACATAAATGTGTTTTTTAAAACCTTGTGGATTTAAGTTGAGTTTTGGACCAGGATCAATCCATATCACTACTATGTAACCCACGACATTGCTTTCCGTCGGAAATAGGTTGCTTTAGGGTTTATGTTTCCTTTAAAATGGTCTAACTTCTACATGAATAACAACTAATAACTGTCTCCTGGTCCTTGCTTGCGCACAGGGATAACCACCGTGCTGACCATGACCACGCTCAGCATCAGCGCCCGCCACTCCCTGCCCAAGGTCTCCTATGCCACCGCTATGGACTGGTTCATCGCCGTCTGCTTCGCCTTTGTCTTCTCTGCGCTCATCGAGTTTGCCGCCGTCAACTACTTCTCCACGCTGCAGGCGAACCGTGAGCTACGCAAGGCGGCCGCCATGAAAGCAGCGGCGCAAGAGGCTGCGGCCGCAACAGCAACATCAACAGTCCCCGGGAATGAGGGAGACACCACCTCGGTGAGTCAAAAACTCTCCCAAGCGCACACACGCCGACGTCACACATGCACACACATGCATCAATACACAGTTGTATCCCGAATACACACACAATGACCCACAGACCGAAACAAATGTGCATTTGCATCCAACCAATACTAATAAATGAATGTGTACATTGTAGGGGTGACCCCGAATAGTCGACTATTCGATGATTCGATCTAAGGAGCCTGATTCGACTGCCAATGTCATAGTCGAATCGTCGGCAAAACACAGGATCATTCCATTCGGTCTATAGGCAGTGCTGAATGTCTGATTTTACATAGTTTCTTTCTCCCAATAAATCATGATATATAGGCTATTTTTGTGTAAATATCAAGTGCAAAACACACTGCCGCCACAGCGCATCTATGACACAAGTGCCGCCCCTAGCACACATAGGAAGCGTCGCGCTGTGGCGCGTCAACAGGAATATAGTCGTCTCCAGAGCAGAAGAAAAAGAAAAAGAAAAAAGCGCCTTTTCGGTGGCACTTGACGCGCGGCGACGCTGTGAAATAGGACAGTAGCGTGAAGTGTAGCGGGGCCGGTGTGGGGGTGTACATAGAAAATAATAGGAGAGGAAAATAATAGGGACGTGCGCCGTTCAGCGGTGGTGACGGACAGCGGCGGCGGCGGTGTGTTTTGGACTTGAAGTCCAAAACACACCGCCGCCGAACGGCCTCGAAATTGTAATCGAAATTGTTTAATTGAGTGTTTCAGCTCTTTAGTCTGGTGTGGAAAAAATGGAAGCCAATGTCGTAAATGAGAATATGGATCAATGAGCAAAAAAAAAAAAGAAAAAAACATGATTCGACGATCAGTCGACTATAGGCAAGACTTGACGAATCAGATTCGATTATGTACATTCTTAGTCGGGGACACCCCTAGTACATTGTTATTTCATATTTGTCTTACTAAACTGCTGGAAATTGGAGGTGTTTCATCCAGTTTTTTCAAATGTGTCCTAAATGTGAACATTATAGACATTATATATTATATATTATTTAACATTAGAATATTAGAGCAATTCAATGATTTCTTGTAATGGGAAAAGGGGATTTCCAAAAGGCCCATTTATAATCATATACTACGCTCCTGCTGAGTAATAGCATGCATTAAACCTATAATATGTGCCCAATAATGTTCACTTTCAAGTTTAAACACACTACACTACAATAAATGGGATTCACTTGGAGTTGTAATAAAAAAGGGTTCTGGTAGTGTCTTAAAGTGAATTGCAGGGCAGCATTATCAAATTTTTTTTTTTATTATTGCAAATTGAATTGCCTCCTTGCCTGACCCCAACCCTCTTTTCCTAATATTATTACTATATTAGTTATATAATCTTTCCTGATGGCTGGAATGTTTTGATCATTGTAATGATGGGTTTACGCTCGTGGGAAAATTTTGTCCAACCTTTGTTCAAATGTATAAATAATACATTTAAAATAAATATTTTAAAATGCAAACTGCTTGTTCCGGATCCCAATCATGCGTAAAACATCTCACGGGACAAAAGACGCGAGCTCCCTAACGCGCGACTAGCGATGCTTCAATGGTACTCTAGTAGGGACAATGACACTAAGGCGCAGATAGAAGCTCACTGCTTTGGTTTTAGTTTGAAGATATTCCCTTGCAAAACAAAAAAAGCTTATTAAAAAAAGGACAGATTTCTTTCAAATTAGTCTTGTTCTAAAGACTGGACATTGGACATTGTTTCACACTATTTGATCACTGATATACACTCACCGGCCACTTTATTAGGTACACCTTGCTAGTACCGGGTTGGACCCCCTTTTGCCTTCAGAACTGCCTTAATCCGTCGTGGCACAGATTCAACAAGGTACTGGAAACATTCCTCAGAGAGTTTGGTCCATATTGACATGATAGCATCACGCAGTTGCTGCAGATTTGTCGGCTGCACATCCATGATGCGAATCTCCCGTTCCACCACATCCCAAAGGTGCTCTATTGGATTGAGATCTGGTGACTGTGGAGGCCATTTGAGTACAGTGAACTCATTGTCATGTTCAAGAAACCAGTCTGAGATGATTCGCGCTTTATGACATGGCGCGTTATCCTGCTGGAAGTAGCCGTCAGAAGATGGGTACACTGTGGTCATAAAGGGATGGACATGGTCAGCAACAATACTCAGGTAGTCTGTGGCTTTGACACGATGCTCAATTGGTACTAATAAGCCCAAAGTGTGCCAGGAAAATATCCCCCACACCATTACACCACCACCACCAGCCTGAACCGTTGATACAAGGCAGGATGGATCCATGCTTTCATGTTGTTGACGCCAAATTCTGACCCTACCATCCGAATGTCGCAGCAGAAATCGAGACTCATCAGACCAGGCAACGTTTTTTCCAATCTTCGATTGTCCAATTTTGGTGAGCCTGTGCGAATTGTAGCCTCAGTTTCCTGTTCTTAGCTGACAGGAGTGGCACCCGGTGTGGTCTTCTGCTGCTGTAGCCCATCCGCCTCAAGGTTCGACGTGTTGTGCGTTCAGAGATGCTCTTCTGCGTACCTCTGTTGTAACGAGTGGTTATTTGAGTTACAGTTGCCTTTCTATCAGCTCGAACCAGTCTGGCCATTCTCCTCTGACCTCTAGCATCAACAAGGCATTTGCGCCCACAGAACTGCCGCTCACTGGATATTTTCTCTTTTTCGGACCATTCTCTGTAAACCCTAGAGATGGTTGTGCGTGAAAATCCCAGTAGATCAGCAGTCTCTGACCTCAGACCAGCCCGTCTGGCACCAACAACCATGCCACGTTCAAAGTCACTTAAATCACCGTCTGGCACCAACAACCATGCCACGTTCAAAGTCACTTAAATCACCTTTCTTCCCCATTCTGATGCTCGGTTTGAACTGCAGCAGATCGTCCTGACCATGTCTACATGCCTAAATGCATTGAGTTGCTGCCATGTGATTGGCTGATTAGAAATTTGCGTTAACGAGCAGTTGGACAGGTGTACCTAATAAAGTGGCCGGTGAGTGTATATATATATATATATATATATATATATATACAGAGAGAGAGAGAGAGAGAGAGAGATATCAATATCCTATATATATAGATATCCTAATATCAAGGACATGAGGAGAAATATGTGTGAAACATTGTCCACTGTGTACTTTAAAACAAGACTAATCAAATCGGCTGAGCTTCATGGGATTTGATGTTTAATGTCAACGTTATCATGGCAAAGCTGATGTCTGGGATTTGATATTTCAACAATTATCCTACACCCCTACACCAATTCATACAATAATCCATCCATCCATTAATTCATTAATTCCCTCATCCATCCACCCATCCATCCATTCCCTCATATATCTATCCATCCATCATCCATCCATCCATTTATTCATTAATTCATTCCCTCGTCCATCCATCCATCCATTCATTCCCTTGTCTATCCATCCATCCATCCATCAATTAATTAATTCCCTCATCCATTCATTCCCTCATCCATCCATCCATTCATTCCCTCATCCATCCATCCATCCATCTCTCCAGAGAGAGAGAGAGAGAGAGAGAAACTGGCCCCATGGTGGCTATGGAGTGAGATAAAATTAGAGATGTAAAGAGGAGAGTGCACAGACTGATGTGTGTGTGTGTGTGTGTGTGTGTGTGTGTGTGTGTGTGTGTGTGTGTGTGTGGGCGCATGTGTTTGTGTGTGTCTGTGTGTGTGTTTGTGTGGGCGCATGTGTGTTTGTGTGTGTATGTGTATTTGTGTTTTTGTGTGTGTTTGTGTTTCTGTGTGTGTGTGTGTGTGTGTGTATTTGCACATGTGAGTGTGAGGATGCACACATGTGAGATTTTAGTTATGTGTGGGTGCAGTAGGTGCAAAAAGGATGTACATCTGTGTGTGTGTGTGTGTGTGTGTGTGTGTGTGTGTGTGTGTGTGTGTGTGTGTGCGTGTGTGTGTGTGTGTGTGTGTGTGTGCGCGTGTGTGTGTGTGTGCTTGTTTGTACATGTGTGTGTGAGAGAAGGGGCGAAGTGTAAAATAAATAAATAAAGCGGGGGAGTTGCAGCATAGAATAGCAACAACTATGTAGGAGGGATCTCTTCTTTAGAAAAGAAGCATGAAAACACATGAAGAAGACATGTACACCTGTCAGTCACACATTAATTAAGCAAAACACAGAAGGACTATACAAATTAACTAGTTCAATTGACTTGGGTTGACAATGGTGTGTGTGTGTGTGTGTGTGTGTGTGTGTGAAGGACAATACAAAAAAATACAGGGAGAGAGAATGAAAGAGAGATGAAAGGAAACATGTTGGAGATTATGTGTGTGTGGGTAAGAGAAAGCGAGCGAGAGGTCTCTGTCCCAAATTCCACTTGCTCTTTATATCTTCAGCGTCTCTTATAACTTCTAGAACGCTCTATACATGTCTTTAGTAACAGCTAGAATGCCATAGCTCTATAGCCTATACGTCCATGCTAACATGTAGAACACCATAGCTCTTTACACGTCCATGCTAACATCTAGAACACCATAGCTCTTTACACGTCCATGCTAACATCTAGAACACCATAGCTCTTTACACGTCCATGCTAACATCTAGAACACCATAGCTCTATACACATCTCTGGTAACATCTAGAACACCATAGCTCTATACACGTCTCTTATAACATCTAGAACATAATAGCTCTATACACGTCTCTTATAACATCTAGAACACCATAGCTCTATACACATCTCTGGTAACATCTAGAACATAATAGCTCTATACATGTCTCTGGTAACATCTAGAACACCATAGCAGGGCTGCCAAGTTTCAGAAAATGACAAGAGTGAGAGTTTAGTGTCATGATGCGTTTCGAAAAAAATGTGGCCTTTTTTAACATCGATTTGGCCTGTTTTAATGTCGATTTATACCTTAAGACCGATGTCCTCACCTCCATGCCAGCTGCTCTCCCTGCACTGTGGCCTCCTAATGCTAGTCTTAATTAACCAGAAATTAGAAATCAAAATTGTAACAAGAATTTTGACAAAATACATTTATTTGTCATTATACCATGGTCTGGGTGAATACTCGATTCTGATTGGCTGGAGGGTGTAGGTTAAAAAGTGTTATACCATGGTCTGGGTGAATACTCGATTCTGATTGGTTGGAGGGTGTAGGTTAACACTTTTTAACCTACACCCTCCAGCCAATCAGAATCGAGTATTCACCCAGACCATGGTATAATGACAAATAAATGTATTTTGTCAAAATTCTTGTTACAATTTTCATTTCTAATTTCTGGCCATAATTTCTTATGGCCAAGCAACGTGGCCATAGCGTCTTCATAGCGCCAAAGTCTTTCCTAGGTGTACATTAACACTTTTTATACCATGGTCTGGGTGAATACTCGATTCTGATTGGCTGGAGGGTGTAGGTTAAAAAGTGTTATACCATGGTCTGGGTGAATACTCGATTCTGATTGGCTGGAGGGTGTAGGTTAAAAAGTGTTATACCATGGTCTGGGTGAATACTTGATTCTGATTGGCTGGAGGGTGTAGGTTAAAAAGTGTTATACCATGGTCTGGGTGAATACTCGATTCTGATTGGCTGGAGGGTGTAGGTTAAAAAGTGTTATACCATGGTCTGGGTGAATACTTGATTCTGATTGGCTGGAGGGTGTAGGTTAAAAAGTGTTATACCATGGTCTGGGTGAATACTCGATTCTGATTGGCTGGAGGGTGTAGGTTAAAAGTGTTATAGAGCGTAACAGTGACCGCCCCCTTTTTAACAGCTCCGGTGCCGGAAGTAAATTTCCCATGCATTTATCTCGTCCACTTTTCGTAGAATCCTTATAAAAAGAGTATTAAGCCTTGAACCAAGCCAATCGTTCGTTATGGTAGTCGTGACCATATTATGTTTGATTCGGGATGAGTAGTTCCTCACTCGGTCAACTAAATAATGTACACAGTCTTGTACCTTTGCCTTTTCTTCCGTTTTCCAAATTCTTTTTATGCCCGAATCAAACATAATATGGTCACGACTACCATAACGAGCGATTGGCTTGGTTAAAGGCTTAATACTCTTTTTATAAGGATTCTACGAAAAGTGGACGAGATAAATGCATGGGAAATTTACTTCCGGCACCGGAGCTGTTAAAAAGGGGGCGGTCACTGTTACGCTCTATACCAGGGGTCGGGAACCTATGGCTCGCGAGCCACATGTGGCTCTTTTGCCGACGGCCGGGGCTCTCGGACGAAATTAGTTGAGGGGGAAAAAAAATGTAATCAAGGAATCAGACTAGGTCTACCCTAATATAATGCTAAAATAACAGTCAATACTTGGGGAGAGCTGTGTCGATTGAAACACGTCATTACATTCGGAGAAAACCGTAATTTTTAATCAACCCGACTCTCCCAACACGCACACACGCACGCACGCTGGCCCTATAATGACAAGGCTTCGTGGCAAATAGGCAGTTACAGTCTATCCGAAGACCGACCGGGGGGGGGGGCGCGTAACACACCCCGGTCCGAAGACCGACCGGGGGGGGGCGCGTAACACATCCCGGTCCGAAGACCGACCGGGGGGGGGGGGGGGGGGCGCGATCGTAACACACCGCCTCCGGTTGGGCCAAATTACTTTATTTTTAATTTTTATGACAGTCCTGGGCCGGCCCAAAGATGTGCGTCGGCCCCGATGGCCAGTCCACCCCTGGCGCTAATCAAAATGTTAAAAAGGAAAGAGCCCGAAAAGAAAGTCCGCAACTTTCAGCCCGATTGGACAGATTGCGTTCGTGGAAAGAGCTGGGAGTGCGATCTGTCTGTTATGTAATGAGAAAATTGCGTCCATGAAACGATCAGTGGCGTAACTATCGACGGTGCAACCAATCGCGCAGCACCCCCCCCCCCCCCCCCCCTCCGTCAACAACCGCGCCGGGGCCTATCATCATGTTGTTACGCCAGTGGAAATGATGCAATGTTAACCGCCACTTCGACACTCACCATGCACAATTTGCAGCAACATATCCTATGTAAGTTAAATATCCAAACTTTTGCTTGTAACCGTCTTTATGTGGCTCTTCTGAGTTTTTTTTTTTTTTTTTTTGTAAAAGTGGCTCTCAAGGCAAAAAAGGTTCCCGACCCCTGCTCTATACCATGGTCTGGGTGAATACTCGATTCTGATTGGCTGGAGGGTGTAGGTTAAAAAGTGTTATACCATGGTCTGGGTGAATACTCGATTCTGATTGGCTGGAGGGTGTAGGTTAAAAGTGTTAATGTACACCTAGGAAAGACGTTGACGCTATGAAGACGCTATGGCCACATTGCTTGGCAACGCCTGCATACGGGAGATATTAAATAGTCCGCTCGACTTGTAAAAATAAAAAAACCCTCACGATTTTAACTCTAAAACACATTAAAGTATTATTAATTGATTAAATATGTCTTTCTTTCGTAAGTGACCATGGTATAAGCGGGATAATGCCCTTCGAGGTGTCCATTAACAGAAATGAATGGACCGTCCTCCGCGGTTCACGCCTCCGCGGAGTCCATTCATTTCTGTTAATGGACACCTCGTCGGGCATTATCCCTTACATATTTAATTTCAACCAACTCTCCATCATTTAGCTAGACATGTCTCATGTTGTAGGTGTTTGTCGCAGGAGAACGTCGAGTGGGTTTTAAATGTCGGCGCTTGTTGTGTTGTGTGTGAAAGATAGCTAGACGTCAAGACCCGCCTTACGTTGCTTCTGATTGGTTTATATTGCGTGGTGCCTTCCGTGGTTGGTTAGATTTAGGCACAAAGGACTGTTGGATTGGTCTGGGATTGGTTATCTCGGTCAGTCAATCAGAGTTACTCGAACTACGGCCGCGAGGACCAAAGTTTATTATCATGAAAAAGATTTAAAAAAAAAAAAAATTGAATGGGGAAATAACCGTGAGAAATGTCAAGTGTGACGTGTGGTGTGAGAATGGGTCAAATTGCGTGACTGTCACACTCAAAGCGTGACGCTTGGCAGCTCTGCCATAGCTCTATACACGTCTCTGGTAACATCTAGAACATAATAGCTCTATACACGTCTCTTATAACATCTAGAACATAATAGCTCTATACACGTCTCTGGTAACATCTAGAACACCATAGCTCTATACACGTCTCTGGTAACATCTAAACATAATAGCTCTATACACGTCTCTGGTAACATCTAGAACACCATAGCTCTATACACGTCTCTGGTAACATCTAAACATAATAGCTCTATACACGTCTCTTATAACATCTAGAACACCATAGCTCTATACACGTCTCTGGTAACATCTAGAACACCATAGCTCTATACACGTCTCTGGTAACATCTAAACATAATAGCTCTATACACGTCTCTGGTAACATCTAGAACACCATAGCTCTATACACGTCTCTGGTAACATCTAGAACACCATAGCTCTTTACACGTCTCTGGTAACATCTAGAACACCATAGCTCTATACACGTCTCTGGTAACATCTAGAACACCATAGCTCTATACACGTCTCTGGTAACATCTAGAACACCATAGCTCTATACACGTCTCTGGTAACATCTAGAACACCATAGCTCTATACACGTCTCTGGTAACATCTAGAACACCATAGCTCTTTTCACGTCTCTGGTAACATCTAGAACACCATGGGCCCTATCTTGCACTCCTTGACTTTGTACACTGGCGCTTGTACAATTCCTATTTTGCACCCGACGCACATTGGAATTTTCCCTCAACCGGCGCAAGTCCTTAACTTAGGGAATGAACTTGCGCTCCGGGGGGCGGTTCAGCGAAAACAGGAGGCGTGTCCCGGCGCAAACATTCCCTGGTGCTATTTTGCAGTTTCAGAAAACATTTGCGCCACAGACCAGGAAAAATCTAGTCTAAAGTCAGTGGCGCTTATTCAGATGCTATTTTAAGGGCGCATGCTTGGCCATAATCAGGGGTGGGCTGGGAACAAAATTCGGCCCAGGCAATTTTCTCCTGGACCAGTCCACAACAGGGACGTCGACCGACGGGGGGGGGGGGGGGGGGGGGTGGCCCCAAAAATACCGGCCCAAAAATAATACACAAAATAAAAAATAAAAAATAAAATAAAAAAATAATTACGGCCGGCCGGCTCGGCCTGAAATCGTCCGGCCGTTCGGGAAATCTCCCGAACCTCCCGATGGCCAGCCCGTCCCTGGCCATAATGTAGCGTGTGTACAACGTGCATACACTTTGCTTCTCTCATGTACAAGGAAGCAGTTCCCATTTTTGCAAACCATACATACAAGCAAAAATATTACCACATATGTGAAAAAATAGGCATAAATCTAGCGTACACAGTTACCCAAAATATTCAGGCTAATACTAATGACGGATCAAATTAACCTGTTTGACCAATAGTCACAAGACACATAGGTATATAAGGACACCAGGATGACACCTTTTATTATGCCAGCAACAGCGTGTGAAATGTTTTATAATCGAAAACACACAGAAACACGCGGTGTAATTGAAAGAACATTCGGCATACTGAAAATGCACTTCAGGTGTTTGGATAAATCAGGAGGCACTTTACAGTACAGTCCTCAAAAAGTCGCAGCATTCTTTGTGGCATGTTGTGTTTTACACAACATTTCTATGAATTGTGGATGTGTTGATGACATAAATGAAGAAATATTACAGGACTTCAGGAGACGTGATGTTGAACTGCATGTGCCGATGCCATTTAACCCAAATACCCCAGCAGCAGCACGGGAGAGGAGAGCTTATTTGACAGAAGAGCTGCATCATCTATAAGCAAAGTAATCTCGGTCTAATGTTAGACTACATTGCAAATATATCACCATGCATTCATAACCTCGTGATTCAGTGAGAGTGAGGCCAAAACATCGGAAAGTATGTCTTTGTGACATTTCTTTATTTACATTTTGTCAACGGAAAATGAAAAGCTGAAAAGATTTAAACAGAAGAACTAATTATTTTTCCCTCTGATGGGCATGCGCGCGCTACGGCGGGATTGGACACGTCTGGGACCAGTGGTGGCAATGCGCGATGTGCTCGCCATGGAACAAGCGCGCCTGCATTTAAAGGGAATGTGAGACGACGCTCTGATTGGTTTATTGCACGCCCAAACCACACCTATGACTAATGTAGCTACTTCAGACCAACCCATTTTAGATTTGCGCTGGGCGCAAGCGTCATTTATCCCACCGGCATAATAGCAACAGCGCCCAAGATCCGCCCCCAAAGCTACTTGCGCTTTGCGTTTGATACTTGCGTTTCAGACCGGCAAGATAGGGCCCCATAGCTCTATACACGTTTCTGGTAACATCTAGAACAGGGGTTCTCAACCTTTTTCAGGCTGCCCCCCCCCCCAAAACTGGTTCATTGCAGTCGGGCCCCCCCCCCCCCCAACCCCCCATTGTTGACGGGGGGGGGGGGGGGGGGGTGCGCGCAATAGTAACACACCGCGGACCTACGGCCGACGGGGGAGGGGGCCGACGGGGGTGGGGGGTGCGCGCAATAGTAATAGTAACACACCGCACTTTTTTCACTTTCGCGAACCCCCCCCCCCCCCCCCCCCCCCCGTCGACAATCACGCACCCGCACCCCCCGCGGGTCGACAATCGCGCACCCGCACGCCCCCCCCCCGGCGACAAACTCGTACCGTAAAGGGCCCGGTCATTTGCCCCGCCCCCGGGCCCGCCTCTGACTTGTTCCGCTACTGCTTCGGTCTACTCAATGGCACATTTAGTTTTAAAAAGCTTAAGCAAAAGAGAAAAGAAAATTGTATGCACATAGCACCTGGCCAAAAGAAAAGTAGATTCTCTATTTTGATTAATTGAGTCATAATTGGTTTACTTTCACACCATCATTTCATGGCAACAAAGTCAATTATCAATCAGAGGGAAAGGAAATTGAAAATGATCCATCATTGTCCCACTGCTGCTGCTAGTAGTGATTGCAAGCCCTGTCATGAAGCGCTGAATGCTTGCAGCTACCCGCGTTGCGATAGGTATACACAACACTTACAACACGTTAAAAAATGCATATGCTAGCACACCTCCTGGAGGCATGCACTCCAAAGGCAACAGTGTGTACACTGTAAAAAGTAACCTATAGAATTTACCCAATAAATCTGAGGTAACAATTTGCATTGACTTTGTTGGGGTAGATTCAATTCCATATATTGAGTATAAAATAACTGAAATAAAAAGCTATGAAATTCTTAAATAAATTGGGTAAAATTTACCTCACATTTATGTGTCTATTCAATAGCTAATTACTCATTGAAATTGGGTAAAATTTACCTCACATTTATGTATCTATTCAACAGTCACTCATTGAAATTGGGTAAAATTATCTCTTGTTTGCTAGTAGGTAATACCTGATAATTACTAATCAAAGTTAATTAATATCAGTTAGTAACCATTACTTATTCAGAGAAGGTAAGATGTACCCCCCCA
Organism: Merluccius polli; assembly: GCA_030340625.1. NCBI lineage: Eukaryota > Metazoa > Chordata > Actinopteri > Gadiformes > Merlucciidae > Merluccius > Merluccius polli. The sequence continues at coordinate 306,069 of JAOPHQ010002286.1, forward strand.
AAAAAAGACTTTCAGATGGTTCATCATTTCAATGTTTTTAATCCATAAAATCATCATAAAAAAGAAGTGCAACAGCTTCACACAACATAAGTAAAAGTAATGAACCTGTTTTACAACATATTGTGGCTGTGGATCTTCTTCTGTAGTTTTCCCCAATCAAATTCCAGTTTTTGAAAAGCTTCAAATGTGTACTTCAGCTGCTTTGGTTACTCGAGGTTGAGGGAATATATCAGTCCCATAAGCAGTACGCATGCCTTTGTTCGGCTTCCACATCCTTCCATCACTTTTTTCCCTCAATCACAATAGATACCTCTGATAGGTCCTCCTCGGCCATGACATTGTGCATCACGATCACCTTCATTGTTTTGTCTGTATAGTCCTCACATTCCTACATGTAAAAAAAATAAAATAAACAAAGAGCATACACATTTTTAATTTTATTTAAGATGCTGTTTCAATACATTTCAGTTTATCTTGCAGAGTAAAGGAGAGCAGACAGTAGTTGACAGAAGATGAAAAGGAGAAGGGGAGAAGAGGGGATACCAGAGGAGAGGAGATAGGAGAGGAGAGAGAGAGAGAGAGGAGAAGAGAGGGGAGAGGAGAGAGGATAAGATAGGGGAGAGAGGAGAGGAGAGAGGAGAAGAGAGGAGAGGAGAGAGGAGCAGAGAGAGCGAAGATAGGAGAGGAGTGAGGAGAAGAGAGGGGAAGAAAGGAGAGAGACGAGAGAGAAGAGAGGAGAGGAAAGGAGAGAGGAGAGAAGAGGAGAGAGGAAAAGAGAGGAGAGTAGAGGAAGACATGAGGATCCCTTGAGTTAATCAATCATCTGTTATCAATATGACATACCTGGCAGTCATGGAAAATATCTTCTTGTCTTTCACCGAGGTAGTCAATGAGGCAGCAGACAACTGCATCCCTTTTTTTCTCAATGCTCTGTGTCTGTAGGGAGATACAATTTAGTGAAAATAAAATGTTAGTGGAGTGGTGAGTGATTTACATACGCTAAGATCAAATTCTTTAAAAACAAAAACATTTTTTAACATTTCACAGATTGATGTTAAACTGCAGTTTGTTAAGTTGGTAAGGAGCTCAACTATGTGCAAAACAAAGCAATTGTTTACAAATTATTTCACTTTAAATTAACTTATATCAATAATTACATATTTGTGAAAAAAGTAAAATAACATACGTCAATCACATATGTTTCAATGATAGTCAATGAGTGTGCTTCCACCGGCTGCGCTGTGTTCAGGCTCCGTCACAGCTACAGCACAACGCAGCAATTCAGCACAGAGCAGATTGTTCGGGACAGGAAGTCGTGCGCAGAAATAAAATGAAACATCCGGTTAATTTTCAAAATAAAATACACCGTGTTTACAGCGGATCATATGTCGCTGCACTACACCTTGAAAACATCATAATGAGCGGAGGCAGGCCTGAATTCAACAGGTCAGAGGTTTTTGTGGTTCTCTTTATCGAAACTACATCCTGCTATATATTGATCTCGTGGGTCCTCGTGATTCTCGCTGTCCGGCGGAGTGGACACGCATCGCAGCCGTTCCGCAACGGACCATGGATGTACCAGAGCCAGTCTACGTCAATATTAGAAATTCTCTGGATGTACTAAGAAAAAACGGACACGCATCCAGTGGACTTCCGGGGTGAGGGAGGAGGCAGCGGCAGCGGCAGTGCTGCATTTTGGGGTGCTTGAAAAAATCCGGGAGTAAAATCGGAGCATTTGTTTGTTATGCAGCTCGTGATATAAAGTGCTTCGGAATCGTTGTGTGTAGAAATGAGATCATGTGTATGTGTGAATCAAGATCGCAATTTTTTAACGATTAATTGTGCAGCCCTACTCCTAACCTCAAAACCAGCGGTCAGACACGGTCATGAATGCTGACTAATCTTGTAAAAAGCACACCGCGAACACATTTCATTGCAAACCCTACTTAACGGCAGTTGTAAGTTTATATTGGGATCAGTTATGTTTGTTTTTCAATGCAGCGATTTGTCTGGACGGTTAACAGCCATGGTGGCGCCAGCGACAGATTCAAACTTTCGTTTCAAGTAATGGCACATTACACAGACGCACGCCGAATACAAGTTAAGTGTAATATCTTATCATTTCATAAATTACCATTTGCATTCGCGCTATTACACAGAGGCCCTATGTAAATAGCTTACCTTCACTTCTGCGGATGGCAGCCGGAAAGAGGAAGATGGCAGAATTCCTTTTCCCGCTCACTTAAACACTCGATCTGACGCATGCGCAATTTGGAGCACAGGACTCACGGCTTTGGGGTATATTTCACTGCATTTTTCTATGTAACAGTTGTTACTGTTAAAGGATAGGTAGCATATGTATAATTTACCCATTTCTTTATAATTCCTTGGCTGACTGCAATAATCTAGTAAATTTTATATGGTTTGCATAGGTTATATTTACCACTCTCCAAAATCACTTTTTACAGTGTATGCAGACTTATTTGGCTGTATTGTCAATCGACATTTATACTATACTATTTTCCATTTCCCAATTATTGTTATGATTTAGTTGTATATTTATTCCCATTGCCATTTATTCCCATTGCCATTGCTATTAGATAATGCCAGTATTGTGTTGCCCCGTGCCAAACATGACACTCTGTTCAGAGCTAAGGAACCCAAGTGGGACACAGAGTCAGGACACAAATGTAGAATTACATGGTTTTAATGAACAAATGGAGAAACGTAATGGCAAAGCAGACAGGGCTGGTAGGTGGGCAGGCAGGCAGGTAGCAAACAGCAAGTGGCACTGGAGACAAAGACTAAAGTACTGGAAAACTTTGGAATATACTGCAAGGTGATGAGATGACGAACTGCAGGTGTGTAGATGAAGCAGGTGGAGCAGATGACGTGCGCTGGGTAGCTGGAGCCTGGGCCATGCCCACATACATACACACACACACACACAGACAGAGACAGACAGGGGAGAGAGAGAGACTGGCACCGGCTAGGTGGAAGAGCAGGGCGTGACAGACTCAAAATGTGACTTATTTCACTGTGTTCTGTATGTGGTGTGTAATTGCATTGGTGTGCTCGTAGCACACTTAACAGCTCGCCTCCATCCTGCTCCCCATGGCACCAGTGATGTACAGTCTAGAGCCTGACCGATATGGGATTTTTAAGGCCGATACCGATACAAATATTTGATGATTTAAAAATCCGATATTCCGATATATCGGCCGATATATATATTTAAAAAAGAAATTCCAGAAACACGTAACAAAACATAAACAGATTTCCCTAACATTAGTTATATGTAGTTATTTATGAGTCCTCGCTAAAATAATAGGATAATGCAGTGAACACACTTCACTGATGGGTCACACCGCGAGCGACATGAGCAGCAGGGGGCGCTGTGGCCGCTGGCTGCCGTCACCAGGGGGGCGGGGCTTCAAGCAGCACTGCAGACATGTTCGGTTCCGCCCATTGCAATATCAGTTTGTAGTAGAGCTATTCGGCAGGCCGGCGTGACAAGCATGTTCAAATAACAATTTACACGTTTCCCCTGTTTATTATTTAGTAATCAAAATAACAGAAATGGAGATAAAGCATTATAAAGTGCAAAACACACTGCCGCCACGGCGCGTCTATGACACAAGTGCCGCCCGTAGCACCCATAGCCTATAGTAATATAGTCGTCTCCAGAGCAGAAGGAAAACTAGAGAAAGCGGCTTTTCGGCGGCACTTGATGCGCGGCGACGCTGTGAAATAGACAGTGGCGTGAAGTGTAGCGGGTTGCTGCTTCGCACCGACGCCGCTCATTTGCATAAAGTTAAATTAATTTCAACTCTCCGCGCCGTGCTGCTCGCTGCCGCCGCGGCGCTCGCTGCCGCCGCGGCGCCGGCCGCTCCTTGAAAATGAAGGACTTCCGGCCGCTTTTTCTGCTCGTGTCGCTTGCGGTCGTGGATAACTCGTTCGCTCTGCCCGACTCCTGCTGGATCAGCTGGTTGTAGGGTTTGTGGCGTTTTAACATGGCTGAAGGGGGTTTCGTCCATTTTTTTAAAAATATTAATTTATCGGCCATTATAAATGCCGATACTGATAGTTTGGAAAATGCCTAATATCGGCCGATAATATCGGCCCGCCGATATATCGGTCGGGCTCTAGTACAGTCAATCCGGAACAACACAGAAAGTGATCCGATCACCTGTGGGGAGTTCCATGTAGCCTGCTAAACCTTCATCATCCCCTATAGTCTTCAATCCCTTCAGCCCAGGAACGCAGGTAGCCGGAAAACAGTTAGTTACCCTGCAACAACGTCATCTTTGGTTCTCTTCGTCCCTGTTTCTAAATGTGTGAGAGAGGCGCAACATTAATGCGCTATGTGCTTCATCAACAGACAGAAAGCATGGGATGCAATCTTAACACACATACACACACACATACACGCGCGCACACACACACACACACACACACACACACACGGAGACATGCGTTTAATGGGCCCCAACCCCCACCCGCCCTCCCTCACACACGCACACACACACACACACACACACACACACACACATGCATACACACATACGCACACACACACACACACACAAGGCAAAGTGCACATACAATCCATCACTCAGTCATCCGCCTGTCCCGTTGCCGTGGAAGTGGGTCCGGTGAAATCTAGAGCAGTGGATAAAGCGGAGGGGAGGCTGATCCCTGCGGGATTTGACCGAGAAGAAGCCAACCGTGCGTGTTGTCATTATCAAAGCTAGCTGGAGTATCAGAGCACACACACACACACACACACAGACATACACGCATGTATGTACAGGTACACACACACCTTCCACACAGACATGCAGACACACATACACACACGCATGTACACACACACACGCACACACACACACACACATGGACACACACACACACACACAAACATATACACATGTGCACACACATAGACATGCACACACACACATGCATGCCCGGCCCCTGTGTGCGCCACTTACACATACACATACATGGGCTCTCTGTGGGTATTTTGTCACATCCAAGGGTCCCAACACGACGGTTGGCGGTGGATATTTTTGCAGCCAAACCCCTTTTTTCTACTTCTTTTTTTTTTTTTTTTTACTTCTACTGGATGTCGGCCAGCTAGCTAGAGTAGAATAATGAAGCAAAGAAGTATATAAATGAATAAATAAACACATATGTACATTTGTCTCTCTCGCTCTCTCCTCTATGTCTTTATGATACTTTAACACGTTTTGTATCCAGCAAAAATCCTTTAAACTATACATCTTCAACTGTTATTTATAAGCGAAACTCGGTTTCTCTTTTTAATTCTCGTTGAGATGGAAAACTGTATTTAAACGGGGAGCTTTAAAGGTCTCATTCCGCGAGAAACAGTTTAATACTTGTTTTTGTTGAAATACTATAGGTCTCACCGAGTTGCATGTGCGTGCTGCGCGTGAAAACGTTCTTCTACCCCCATTGCCTGTATTTGGCAATGAAAGAACAGAGAAAAAAACACTGAGAAAAATCAGCGGATGAGAAAAGCCCCACGGATTGACGTCAGTCCGTGAATTAGTATTCATGGCCTTGCCTCCGCTACCGCCCACCGAAAGTCAGGAAGTAGCAGGACTGTGCAACAGCACAGTTGCGATTCTCGACTCGTCTCGCACTAGTTGAATATGGAGCGGAAAAATCCTCACTGTGCACTGGAGGTAGCGTCACAGTGCTGTTAGCCAACCAGAGGCGAGTTCATTAGCATGTCATGCATATTCATGATGAGAGGCGAAATCGTGTCGTTCGCCCCCCCCCACCTCCCCCACCAAACTAAAACAGCATGAAACAGGCGCGGCAGAGCATTTTTTTAACCAAAACCGGTACTGAGGGTATTTATTAACACTAGAGACCACCGCAAAATTAATGAAAAAACGATGAGATGAGACCTTTAAATACAGATAGAGGGCTTGAGTTTTTTTCTCATTGATTATGTTATATGCCAAATGGCATTCGTCTTTCCTGTATAATACAGTAACTGTAATGCTGTAATGAGATAATGATTGTATTTCATTTTAATATGACTTATGTGGATTGCTGTTGAACAAGAAAACTAGAATACGTTTTTCTACTTAGGTCCTCATAGCACTTTTTTTTCGCATTGCTTCAACATCTTTTCATGTCTGCTCTGGCTCTTCCTGTCTTTTTCTCTTATGTTGTTTCTTAGTTTGTGTAAGTTTAATAGCATAGGACTACAATACAATATTCAACAAAACAAAAATAGATATATTTGTATTGTTAAAAGTTGTGTCGCTATTACAATTGTTGGTTTTTGTTGATTGTTGATTCAGGAATGTCTCATACTATCTTAGATAAAAGTATGGCTCATACTTTCTAATTTTACACAAATATGAGTTTTTCTGAACAAGAATAATAACATCCAAGCTGAATATAAAATAATAAAATGACAACAGTACTCAAATCGGTTGTAGGTCGTGTCAGGGGTAAAAGTGTCAATTTGACCTTTAGCAAGACACTTAACCCTTAACTTCTTTCAACACGATGGTAGTTGCTTTGTAATCTGTCCAGGGCTAAATTTTAGCCATTTCCAGTAAAAAATGTGCAGTGGCTTTCTAAGGTGATACATAATTGTAGTCCATTTACACTAATGTTTAATGGCTTCAGTGGTTTCTCAAACTAGAACCCAATTGCATCTCATAGGACAAATGGCTGCACATATTTTCTTCAGTTTAAATTTCTCGTTCAAGTTTGCAACCCTTTCTGACCAATGGGGGAACATCCATGTATGAAAAGCTATGGCTGATTCCCATAGTTTCCTTCATGTAATTAATTATTTTTATAAGATGTCGTATAACAATGTCATACCTCCTTTTTATGTAACACCACCAATTTATTATTATCCTTTTATTTTGAATAATAATAATATACTTGCTTTTACAATTCACGATTGACGTTACACAATTTACACAATCAATACTTTTTTAAATTTCAATAATAAACATCCATTTATAAAAACAATAACAGTTTACGATTGCAATCAATTTGTTTTTGTTTTTTTAACAATATACCCTTTATAACAAAAACAGGATTTTCGACTGACTTTTGGCGTTATTTAAAAATCAACAATATCACGTGCTTTTACATATACGCATGTGTTCTCACCCCTCCCCTCCCCTGCCCCTGAAGGTCGACACCAGCAGCGTGCTGAAGAAGAGAATGAACTCAGCACTTCCGTTCGAGCGGCCGGCCAAGACCTTTCCCAACCCACCGGTCAACGCCCAGGCCTTCCTGCAGCAGGGGTCGGCTGTGCCTGCCAACAGTGTGCTCACGGGCACCAGCATTATTGACAAGTACTCACGCATTCTCTTCCCGCTGTCGTTCGGCGCCTTCAACCTGGTCTACTGGATCGTCTATCTCACCAAGGACACCATGGAGATGTCCAGGTGGGGGTGAGGGTGGGGGTGTGTTTAGGACCAGTTACTGGATGTTGCATGTCAATATATTTTGTATTTTGGTCTCTCAAGACAGACATACTTTACTTTTTTCTCTAGCCTATACATCCATACTTTAGGAAGTACGAAAGTACGGAGTACAGTATAAAAATCTTAGTTAGTAGGTTATGTTTGTTGTATTTCTTAAACAACGTGTGCAGCAAATGTTCTAGGTTCAAATGGGACCAAGGAATTTCTCATTATGTTTTCTGTCACTCACCTAAGGTTTTTTTTTTTCCAAAACAAACAGCATGTAGTGTTTAGGAGCTAACCAACCCTGAAATACACAAAATGACCAAAGGTCAGTTTGTTGTTCAGCTTGTAATTCCAGCTTGTTAGTAATAAATAACACATCTTCTAAGTAGGCTAATCCATTTTTTTCCCCCGGATGCACGGTTATACATTGATATAGTATATGTATATTGTGAATACACACACACACACCCACACACATAGACATGCTGCAGCCTCATGTGAAAAGGTTGTCTCGATTGACGGTGGTTTGCTCTTAGTTTACTCTTCCTCTCTCTCCATTCTGTCCGTTTGTATCACCACATCAACCACCTGCAACGTGAACTGTCACACACATGCCGCTCAGAGCAGCTAGGCAGCATCTAATGCATGCGGTGTCATCAGTGTCTGTGCTTTCGCTCTTGTACGTGACGATCTCCTGTATGTAATATATGCAGTGGACCACACTAACTGCCCATCAAGATAACACCAGAGAGTTGTGGTTTTTTTGCCTTGCAGTGCTTTTAAAGCATTGATTCATGAGCGTTCTGCGTTCAGCTTGTCGAGTAATCCACTGAGCCACACACACGCCACACGAGTGGTTGTTGATACGTGGCTGCTGTTGCCAAGGCGATAGGTCTGCCTTTGCCGCCAGATATATTCATGTTACATAGGTTCCATGACATGGAGAGACGTATATGTGAGCGTACATGTCAACCCCCTAATATCCTGCAGAGTTTGACAGGTTGACAGAATGGTGTGTGTGTGCATGTGTGTGTATGTGTGTGTCTGTGCATGTGTGCATGTGCATGTATCTGAGAGTGGTGGTACGGTGTCTGGGGAAACATGTTCGTGAGGTCCACGTGTGCGTGCACCTATGTTGGCGTTCACGCAAAATGGTGGCGTGTGCAACTGTGCATGTGCACACACATAGCCGTCGAGTCTGTTTTGTATGCGCAAAGGGTCACACATTTACACTCAGCTGCAGCACATGCAGGTTTGCGTGCACGTGCACAGCCGTGCATTTATGCGTTTCTGTACCAGCCTTGTGTACAGCTGCAGAACTGAACCTGCTCACACCCAGTACCCATACCCCCCCCCCCACACACACACACACACACTACCTTATTGCTCTTTATATTCTGTTTTTGTATTTATTAGAGATGGGCATAGATTACAATATTTAATCTAGATTAATCTAATGGTAATCTTGAAATTAATCTAGGTTAATCTAGATTAAAGTGGCTCCTTTGAATGATGTCGAAGGTTGCTACCTAAATAATGACTTATATTACCTAAATAATGACTACAAGTGGGTCTGCGCGATTGTTGAGCGGGGGGGGTGCTACCGGAGCTTTTTGTTGAACGGAGGGTGCTACCGGAGCCTTTAGTTGCCGATTGTTGAGCGGGGGGGGGGGGGGGGATTTCGGTTTAAAAACATTGTCGCCGATGACAAATCTCGCGTTAATACCGCCGATAACACCGTTATCGGCCCATCACTAGTATTTATATATATATATATATATATATATATATATATATATACTGTATATTAGGGCTGTCAATCGATTAAAATATTTAACTCGATTAATCGCATGATTGATCATAGTTAATCATGATTAATCACGATTAACTATGATCTATGAGGTAATACTCTTTTCAACATGAGAATAGACAAATGCTTGCTTTATGCAAAAAAAGCATGTTTATTTATTGTTACAATGAGAAATACTCTCAGTTCAAGTAGCTAACGTGCAAACTGCATAGTAATGTTAACTAACACAGTATAGGACATCTTTGGGCCGGCCCAGGACTGTCATAAAAAAAAAAAAGAAGTAATTCGTCCTAACCGGAGGCGGTGTGTTACGATCGCCCCCCCCCCCCCCCCCCCCCCCCCGTCGGTCGTCGGACCGGGGTGTGTGACGATTTGTATCTATTACTGCTCACGGGGTTGTAGTTCAGCCCGTTCTCATCCCAACTCGTAATATACCGACGATTTGTCACGCCCCTAGACGTCTGACACTCAGTACGTTTACATGCACAGAAGAAACCCGATTAAAGCCATTGCTCGTCTATGCTCCGCAACTGGTCAACTGCAATTGTCCGCGTATACATGGCGGCGAGTAATCCGATTCATTGGCCGGAGCATGTCATACCCCGGTACGATAGGTGGCGCTGTGCCCATTTCAACTAGTGGTAGTAGAGCCACCGGTTGACCCCTTTACGTCACCAGCAACAACAAACGCATTCGAGAAAGCGATGTTTCAGCAGACAGCTGTCAGTTCACTTCGGGTGATAATCATTTCTCCGCCGCTCCACTGTTCCTCTCGGTCGTATGCCGACTCGGTCGTCCGCGGAGCGGTCCGCATACGACCGAGAGGAACAGCGGAGCGTCGGAGAAACGATATGGACCCGAAGTGAACTGACAGCTGTCTGCTGAAACATCGCTTTCTCCTCCATGTCGCGTTTCAGTCTGGACTTCAGAGAGTCAAAGCCAAAGTTAATTTCCCCCAATTCCTTTTCCCCATGGGCGAGATAAACCCGCCTAGGAGTCTTTACTTGTTGTGGACCAGAGAGTCGGAGAACCCGACGCAGTCTGTAAGATTCATATATCAGAGAATACCGCCGTCAGTTCGGCCGCGGCGCAATGAATGAATAAAGATCGTAGTTATTTTACAACCTCGTTGATGAGCAACATTTAGAAAAACATGGACTTTAAATTCAGCCTTGGGTTAAATCGAAGCGTAGTGTGTACTGAATGCACGTTGATGAAGATATACTCCTATAGGCACGGCACCGGCTTCCTCCATCTTCTGCGCCAGCTTTTTAAATAAATCGCCGACCCAAAGTTAGTTGACAGCTGTCTACTGAAAACATATTTCTCCCACCAGAACAGCCCTGAATGAATGAATAAAGGTCGTAAACACGTCGGGAGAAAAAAACATTTATTTTGACAGATGTGCCCGAAGTCACTACTTTACAACCTCGTTGATGACCCACATTTAGAAAAACATGTACTTTTAATTCAGCCTTAGGTGAAATGGAAGCGTAGTGTCCGCGTGCTTCCACCTTTAATGAATGCCATGCGCGCTCCCGCGGCCGGGACACAATTCTTATAGCGCCACCTTTTTAAATAAATCGCCGTTTCTCGTTATCCCTTATCCGACGGCGACAACAACAACAACAACAACAACAACAAGACTATCGTCTCCTTCTACTTCCGGTTCACGGCCCCGGGAAAAGATCTCGAGCATGCGTAGAACGCAATTCAACGGATAATCCAATCCGACTGGTTACATGCACGGCTTAGTCGGCTATGGATCGCATAATCTAGGGGTCTTAACCTGATAATGAGAGGGTCGACTCGAACCGATTTTAACCTGATTAAGGTGTATACATGCATCTTAGTAATCCAATCATTGTTGGGTTAAGCCAAAAAGTCGACTTTCTTGAGTGTCATGTAAACGCACTGACTGATGCAAAAGGTACCCTCCCGCGTCTGTGTGAAACGATCTGGGTTCTCATAAACCCGTTTGCGGTGGTAAGAGACGAGCAGAGTCTACAGCGTCCATTCACTCCAATAATAACCCGGTCACGGTGATAGATTACCCTAACCCTAATCATAACCCTAACCCTAACCCTTTTTGAAGTGAATTGTTTCACAGTAGACTGCGGACGCTGTAGACTCTGCTCTGCGAGCGGACGCTGTAGACTCTGCTCATCACTTACCACCGCGAACGGGTTTATGAGAACCCCCAGATCGTTTCACACAGACGCGTCGGTATATTACGAGTTGGGATGAGAACGTGTTGTGTAGTTTGTTTGCGGCATCGACCTCGTGTGCATTGCTTCCTGATTTCCCGAGCTACGGAGTGGCCCGAGGTTCAAATGATAGAAAAGGGAAAAATCCGCACACCAACAAAAAAGCTCCAGAGCAATAGATAATTTATTATCACCCAAAGGGAGTAACGTTTCGGGCTCGCAGACCCTTCCTCAGACTAACACAGGTGAAAGCAGTGAGCCTCTAATATAGTCTAGGTCACATGATCAATCAAGTAATAGGTAGCACGTCTTGAGTGCACCATATTCCAGAAAACATAATAATAATAATACATTCAACAAGAAATAAATATGAAAAAAATATATATAAATGTGCACAAGCATGCTATGGCAAAAACATCATGACACTATCATCAAGTATAAAGCACCATCATACAGTCATGTGATCAGTACCAGAGGCATCTTAGTTCGTTCATATCAGGTGATACAGAAAAATAGAAAAATAGAAAGTTAGAAAAAATCCATCCGATGTCACCAAAGTAACAGGAAACAGAGATCTCGAAGTAATGGTACATATGTTATAAAACCATAAGCTTGGAGAGAAATGTTACCGAGGTTCAAATGTCACAGCATTAATCGCGCGTTAAAAAAATGAGTGCCGTTAAAAACATGTTGCGTTAACCCGTTAATAACGCATTAACTTTGACAGCCTTAATATATATATATATATATATATATATATATATATATATATATTAGTGTTGGGCATAGATTAATTTCTTTAATCTAGATTAATCTAACTGTAATCTTGGAATTAATCTAGATTAATCTAGATTAAAATGGCTCATTTGAATTCTGTCGAAGGCATTCATAATATGCGTGTGCTACCTAAATAATGACTAAAAATAAGTCTGCTCGATTGTTGACGGGGGGAGGGGGGGTGCGCGATTGTTGACCGGAGGGGGAGAGGTGCGCGATCGTTGACCGGAGGGGGAGAGGTGCGCGATTGTTGACAGGGGGTGCGCGATTGCTGACCGGAGGGGGAGAGGTGCGCGATTGTTGACGGGGGGGGGGGGGGGGTCAGTAATGACACCGCGAATACGGATGTTTATCATCTTTTTTTAAATATATATTTTTTAAGAGGCCCCTGATTGGCCGAGGCCCCGGGCTGAAGCCCAGGTAAGCCCCTGCATTAAGGCGCAACACGTTCTCATCCCAACTCGTAATATACCAATGATTTGTCACGCCCCTAGACGTCTGATACTGACGCAAAAGGTACCCTCCGGCGTCTGTGTGAAACGATCTGGGGGTTCTCATAAACCTGTTCGCGTTGGTAAGAGACGAGCAGAGTCTACAGCGTCCGCTCGCAGAGCAGAGTCTACAGCGTCCGCAGTCTACTGTGAAACAATTCACTCCAAAAAGGGTAAAAAAAAAAAAGGACAAATCGTCGGTATATTACAAATTGGGATGAGAATGTGTTGGGGGGGTCGCTGGGCAGAGGACGCAGCCGTTCCGCAGCGCAGCCGTTCCGCGGTGCTTACCTTCCTTGGTGGAAATCCGGTATAGACCCAGCTCCCAACCCAACTTTGAGAATAGATTAACGGCGCTAATTTTTTTATCGCACGATAAGAGTCTCACGTTATCGCAAGCGCGTTAACGCCGATAACGGCCCACCACTAATCTATATATATATATATATATATATATTAGTGGTGGGCATAGATTAATTTGTTTAATCTAGATTAATCTCACTGTAATCTTGGAATTAATCTAGATTAAAATTGCTCATTTGAATTCTGTCAAAGGCATTCATAATATGTGTGTGCTACCTAAATAATGACTAAAAGTAAGTCTGCGCGATCGTAACCCACCACAGACCTACGACCGACGGGGGGTGCGCGCGATCGTAACCCATCCCGGACCTACGACCGACAGGGGGGGGGATAGATTAACGGCGATAAGAGACGCAGCGCGTTAACGCCGATAACGGCCCACCACTAATACATATATATATATTAGAGCCGGGACTCGATTAAAACAATTAATCTAATTAATTAGAGGCTTTGTAATTAATTAATCGAAATTAATCGCATTTTAATCGCATATAAATATTTGACCTGAGAACAGTGAGAAGTAATTTTTTTCACATGAATTTTTAGTATACCATTGAATAATGACTGAATACATAAGCTTAAGCAACAAAAATATTGTTTACTTTTGTCCAACAGACCAGTGCAATTTTTGCCATTAAGTGTAGCAATAGCATATTTAGAACATTTCAGAAATTCAGGTAGCCTATAGGTAGGTAGACCTTCTGTAAACTATAATACTTTGTTTTTTTAAGTAAAACACAGTGGGGCAATTGCTCTGTCAGTTAGCATTGCGTTAGCTGTGCTGCGGTTTAAAACCGTACTCCGGAAACCGGAGGTTTTGGAGTTTAACATGCAGCTGCGCACGAAGTTAAACCTGATTGCTGTGTACTGACCGACACAGGTTCAGCTGATTCCTAGTTAAACTCGGGTTAAACCGGAAGTACTCTGATTTCTTCTGTCGATGCTTACCGCAACAGCGACACCTACCATGATCTCTCCAACACATGTAACAGTAGATCTTCCAGCAGAAGACCGAGCAGCGGCACATTTAAAGAATTTATGGACGCGCTTGAAAGTTGAAGCGCATAATGCTATTGCTGAGCGGACGCACGACCGAGACCTGAGCCCCGTGAGCCGTGAAATATCACTGCTCATTCCAAATGTCCAATATTGTTATTGTACTGAAGGCCTATCTGGCGTAATAAGTGTAAATGTATCATACATTATTATTAATACTACTAATAATAATTAATAAAACTAATTCTGTGTGTGTCGGTTATAATGGAGCCTTGTTTCATCCTGCAAACTGGTTTAGTCTCCTCTAAAACCATGTCCGTTTCGAGACTAGACTAACACGCACAAAATACGCCCTCTAGTGTCTGATGTGAATTTCTCTGAAGACACAGCAATTGAGATCAAGGTAAAACGCAGCTGCAGGTTAAACCACAGGTACATACGACACAGCAATGGAGCTTAAGACGTCACGTGACTTCTTGCGTCACCGACGAGTTTAAAACCGTGTTAAACTCTAAAAAGTGGCTAACGTAGCGACAGAGCAATTGCCCCAGTACTTTCAAGTACATTCAGAACATTGGAAACCCTGACTATTAGAGGCCATAACAGACTTTGTTGATTTACCAACAGCTGGTTTCCCGTGCGCCTCGGACCTACGGCTGACGGGGGGGGGGGGGGGGGGGGGGGGGGGGGGTGCGTGCAATAGTAACACACCGCGGACCTACGACCGGCACGGGGGGGGGCGTGCACGCGCGATCGTAACACACCACGGACCTATGACCGGCGGGCGGACCTATGACCGGCGGGGGGGTCTCAAAAAGGAGGACAAATACGCGTCCAGCTTGATGCTGCGCCGGACGCCGGACAGGGCTTTGAAAAACCGGACAGTCTGGCCTAAAGCCGGACGAATGGCCACCCTATACTTGAGGCTCGATGTGCTGCGGTGATATGCGAATTCCTTGTTGCATAGCTTGCACACAACCATGCTCTTATCGACGCTTCCATCAGTTCGTTTTTTTGTAACAATATTTCCCATCCACAGCCAACCAAAGCGGTCTCATCAGCTACTTCGTTCATGTTCACTGTGGTTTGTTGTTTGTTGTTGTTTGTTGTCTGAACTCATGAACGCTAGTTGGTGCTCCAGTATAATCGGTCCGCCTGAAACTCATCCAGTGAGAAACTTTCCGCGGTGCAAAAATAAGTTCGATTAAAATGCGTCAATTTTTTTAACGCGTTAATTATGGTGTAATTAATTAATTTTAATTAATGCGTTAAAGTCCCGGCCCTAATATATATACAGTATATAATATAATATATATAAGTTTATCTATATATCTTTTGTTATATGTCTTTTTTTTGTATTTGATCTATATATCTTTTCTGTAGCGGTGTCTCCCAGCCTCAGTATTTCACACACGTGTACTTGTACAAACAAAGTGACAAAAAAACCCATCTTGAATCTTGAACACACACACACCACCCGGATGATGCAAGACACACCCTTGTCATGTGTGTCTTGTATCCAGTAACATATGGTCACTGTGTTGCCTTTCATTGGTGGTTGATGTAAGTCAAAATCTACTTGATAAGTGATCAAGTAGATTTTGACAGGCAGGTAATAGGAAAGGCATAAAGAGCCTGTGGGCATTGGGAAGCACAAAGCATTTAAGTACTGTGTCAAAAAACTAGAAGCTCATTGCTTTGCTTGCATTGTAGATGTCATTTTGTTTGTTGACTGGTTTGGAATCTCTGTACCATGCAACTAGCTATATATATGTATATATATATATATATATATATATATATATATATATATATATATATATATAAATATGCACAGACAGACACACACACATATCACACACACACACACACACCATAAACACACGCACACATATCACACACACATATCATATCACACACACACACACACACACAAACATCACACACACTCATATCATACACACACACACCACACACACAAACACAAATACATAATACAAACATATTTAGTGCACTGTGTGGGCTCCTCATTGTGATCACCACCCACAACATTCTCAGCGATCAGTCCCTCAAGAGGTGCCCTCTTTCCCCTCGCTCTGACACGCTGTGTATTCTCCTGCCTTACACTGCACCGCTGTCTTCCTACCATGCCGCCTCCACAGCTGACCACCTGCTTCCAACTTCCATGGAAAACAGCCTTTATCTCACCCTCGGTGAGAGACTACCTCTGCTCACTCCATGATGGAGATGAATACGATCCAATTGCCCTATGAATGCATTTATTTCTTGTTGACTCTCTTAGCCTCTCTC
>JAOPHQ010002286.1:327500-361181 GCA_030340625.1 Merluccius polli
TTCAACAAAAAAACATTAAATATTCTGCTCCACACATAAGCACTTTATCCTCACATGGTTGTGGTTTCTTTTGGAATTGTTGACTTCTGTTTTGTTTTGGGTTTTTTAACGATCTGACAGTTATTTTTTATTGTTTTTATCATGAATAATGAAGACAAACGGCCTTATATTATTTTTGATGCAAATGCTTTTCTGTTGGTTATTTCTTTGATGATGTAATTGTGATTTAAGTTAAATACCTGTGATTTGTGTGATTGTTCATTTTATCAGGAGATCTCTATTGGCCAATTAAAGAAACATTTAGAGGATTTAACACTGCCCGCACTATCACAATGCAGTACAGTCAAAGAGGACCTTGAAAAATCTGTTTGCATTTTAATAAATATTCTACAACCATTGGTGAATTTTTAGGAAAACCAATGAAAAAATCCAGACTTTTAAGAGCACCAAAAAACCAACAGAGTTGTCTGCCATTACACACACACACACACACACACACACACACACACACACACACACACACACACACACACACTCCCACACACACACTCACCCCCGCCCCCCAAAGACTTTGTCTGTTTTTGTGTTGCTTGTTGCTGTGTGTGTGTGTGTGTGTGTGTGTGTGTACATGCAGGGGGAGGGGGTTTGTGTGTGTGTGTGTGTGTGTGTGTGTGTGTGTGTGTGTGTGAGTATATGTGTACGTCTTCCATGTGTGATTGTATGAGATAAATATTTATTTCTGTATCAGTGGAAGGTATATAAGGTGTGTTATTGCATTTGCTTCTGAGTGTGTGCGCGCATGTGCAAGTGTGTAAGTTATTGTGTGTGTTTTTTCGATATGATTTTTAATTTTCAAATCATTGGCCCGATTGATCATTTGTGTGACCCCAGCTTGGTGCGTTCCTCCTAACGCCACTGGGAGACCCTCGTTCGCATGAACTTTGACCCTTGCCATGCTTGTTAGGGTTGTGCAACTTAGGGAGGTTGTGAACTCCGTCACATATAGAATGCTATCGCTATGGCGACAATCACAAGCTGCCCATTTTGGCCCTTGTTTACTCTCTTGAAATAGGCATGGGCTGTATTAGTGTTTTATTTATGTATTTATTTATTCATGTATTTATTTATTTGTAATACACCATGTTCACTTTCTAATGTACTGTGGACATCATTCAGGAGACCATGAATGCTATTTTTTCCCCTGTGTGTATATTTTGTGAATATCTATACGTATATATACATATATGTTTGGCTAGGTTGTTTGTACAAATCCCATTATAGAGGTCCTGCTCGATTTTTTCCTCTTGTAGATCATTCACTGTACTGGTTTGGAACTCAAACCACAGGTTATTTTTTCTATGTTATATTAAAAGGAGATTTTCTCCATGTCCTCTCTTTCTACACATATTTTGATTGTCCTAAGGATGGCCTGTTTTGAATGCAGTAGAGTACAAATACAATTTAAAAATATGTTGTTGCACGGTTAGTAAGAAGCCATTCGCAACACCCCCAGCAGGATTGTATGTATATTACAATGTTCAATAAAGCCAAATGATGTATCACTATCTCGCTCTCTCTTTCTTCATAATAATATGTTTCCCAATGGGAACAAAGGTGAAGCATCATGGTGTCATTGGCGAGTTGGCTGTCGCCTTGCATGGCTGACCCACCGTATGAGTATGAATGTGTGTATGAATGGGTGAATGTGAGGCAATAATTGTAAAGCGCTTTGAGTGGTCATTCCTAAAAAAGTGCTATATAAATGCAGTCCATTTACCATTTACCATTAATTTCCATGTGAATACACTCTTTGCCATTTCTCTATCGTGGTGGTAGCGGATGAGGTGTCATATCCCCACACACACACAGTATGTAAAAGCGCTTTGGGTGTCTTGAAAAGCGCTATATAAATGCAATTAATTATTATTATTATTATTATTATCGTTAGTTATGTATGTTATTATTATATATATTGAAAGATATATTCAATGTTTTAATAGTTGAATATTAAAAGGTAAAGACAAAATGTGTTCCTGGAAGAGATGAACCAATGGAACCTATGGTACTATTTTAGTTTTGAAATATATAATACAGACACCATGTATTCCCAGTGGACTTTATAAATACTATATGAATCATGCTTTAAGGGTTATTTTGACAGTGTTAAAAAAATTTAAATTAAATATAAGGAGCAAAACGTTTTAAATTGGCATACAATGAGCGTTACTCATGCCAAAAAAGGTAACACAAAAATGGTTTGAGAGGAGTTATGTAGGTATTTTAACGAAAGTGAGAGATGTGTTAAGTTTATTTATGTGAGAGCTTTTATGTAATTCATTCTCATGGTGATTTAGCTTGTAAATAAGTGATCACCAAGGTGAGGGAGAGGAGGACGCTGGGAGCTAGATGAAAGCTTGCTGCCTGGCAATATCAAACATGTGTACACACATACACACACACACACACACACACACACACACGTTGACAGACACACACTGACGCATATCATTGTCTCTCTATCTTTGTCATGTTTTGTATATTAAACAGAAGGTAGGAGTAAGAAAACAAAATGTAGAATTGACCTATCTACCATCCATGCACCCTTTTTCCTATTTTATTGGGAATACTTATTAGCCAGCCACCCCTATACTCTCGCCGCCCCATCCTGTCCTTCTATAGATGACCAAAACAAGTCAGAGAAGCATAGAGTGCCACCTATTGGTGTACAACCCACGTTCTTTTTACAGTCTTAGTCTCTCTCTCTCTCTCTCTCTCTGTCTCTCCCTCTCTCGCGCGTTCTCGCTTTCTCTCTCTCTGTCTCTCCCTCTCCCCCCTCTCTTTCTCTCCCCACCTCCCTCTCTGTCGCTTGCTGTCTCTCGCTGTCTCTGTCTCTCTGTCTCTGTCTCTGTCTCTCTCTCTCCCTACCCCATCTCGCTCCTCATCTCCCTCGCTCTCTCTCTCTCTCTGACTCTCTCTCTCTCTCTACTCTCTAGCTATTTCTTCCCTCCTCCTCCTCCTCCTCCTCCTCCTCCTCCTCCTCCTCCTCCTCCTCCTCCTCCTCCTCCTCCTCTTTACACACAGATATACTACACACTGATTTACCATATGTCCAACACACGGAAAAACACACTGTGACAGTGCACACACACGCACACACACACACACACGCAGACACACACGCAGACACACACATGCAGACACACACACACACATGCACACACACACACACACACATGCACACACACACACACACACACACACACACATGCATGCACACACACACACACAAGCATACATATACACACACATGCAATCAAAAGCAATCGTCTTCAAAACGATTGCATGAAATGTTTGAAGTAGATGCGCTTCACAAAACGTATCTACTTGAACATGGGCGTCATGTTAAGATTATCCACCATGGTTCCCCACATAAAGTCTATGTTCCCCACATAAAGTCTATGTTCCCCACACACAGTCTATGTTCCCCACACACAGTCTATGTTCCCCCACACACAGTCTATGTTCCCCACACACAGTCTATGTTCCCAACATACTGTCTATCTTCCCCACATACCGTTTATGTTCCCCACACACAGTCTATGTTCCTCACATCTATGTTCCCCTTATGGAGTCTATGTTCCCCACACACAGTTTATTTTCTCCACATACAGTCTATGTTCCCCACATATATGTTCCCCACACACAGTTTATGTTCCCCACATACAGTCTGTTCCCCACATACAGTCTATGTTCCCCACATCTATGTCCCCACATATATGTTCCCTACACACAGTCTATGTTCCCCACATCTACGTTCCCACACACATATGTTCCCCACATACAGTCTATGTTCTGCATATCTATGTTCCCCACATGTTCCCCACATGTTCCCCACATACAGTCTATGTTCCCCACATGCTCCCCACATACAGTCTATGTTCCCCACATATATGTTCCCCACTTACAGTCTATATTCCCCACATATAGGTTCCCCACATACAGTTTATGTTCCCCACATACATTCTTTGTTCCCCACATCTATACTCCCCAAACACAGTTTTGTTCAACATATACAGTCTATGTTCCCCACGCCTATGTTCCCCACACACAGTTTATGTTCCCCACATACAGTCTATGTTCCCCACATATATGTTCCCCACATACAGTCTATGTTCACAACATATATGTCCCCACACACAGTCTATGTTTCCCACATATATGTTCCCCACACACAGTCTATGTTCCCCACATCTATGTTCCCCACATGTTCCCCACATATAGTATATGTTCCCCACATCTATGTTCCCCACACACAGTTTATGTTCCCCACATACAGTCTACGTTCCCCACATATATGTTCCCCACACACAGTCCATGTTCCCCACATCCATGTTCCCCACATACAGTCTGTTCCCCACATATATGTTCCCCACACACAGTTTATGTTCCCCACATACAGTTTATGTTCCCCACATCTATGTTCCCCACATGTTCCCCACATATACTGTATGTTCCCCACTATGTTCCCCACATTTATGTTCCCCACATGTTCACCACATACAGTTTTTTTCCCCCACATATATGTTCCCCACACACAGTCTATGTTCCCCACACACAGTTTATGTTCCCCACATACAGTCTATGTTCCCCACACACAGTCTATGTTCCCCACATCTATGTTCCCCACATGTTCTCCACATACAGTATATGTTCCCCACATCCACATACAGCTTATGTTCCCCACATACAGTATATGTTCCCCACATCTACGTTCCCCACACACATATGTTCCCCACATGTTCCCCACATACAGTCTATGTTCCACACATCTATAGATGTGTGGAACATAGACTGTATGTGGGGAACATATATGTTCCCCACACACAGTCTATGTTCCCCACATATATGTTCCCCACATACAGTTTATGTTCCCCACATACATTCTTTGTTCCCCACATCTATACTCTCCACATACAGTTTATGTTCCCCACATACAGTCTATGTTCCCCACATCTATATTCCTCACATACAGTTTTTGTTCCCACAGTCTATGTTCCCAACATATATGTCCCCACACACAGTCTATGTTCCCCACATCTATGTTCCCCACATACAGTCTATGTTCCCCACATATATGTTCCCCACATACAGTCTATGTTCCCTACATATATGTTCCCTAAATACAGTTTATGTTCCCCACATACAGTCCATGTTCCCCACATACAGTCTATGTTCCCCACATACAGTCTATGTTCCTCACATCTATATTACCCACATACAGTTTATCTTTCCCACATACAGTCTATGTTTCCCACATCTACGTTCCCCACATATCTACGTTCCCCACATACAGTCTATGTTCCGCACATCTATGTTCCCCACATATTCCCCACATACAGTCTATGTTCCCCCCTTTAGTCTTTGTTCCACACATCTATGATCCCCACATGTTCCCCATACAGTCTATGTTCCCCACGTACAGTCTATGTTCCTTACATATATGTTCCCCACATACAGTTTATGTTCCCCACATAGTCTATGTTCCCCACATCTATATTCCCTACATACAGTTTTTGTTCCCCACATACAGTCTTCCCCACATCTATCTTCCCCACATATAGTCTATATTTCCCACATCTATGTTCCCCACATACAGTCTATGTTCCCCCCTTTAGTCTTTGTTCCACACATCTATGATCCCCACATGTTCCCCACACAGTCTATGTTCCCCACGTACAGTCTATGTTCCTTACATATACAGTATGTTCCCCACATACAGTTTATGTTCCCCACATAGTCTATGTTCCCCACATCTATATTCCCTACATACAGTTTTTGTTCCCCACATACAGTCTTCCCCACATCTATCTTCCCCACATATAGTCTATATTTCCCACATCTATGTTCCCCACATACAGTCTATGTTCCCCCCTTTAGTCTTTGTTCCACACATCTATGATCCCCACATACAGTCTATGTTCCCCACAGACCAAATTGATTTAAATAGAAAAATAAATCCTTGAGTTGCCATGAGGTGGATGCAAGGGGAGCCTGGGGTGGCACAAAAAAATGTGGATTGGATACCTCCACTGCCACCTCAACTAAATCTGGCATATGAATATGTTCACACTGTGTATTTCACACTGGGTCTTGGATGGCTTTCATCCTTTCAACACCAAGAGGTTGAAATACTTTTGAACAAAATTGATGCGTGCAGTGAAACAGTCAGGGTTTTCTCGTCACTGTGTACAGATAGCAGGAGACACCTGCATGGTGATGTTCAGTGGTCCATGTGATGAATGTCTCTGCAGAAGCTCTTGTGCAGCAAGTGGCTCGGGCGCTCTCGCTAAATCATTAGAGCATGCCCTGGGCTACATCTGGGCCATATTTGGTGCTTTAAGACTGATTTGCAAAAATATCCCTAAGGCCCTAGAAGTTCTAGTGACATGCCATTGTGCTAGAATGGCAACTAACATGAAACAACGAAAGTGAAAGCAACTTTTGAACACTGCTCAAAATGAGTGCCACTTATTACGTTTTCCCAATATCAACCAATATCAACACCCATTCTTGTCTGGAACGCAATCGACTTCACACAGACAGGTATCCAATTGTAATAAGCCTGGTTGGTTAAGGCGACTGGCTCTGTATTCCAAACAACATTGATTTGCTGGGACCCGTTGGGATTCAGATGTAGGAGCGTCTTCTTCAGCTGTATCACCTATCAACTTTTAGCTGTTAGAGGCATGGTGATCTTCAGTGGTCCATGTGATGAATGTCAAATCATTCCTCCTTGGTGCTGAAGTACACTATGAATCTTGGGTAATGGCTAGAGCAGATAACTCTAACTGGTATGTTGGAGTGGATTGGTTGCCGTTGAGCAGCTACGATGCGTAGGCAGATCTATATTGCATGGGAGTGAAGTGTGATTTTTGATCTTTGACCCCCACAGAGAAAAAAGTGTAGAACCACACACACACACACACACACACAAAAACACACCTACACACACATGCTCTCACGCCCCTCCCCCTTCCCGCTCCCCCCCCCACACACACACACACACACAAACATATCTACACAAACACACACATATTATCTCACAAACACACACACAGGGTGAGCAGATGACATATTACCCACCTCATATTCATTACCGTGCATGCCTGTCACATGCACTCTGATTCATCAACCCTGCCCCTGCTGTCAGATCAGGGAAAGAGCAGAGGGGGACGAGAGAGAGAGAGAGAGAGGGTAGAGAGGATACAGAGAGAGAGAGGGAGATATAGAGAGAGGGTAGAGGGGATCGGGCGAGGGATGAATAAATAACACAGGGGAAGAAGTAGAACCCCGAGTCCTGTGGAGCCTGACAAGCCAATCTGGCGCCTTCAAATAAAGTGTGACCCCGTCACCATCCAATCACCTCGCACTGTTGGACGCCACATACAAGACACCCAGATACAGATATGACCCCACCACACTCTCTCTCTCTCTTTCTTAATTCTCACAATGTCTCACTGTGACATACAAGTGCAGAAGCTCTTGTGCAGCAAGTGGCTCGGGTGCCCTCGCTAAATCATTAGAGCATGCCCTGGGCTACATCTGGGCCATATTTGGTGCTTTAAGACTGATTTGCAAAAATATCCCTAAGGCCCTAGAAGTTCTAGTGACATGCCATTGTGCTAGAACGGCAACTAACATGAAACAGCGAAAGTGAAAGCAACTTTTGAACACAAAATGAGTGGCACACACAGTGGTACGTTTTCCCAATATCAACCAATATCAACACCCATTCTCGTCTGGAACGCAATCGACTTCATACAGACAGGTATCTAATTGTAATAAGCCTGGTTGGTTAAGGCGACTGGCTCTGTATTCCAAACAACATTGATTTGCTGGGACCCGTTGGTATTCAGATGTAGGAGCGTCTTCTTCAGCTGTATCACCTATCAACTTTTAGCTGTTAGAGGTATGGATCACTCAGTATCCCCCTACCCCCGCCCTTAGTGAGAAGCTACACAGACGTGATGACTTGCATGTTTTTGTCGCACTGCAATCACTTTGGCGATCGCAAATCAATTTTTGGAAGACAAACGGAATCACCACTGGGAACTGAGATTAAATTTTTTTTTTTCACTGTGTAAAAAAAACAGAGCGGTAAAAATGCTTGTTTTTTCTTGTGTTTCACTGGTTTATTAACTGTTTTTGTTTTTAGAAAACTGAACATCTGAAAATCTGATGTTTGCAATCGGACCACATGCATTTTCTCCAAGAGAGGGGGTTTATTGAAAACCATTGTTTTTAACAAGCTAAGGTGGCAACCATGAAAATGCGCTTTACCAGATGTCAATATGGTGACATATTAAAAAAAAGCGATGTCCAAATTACATCTTCTGAATTACTCAGTGTGAGTGTGTGTGTGTGTGTGCCACTGCACACACACACACACACACACATATATATATATATATATATATATATATATATATATATATATATATATATATATATATATATATACTGTATATATATATATATATATATATATATATATATATATATATATATATATATATATATATATATATATATATAATTTATTTATTTATTGTATTCTTTTCACTTGACAGTGCACATCAATGTAATATTGAGAAATCACCTCACAATAACTCCAACTCCCCGCTAACTCACTCAATATAAATGATGCAAAGAATTGCAGGGCCAATCTTTTGGCAATTCAAGAGTTGTTAGAGCTATAGACACCCAACGTGTGAGGACACACACTTAGGGTGTACACTTAGGTATACCTTTGAATACAGGTAAGTGTATGTGTAATATAATGTCCATCATTGGCTCATAGACATTGACCTGTCTGTCTTTGAATTTTAATGTGTCACAGAGGAGAATGGGTTCATGGGCAGTGAGATCATCATAATGTACCGTCATGATGTTAAATTGTCCTTGAATAAAAAATTTTAAAAAAGAAACTACAAAAAAAATGTGTATTGAGTTATAGGATGTCACGTATATCTGACGCGAGTTTCCCAGACTTTCATAACAACACATGGACAAAACGAGACAGTATTTTTTGCTTTTAACAAGGTAATTAAAAAAAACATTGTGGTGTTTTGGCTGGAAGACATGCTCACAGAATTCACTGGCCTTGGCTTCCCTGCATGAAAATGCAAGTCTTGACGTCATTCAGAAGCATCGATATAACAGTAGCTACAACTCAAGCCACTAGAGGTGGCTAATGCGAAAACTGACATAGTGCAGGTTTAAGTGTAGATCTTGAAAATGTACAATAATAGAAAAAATAACAGATAATTAAAAATAAATATATTATAAATATTGTTCAGTAAATATAGGATTATGGCTATTTTTAACTGTTTGCACATGAGGGGCCCCGTGAAAGTCTTGATGACAATTGAGTGATACACCTAAAGTCAAAGGTCGGGAACCACTGATGTAGATAATCCATTACAAGTAATTTTCAAAATCTATCCCTTTGTGATATTACAATGACGAGTGGAGTTGATTGGTGAACCGTATCAACGGCTAGGCTTGAGTTGCGTGACCAAGTGACCATTTCTACTGATGATGTCACAATTTGAAATGGCTTGGAATGGCTCATCAACCTAACACCTGCTGAAATAGGGGCCCTTTGATATACCACTACGCTGTACACACACCAAATGGCCTCAGCCATTCGTCCCTAGCCCTTCTGGTTTGTTTTGCTGATTATATCTACCTTTTTGCTTAAGCGTTGTATGGACAAAGCTTTATGGATTTTCTTCACATTTTCCTTTTTTGTAGCTTTAAAGATATCAGCCAATAGGCCTATAGCTGTAGCACGATGAGGATGTTACCGGGGCTTGGGAAGGAACAAGACGGCAGTGACGGTGTAACCCATAACTTGATTCATGGACAGAGTGGACACCGGGTGCCGCAGACTCCTTCAGGCCCCTTTTACACAGCCTGTTCAAGGCGAGAACGTACAAACACGGACTGGGGGGGGGGGGGGGGGGGGGGGACATTGTTATTTCACCTTTAAGCCGGCAGCGGAGGTAGTAACAAAGCCGAATCGACGTCTGTGTAAAAAAGGGTGAACTGGCATGGCAGGACAAGAATGTGACGTTTTGACTCCAATGATGATTGGCATCCATTGACGCCAATCATCTTCATCAAAATTGTTGAGGACATTGGGCCAGAACATGGTCTCTCTCTCCTCCACACTCTTCTTTCAGAGACCAGGGCGAATTGTCCAAGAAGAACCAAACGTCTCTGTGGCATCTAAGGTCTGCGTGCCTTTCTGCCTTGAAACACTCCCTGCTGTCTCTTCTCTTCTTCTGATCGCACAAACACATTGTGCGCACAAACGTAACATTTTGTACACGATGCACACAGCAACTTCGCATGACACCTCTGATTGTGGAATGCCGGCATGCTGTGTAAAAGCACACGGGCAGAATTACGTCAGCTTTGTTTGGTTCTGTGTAAAAAAGGCAAAGCCACCATCATGACGGACCTTCTTTACGGCAATATTGTGGGATCTCTGCATTAAAGGGGCTTCTGTCTCACATCCACGGGTACTACAACTCCAATAATCAGACGTCAATCAACATGGCTCAGATGATCGCCTCCGCTTTCCAGCATTACAACCACCAGCCTGGAAGCCATCCTCACTGTGAGAGAGAGCACAAACCAACACTGACCGCTATATATAATGGTGGATCATGATGCTCACCTCTTAAGGCCTCAAAAGCCTTTTTTTTTAACCAATGATGAGAAAGTGTTGCACAAAAGATACATGCTGTGTTTTTTAGCATTTAGTGTCTTTGGTTGTAGCCTCTTTTTTAGATTTTTACCTGAAGATTGTTTTTAATCATGTCATAAATGATGCTTATCTTACACTGCGATTATCATTTTTTGTTAATTCATGTTTGTGTAATTGTGTTGTCAATATATATGATTTTGCTGGCCCTTCATTCTAGGATATAGCCTATTTATTTTTATGAAATTGTTTTCGTGAATATAAAAACAGACAAAAAAATTAATAGTCACACATTGCATAGTCACAAGGTGGCTCAGTTATGTGACAAAAAATAGTTCACACAGAAAAACTCTTCAAAGGATATTTATTTTCCTTCTTAACTTGATTGAAATAACCAAAACACAACAAATAACATATGAATGAATGTGGGTCATCAGTAGTGTAGCAATGTGTGGGTGTGTGGAGAATATAGTGTATGCATGTTGAGGTGAAGTCCAAACTACCAGCAGCTCTGGCTGGAGGTAACCTTAAACAAAAGAACAAAGGATAGCACAAACCAACAGAGAGCATCAGCGAGAGAATGACAAACCAACAGAACTTAAATAGACTTTAACATAGGTGCATCATGTCACCTGACGATCCCGCCCCTCTCTGCTCATTTATGCCAACCCATTAGGTCAGTTAGGCAACAGGCATGGAGGGAGAGATTGTCACACACCGTTGTAATGAATATCAAATACTTGTTAGTGTGCACTTTATGTTCTTACTGACCTGCTGTTGTTGCCTTTATTTATTTAGAATTATTCCAAATATAGAATTTGTACAGATAGCTCGTTTCACTCTAAAGGCAGACAGGTACCTATACCTCTGCATAAATTCAATCTTTTTTTAACTGGGAAACCTCCACAACACTTTCTAATCACTGATCATAGCACTGGGTTGGACTGTGGAACATCCTGTTCTGATTAGACCTGCTCGCTAGGAGCCGATATAAATAACCGTGAAATCAGTGACAAATGACCTCTTTTGATAAGCTCCAGCGACCAGTGCCTCGTCTCTCACATGGAAACTGAAACAGTCATAGTAGTAGTAGTAGTAGTGGAGAAGGAGGTCTAATGAAGTGGGTTTGTGACTCACAATTACATATGTATTGTTGTGTTAGTTGCCTTAAAAAACCTCCCACATACTGTGCAGTAACCATTTAATGTTGAATTGTGGAGTTAGACCATTTTTCTATTTTTCACCATTTTCGTGTTCAGGATTTTATGGGCGGGGCGCCCCTAACAACCAGAGCGCAGTTGTTTCACTGCTTGTCACGCTCATTCGCGAGTTTGACAGTTATTAGTTTGACAGCTATTTGACAGTTGAGAGAGGCTCTGCCCCTCCATGCACAAATTTAAGGACACGTGCCCAGCATCTCAGAGCTGAGAATAATGCTTATTTTTTCCTGATTTTGAATCCAGATATTTACTTTTGGTTTACACAGACTTTAACAATTCACTAGAATGCAATTCTGGGGAATGACGCCCCCCAGACGGTTTCGGAAAATCTCCTTATTTCTGAGGGCTCAAGGTTGGCTATGTTAATTGGTTCAAACATATGAATCTCCCCAGAAATGAGTTCTCAGGTGAGGCGAGAGTTCACAAGAGAGACATTAAAGGTTTGAAATCAGCCATTGGGTTTTTCATGATCCAATAATAGAACTCAGTTGTGTTTTCAATCCCAATGTCTATATCAAATAATGCAGTATTATTGCCAATAATAATAATAGGTATTATTGCCTGCATTTGTAGTGATTTGTAAAGATAACATGTGGTTCCCTAATCACACCATTTCAGATAGGACTTTGTTTTTGTTTCAGTGAGTTATGAAATGTAAACATATTATTTGATATTATAAGTTGTCATGGTTGTGGGATAAAACTCTGCTTATGATACCAATTTAACAAGGTCGTAATTATAATATGCATTGGGGGGGGGGGGGGACACATCCCCCCAATATTTAAGTGTGCTCAAAATGTCCCCCCCCCCAATACATTTGTCACGACACACCGATGTAGTAGAATCAGTTCCTCATGATTTATTAAACAAACAACGGGTTAAACAAGGATTGACATGCCTAAGGCTCAGTGAACACGCAGGAGAAACATCAAGAAAGGATAAGAGCAAAACTTCCAAAGCACAAAAGTCCAATGTAGAGATAAGGTAAACAAGGCAGTCCAAACAAAGTCTTAACTGAGGAGTCCTTAGAACAATTGCACAGAAATCCAGAGAGCACTGAGCATGAGTCCTTTGTGTCATTCACTGACGAGACCAGACACTGAATACTGGGGAAGTGAGGTTGAAGTAGGGCTAGAGTCCAGGGAAACACAGGTGTAGGAGATTAGTAATCAGGGGAGCGTGAACGGGAGACATGAGCTGTGGGAGACTGATTGAAGGGTGTGGCTGAGGGTGAGTGAGTGGGTGTGGCTTCTAGGGAACCTGGCCTGGCTGTGACAATATTGATAGAAAAAACATAAATATATACATATTTTTTATATGCTACGACAGGCAACCACGCTATCCAAAATAATCATGAGCAAATGTAATCACAACTAAACTTAACAAATTGCCATTATTATTACTCCCAGTTCTAGTATTACAGTGTAGGCTACTGCAGTTCTGCATGTGGTTTGTCCAAGTGGTGTTGCCATACCCCAGCAGAAGCTGTTGCTCGACTGCTGTAGGCATAGATATATATAGAACACTAGATGTGTTATGGCGGAGTCTAGAACGTCCTCACAGGTCGGCCATCTTACTCCAGGCAAGACGGTCGACCACAGGCATCTTACCACAGGCAAGATCTCAGTACAGGGTGGGGGATTTCAACATGCAGCCTTTCTTATAGCCTATTTGTAATAGGAAATAGTGTAATCTACCTATTTTAGAACTTTATTCTATTTTGAATTTTCTTTTAATATTTTTTTTTTTAATTATGCAATTATGCAGTGCAATTTGACGTTTATAACAAACCAAACCGTTTGAAAATCGGATGCAATTTGAGCAAGTTATGGTTATTTAAAAGTACGTGTACCACTACAACACATGTTATGGGGGACCGAGCTGCCTGGAGTAAGATGGCCGCCATGTGCGGACGTTCCACTCCGTTGGCCAGCAACGCGGACGAGGCATCTAGTGTTCTATATACTGTATATCTATGGCTGTAGGTAGGTACAATCACTGTTAAACACTGCGGGGCAATTGCTCTGCCGCTACGTTAGCCACTTTTTAGAGTTTAACACGGTTTTAAACTCGTCGGTGACGCAAGAAGTCACGTGACGTCTTAAGCTCCATTGCTGTGTCGTATGTACCTGTGGTTTAACCTGCAGCTGCGTTTTACCTTGATCTCAATTGCTGTGTCTTCAGAGAAATTCACATCAGACACTAGGGGCGTATTTTGTGCGTGTTAGTCTAGTCTCGAAACGGACATGGTTTTAGAGGAGACTAAACCAGTTTGCAGGATGAAACAAGGCTCCATTATAACCGCCACACACAGAATTAGTTTTATTAATTATTATTAGTAGTATTAATAATAATGTATGATACATTTACACTTATTACGCCAGATAGGCCTTCAGTACAATAACAATATTGGACATAGTCGACTTGGAATGAGCAGTGATATTTCACGGCTCGCGGGGCTCAGGTCTCGGTCGTGCGTCCGCTCAGCAATAGCATTACGCGCTTCAACTTTCAAGCGCTTCCATAAATTCTTTAAATGTGCCGCTGCTCGGTCTTCTGCTGAGATCTACTGTTAAATGTGTTTGAGAGATCATCCCAAACACACTTTCTTCGGAGCGTGGTGGTGGTGTCTTTTCTCTTCCACCGTGTCCACAACACCTCGAATGCAGTTCAATAAATATAACTTCTGCTCCTCGTTATAGTTCTCTATCCGAGACATGTTCATCGTGTCAGGGGGGTATGCAGCAACAATTTTGGCGCCCCCCATAAACATTACGTGGTGCGCGGTTGTTGACGGGGTGTGTGTGTGTGTGTGTGTGTGTGGGGGTGCTGCGCGATCGGGGGCGCCCCCCTGGTACGGCGCGATTGTTGAGGGGGGGGGGGGGGGGGGGGGGGGGAAGTAATCGATTGATTGACGTAGGTAAGGGCAGATTCAGATTCCAGACTCAGATTTCCACAAAAAGTAGGCTAGACTATTTCATAATATATTTCAACATTATTTGCGTTTTATTATATTAAAGTTCACTTTACATTCCCATTAAGTTTTTGTTGGTAATTATAGCACAAAATGCATCCAACATTAAGTTAAGACTGCATCTGCTGGAGTATAACGGGAAATCAGAGTACTTCCGGTTTAACACGAGTTTTACTACGAATCAGCTGAACCTGTGTCGGTCAGTACACAGCAATCAGGTTTAACTTCGTGCGCAGCTGCGAGTTAAACTCCAAAACCTCCGGTTTCCGGAGTACGGTTTTAAACCGCAGCGCAGCTAACGCAATGCTAACTGACAGAGCAATTGCCCCTGCTTGTCTCTCTATTTCATTACTTTCAAATGTATTTGTGGAGGGTTTATGTGGAGTGTGTGTTGTTGGTGGCTGGTTTACAGCCTCACCTGGCCTGAGTCAGACTGATTGGACTCTGGCTGGGTGGGGCTGCACACCTGTGGTGCATGAGCAATCATGGCACCCAGGATAAACCAGCCATCAACACACACACTCGAGGAGGAGCCACTGTCATGACAAGGAGTAACATCAGCTCGGCATATAACATCTTGCCTTAATCTCTAAATAAACACCTTGAACACCATCTACCCGTGTCCTGTGTCGGAGGGCCCCATGTTGGGCGCCAGTGTGGCGGGGTTCGTCCTCACCACACGCCACCGAAGTGGCTTTCTTCCTGGGGCCCTCCGACACAGGACACGGGTAGATGGTGTTCAAGGTGTTTATTTAGAGATTAAAGCAAGATGTTATATGCCGAGCTGATGTTACTCCTTGTCATGACAGTGCTCCTCCTCGAGTGTGTGTGTTGATGGCTGGTTTATCCTGGGTGCCATGATTGCTCATGCACCACAGGTGTGCAGCCCCACCCAGCCAGAGTCCAATCAGTCTGACTCAGGCCAGGTGAGGCTGTAAACCAGCCACCAACAACACACACTCCACATAAACCCTCCACAGTATTAAAAAGTGGAAGAGTAGAATGTGATGAGTGTTACGTAGGCTATATCATGTGAATACGTCATTT
Source organism: Merluccius polli (assembly GCA_030340625.1). Classification (NCBI taxonomy): domain Eukaryota; kingdom Metazoa; phylum Chordata; class Actinopteri; order Gadiformes; family Merlucciidae; genus Merluccius; species Merluccius polli. The sequence continues at coordinate 343,516 of JAOPHQ010002286.1, forward strand.
TGTGCTGGAACTGTAATGGTTTTCTGGAAATATTCTTATTATTCTTACTGTGCATTATGCCATTACATATTCTAACACTGTCAGCTGTTACTGTGTTACCAAGCAACAAACACAGAGTGCCGGCAGAAGACTACCGGTACTTTTATCTGACTATCTCTGACTATCGCTGTCATTTTTTAATTCTCATGCAATAACGACAGATTGTAAAGTTCAGATTAATTTACATTTATTTGTATGTCTTAGTTGGTACATTAACCAGTACATTAAATAAAACATGTTAAATTAAATACAAACTCTGTTAGTGAACAAACAAACTTTTTAATTTTTTGGGGGGGGACTGCCCCTGCCCCCCGGCAGATTTGGTTCCCCCCAATGTTGACTCCATGGCTACGGACTTGCAATTTAATAATCTAATGTTGTTGTTGGTAATGGCAACAAATTAATTCACTTCCTCTAGACGCTGATCATTTACAACCCATGCATTTTGCCAGGCTACATTTCTACACTATTTTAAATTCACGGTTGAAATAAATAACCCCTAAAGACGTGAGGCAAAACCAAAAATTCCACGAGGTAACTTATACATTTAATTTTTCTATATTGCAGGTAACCCATCTCTGCTCAGGCAGCACATGGCAACGCTCCTAAGCCTATGATTAAAATCCCTCTGGAAACCATGGCAACAGAGGTGTTTTTTTTTATTTTTTCCCCTCATTCCTGGAGCTCGGTTGGTCAAAGGGGGATGAACGCCTGGGGAGGCAGAGTATCACTGGTTCGGCCTCCTGGCAGGTGAGAGGTCAAGGGTTGGCCGGTGCATCGCTTCTCTTTACATTACGAGCTCGGAGGGGAAGCTATTGTTTGTGCTATCTGTGGGTCAAGGCTGTGGTGTGTGTGCATGGAAAACAACAAGAAAAAGGTGGAGAATGGTGTGTGAGCCTGAACTTACCCTTTAAAGGTGCTATTTATTTGAGTGTAATTTGTTAGAAATGCCATAGCCATCTGACAGCTATGTAAAATGCGCTGTGAGAATATCCTCCTTGAGTTGACCGTGTCTGCCTCTGTATGAGCCAATTTAGATTTTAGACCGCGCCCAGCTCATTTCTGACCTATCAGGGCATCTCTTCTATGATTGGTTCAGGGTATTCATCTAGCCTGTCAATCACAGGCGTGTGAAATGCATCGCTTTTATTTAGTTTCAAAATCTTGCTCTTTTATGCGCTCGCTCTTCCCAACTCTGGAATCTTACCTACAGCACCATTAAACAATCTGTCCTTTAAATTCAGTATGTCTTATCTGGAAGGTGTTGCATAACCGTGGGCAGAACTCTCTCGCTGTAACCTAGCGAAAGCAATCAGTCAGTTGACAGAAAACGAGACACAACGTCAACTCAGAAAATGAGCTTAGTCTAAAAGGTCCGTTCTAGATCGCTGTGTACACAAATTGTGCCTGTGAGTGACATACCTTTTTAGTTCCTTCATGAGGAGTATTTACCCAAGGGAATTACAACCAATGGATCCCCACTAGGTTAAATTGCCCACTAAATCAATTGATGCAAACAAGACAAAAAAAAACACAAAGAAAGAAATATGTAGGCGCAATTTCCGATACATTGGATCATCATCACCATACATTAAACCATTCCAGTGACTCACTTTACTCTTTACAAAAGAAAATACCCACCGGTCACTAGAGAGTTGATGTTTAGCTCTGTTAATATGGCATGCTCAAATGGGCCAATCAGATCAGGTTGCACCCAGTAACCTCATTTAGCAGATATCGATAGCAGTTTTATCAATAAAGATAGTAACTCCTACAAATGTGAATATAAAACATATAGTTAAAAATAACATCAATAACCTAACCATGCAATATAATACAAAACAAAAACAACTTTCACTTTTTGTTTTACTTCTAAACTGATGAATGCTCAGCATAGACAGCTTAATGTCAATTCAGTTATTATTCTATGAAACATTAGCCCTCTTCTACACCTATTTGAAAGGCCTTTAAAGACAGATATGTTAATGACCTCAGGAAATAATGGTAAGCAGTCAATTTAGTACAGGACAATTCCAACCTGATTACCTCAAATGGGACCATCGATTACAGCCGGAGATTTCTACCGTGCCCCATTTATTTTTTAACCTTTTTAAATGTCTGTTGTTTCGTCTGCTTGATTGTTTGCTTCTTGTGTTTGCCATTGCTGCTTCAGTTTGTTACTTTTGTCTTGATTTCATTTATGTGTATACTTTTTATTCACTTCATTTCTGGTTGTTCAATTTTAATATCAGTTTTACGGATTCTTAATGGCACACATTTCCATCCATTTAAAATAAATGTTAGCTAATTCCTTAATAAAACTTGAGAGCAACTTGATATATATATATTCCCATTTTCATTGAGTGTTCTGCAAGTACCCAACGAGTAAAAGCACAGTTGTTAAATGTGCCTTTTGAAAACGATGCCAATTGAAAAATAAATAAATACACACACACACACACACACACACACACACACACACACACACACACACACACACACACACACACACAAAGGTCAATGATCCTCAAAGAGACCACTGTGAGGGTAATTTGTAAATATAGGGTTTTATTTCTATTTTAAGAGTGAGAATTGCTCGATTGCAGACAGGCATGAGCGACTCGCAGCAGTGCAGGATTATAGGGTCATTCAGCTGAAGTCCAAAGCACTCGCTGCTATTTCTCTCTGGACAGCCGAACCCTGCTGCAAACCATCCGTGTGCCACACACCAAGCTACATGGCGCACTGCCACTGAATGGATACACCTTCTCATCTTTTCTCACCTTCTCAATACAGTGTCACAGCTTGCAGTCAACAGGCAAACGGTCAATGCTGAAGGCAAAACACATTCACGGTGAGGATTACCATTGAAGATGTGGAAAAGCATGGGAGCATGAAGGAGGAGGGGGGAAATAACATCTGTACTTGTATAGGGAAGCGGTTCTATTAAGCTGCTTAGTGTGTCCCCAAGGCCTAGATTACGGCGATGCTATAGATCCTTTCTCCCCCATTTTAATCTTTACAACATGAACACTCAAAAAGTGGCTGAGGAGCACACCGTCAGATATTAACATACATTGTATGAACGTACAGTACTGCACGGTGACGTATACTGTATGCCATTTAAAATTGAATCAAAATACACTTTTTTATGTTTTCATGCTCTTTAGATATAATGTGTGTGTGTGTGTGTTAATGAAACCATTAATAGCCATTATCCTCCAACTAGACCTTGTCTAAGAGAAATAAATCCTGAACACTCTATTTCTTTTATGACTCCTCTTCATATCACAAAATGGAAACGCAACATACTGTGCCCTGCCCCCCACCTAGCCTCTCTTTAACGTTGTCTTCTTTTATCAAGTTTTAATTTTTTAGTTTTTTTATTTGTTCGATGTTTGCATATGTTAAGTAGAAGATGGATGACAGCTCTGCTGCTGTGGACTGAACCTATGCTAATGAGGAGCCCGGGGGGTTGTGTAACGAGAAGGGGAAGAATAAAGGCACATTAACCCAGAGTGCAGCAGTAGCCAGGCACTGCCACGTGTGTGTGTGTGTGTGTGTGTCTCTCTCTGTTGTCTCTCTCTCTGTTGTCTCGTCTGTCTCTCTGTCCCAGGGTTTGAGAGTCTATCCTTCATCCTTAGAGGTGGAAAACAAACTGTCCCCCTGCAGAGGACATGTGAAGGCCCTGTGACAGTATAACATTAAAGGGCCCCTATTTATTTTGTGATTTGCCATTACAAGCCGTTTCAAAATTGTGATATCACTACCCTCTAGTGCAGGGATTCTCAACTGGTGGGACACAACCCCCCCCCCCCCCCCCCCCCCCGCAATGAGGGTATTTTGAGTGGGTCGCAGAGCATTTGCCAAACCTTAATCTTTACAAAGAAGCCTATGAACTAACATTGAATTATGTTTCAATGTTAATTCATGTTTCAATGGTTTATTATTTTATTGAGTCTAGCCTCAATTGTTGCAGCTTTTTGTTTGCTTTAACAGTACATGAAGGCATTGTTGATTACTGCAATATTGGTAAGTAAATTATTTTATTATTTTTGGGTCGAGAATAATGACAAATGTGGGCCCTGAGGCTCGACCAGTTGAGAACCACTCCTTTAGTGACATCACAAGTGGGCATGTCCACCCAGATAAATGATGACTAGATCCGTCTACCAGCCTACCCAGTGGACTGTACCAACTGGTAGGCTTATCTATCCATTATACATCTGGGTGGACACTCCCAATTGTGATGTCACTAGAGAGTATAATTTTGCTTGTAATGGCTAATCACAAAATAAAATAGGGGCCCTTTAATACAGGGGCTGTAATAGACCCCTCCTGGACAACGTGCATCCCAGACCGCAGGACCACATGTGTCCTGTCCTCCAGGCGAACCCAACCTCCTGGGGGTCTTAACAGGGTCACTTCTGTCACCACGGCGACGCTCAATCCAATACCTTTTGCAAGAAATACATCAACAAACCTCCACAGTAATCCTCTCCTACTGGTATTGGGCAGCAGGAGCAGTTGCTCTATTAGGTGTTTTCTTTGCTTGCAGTGCATTTATAAGAGAGAGGTGAGAAAAAAAACATCTCAGCTAAAAGAGGGCGTGTGAGTCTATTCGCAACATTATCTTTGCTCCCACAGCGTGAAGATACCAGGGTCACAGTTGCATAACACCATTATGTGTGTGTGTATGCATGTGTTTTTGTCTGTGTGTGTGAATGTGTATCTGTCTGTGTGTGCGGGTGTGCATGCATGTATGTTCGTCTGCCTGTGCCTGTGTGTTCGCCTGTGTATGTATGTGTGATTTCTCGCCACGCAGGCTGCTTTGATTACCATGTGAGTGCGGTGAGTCTAGAACAGAGAAGCTAATGAACTGCTTACGTAAAGATCCCAGGCCAAGGCTCTCTCTCTCTCTCTCTCTCTCTCTCTCATATATATATATGTGAGAGAGAGAGAGAGAGAGGGAGAGGCCTATATATATAATGCTCTCCTGCACGGACTGGATGTCTGAGAGAGCTCAGTGGAGCGTGACGTTCATCTCATGGATTGTATGAGAGTCCGAGAAAGAAGGGGGGGGGGGGGGGCGGGGGCGACAAGATATAGCGGTGAAAGCTTATGGACTTGCTCACGACGTGTCAGTGCGTTGTTGCATAAAGAAATAGAATATGTCCAAATTACGCAATGGTTGATGAATTCTCAAGCTGTTCCCTGTGATATGGGATATTTGGTATTTATTGCATGTTTAATGGTAATTATACCAGGTAGTTCCGACTGAGCAACCTGATTGGTCAACTAGACCTTTAGAACATGATCAAATGAGCATGACAGCACCGCTGTGTTCAAATGAAAAATGCCTCATCACTATGAATATCACTCCGCCATTGATTCGACACATAACACAGCAATACTCCCTTACAAATGCATATAAAATTTGGAGCATAATCTGTCCAGAAAATATTTTTTTCTTTCAGCAGATGTCTTAGTTACAACCAGATTGAGCGGGCAACGTGTGGTATTTATTCAGTTTGGGAAATACCACAATCTCTAGAAAGCATTAGCTCAAGTTGGCTGGCTAACTCGACAATAGGGACGAGAAAGCTTCCCTGTTGCTAGGTCCACCTTACTGACAAGAGAGGTAAACTACTACATTGATTAATTACATTTTATTGTCATTGGCATAGCATAAAACACAACGAAAAAGCAATCGACTCCACTTAGCAGCATAAAAGGTAAATAGATGTATATGATGTGTATCTATGTATATAGATCTGTAATAAATTATGTGTAAACAAATATATACAAATATAATGAATAGTATATTATAATAATAAATATATCATATTATAATAAATAGTTATAGTCAGCAAAAATACAATAAACATAAACATTGAGTTATTTAACTTGCATTACCAGAGTTGCAGCATTATGACTACATTTTGATTATATACATTGTTTGATTGGTAACTGGTATAATCGCAATATTACACTCAAGGGTGTATCATCTTGTGTAATAATACTTAATTATGACATCCAAAATATGTTGTATGAGTCAGGTTCGCTTTGTTGTTTAAGACTGGATTGTGTGAAATTCTAATTGTAATAATCAGGCATGAATCGTTTCTCAAATCATACAAATCATACAATTATGTGATGTGAACAACAGCATGGCATTTCTGCAACAGAAAACTTTTTTTTCAATACAAATTTTAGAAATCCCCAAAATAGGCTGGTAATCGTAGAATATACAAACAATACAAGTGAATTCAATAGGAAGTCATTGGAGATGAAACCAGTGATAGTTCACAGTGAATAAAGGATGACTTACGTAAAGTCAATTTAGATTTTATACGTTATTCTTTCACATATACTGTTTTTTGTCAAGTCAAAAAATGAGATTACATGTCTTCCCCTGTAGCCAACGGGCTGTTATGATTACCGCCTACCCACTATAGTAATGGAACGTCAGCAAGTTCAGCCCAATCAATAGCCATGCGGGCGTATGGCTGCACTTACTACAGGTCATACAGCCCACCAAAATGTACACACGTTTTCCCTCCCGGTCGGAGAGATTTGCATGACCTGCTGAACGCCAGACCTAAATACCCCCCATGTAAAAACATGCACTACACTGTTTTTTCCAAAACACCTATTATCAAGCTTTAATTGAATCACTTTTTTCCGTCAGCAGGCCCGTTGCATGAGTCACCAACCTTTTGTTTTCATGTGCGTAAACGGGGTGAGCATATAATAAAATATGAAATGTTTGCACCCAGAGTGCTGCCATTGGGGTTGGGAAATTAAATGGATTGATTGGGACGTTCTGCACACCTCATCACTTATTCATATGATAATGCATGTGATGTTCTCATTTGCTTTGGCATTTTCCCCCAAAATGGTTCACGGAGCGCTCATGAAAGAGCCTCTGTGTCTGTCTGTCCGTCCGTCTGTCCAGCTGTCAAGCATCAGTCTGTTCCACATGAAGCCGAAGGGGAGTGCTTCATTTATGTGTGTGAATGATCTATTTTGGATATGGACGTTTTTTGTTTCAATTCATAATAGACACTTGAGTAGAGTCTGAGTTGGACTTGGTCAGACTTGCACCATGTATTTTCCTATAAGGCCCCCGTTGCTGCTTCTTTGACCTTAAATGTTATAAGCTTATGAAACGGTCAATACGACTCTAAAAGTCTCCCAGTCGAGGGCCTGAGAAGTGGCTTTAGAGTGCACACTAGAGGGCATGTCATGCTGCAGGAAAACCAGAAATGTCCCATTGAAGGGAGGGAGAGAGGGAGAGAGCAAGGGAGGGAAAGAGGCAGGGACGGAGCAAGAGAGGGAAGGAGGCACGGAGTGAAGGGAGGGAGTGAGGAAGCGAAAGAGGGAGGGAGGGAGGGAAGGAAGGAGGCAGGGGGGGGGGGGGAGGGAGCAAGGGAAGGAGGGTGGGAGGAAGGGTTGAAAAGTACAGGGAGAGCATGTGTGAGTGGAGAGGAGGGTCACATCTGCGGTAAACAGGATTGGGGAGGGGACCACTGAACAGGAGGAGTAGGAGGTAGAGGAGGTGGAGGAGGAGGACAAAAGGGCTTAAGGTGCGAAGCTACAGGGCTCAGAACCAGGCAGGTTCAAAAGGTAGCCGGGGTTGAAAGAGATTCAGCTTTTAAAAGTGAATCAAAGGAATGGAGGAATGAAGGAGGGTGGCGGGAATGGAGGAGCAGGGGCGGTGGAAGGGGTGGGGTGGGGGGTGCGCAAGGGAGCAGGTGGGAGGAGGGCTGAGGTGTACAGGGGGGGGTATTGACGGATGAAAAAGGCAGAGGAAGGGGCAATGGTAGGGCAGGCTGGCACCAGAGGCCAATGGGAATGGTTTGGTGGAGGTGAGAGGATGTGGCTGAATGGAGAGCGGGGGAGTTGGGGCATTACAGTTAATTAAAGAGAGTTAATTAAACACATTTACATCCTGATTAAAAAATACAGTGATCTGACAAAAATAATATCTAAATATATATATGAAATACTTTGATAAATGGCTGGATGTAAGGCTGCCTGGGTGGGTGGGTGGATGGATGTGTGAGTGGATGGATGGGTGGCTGGATAGGTGGATGGGTGGGTGGGTGGATGGATGGATAGGTGGATGGATATATTGATTGATTGATGGATGGAGTTGTGTAAATGGATGGTTGCCGGATGGTTGGGGGATCAGGGGAAATTACCTTAAAGAGGATGTTTTGTCTGTGTGCTATACTATTTTTTTCTAGTCCTTGCTTATATTGTGATCTCCTATGGTCCTGTATGATATATTGTATTTTCCTATAGCTCATCTGGTTGAAGATATAAAACACAATGATTTCACACCTGCTCCATCTACCGCTCAATACTGCTCCAATTGTCAGAGTGGTGCGTGGTTGTGTGTGGGGGCTTTAAGTTCAATGACTAACAGTTCACACAGGAACGATGGAAACATACAGCACATCCACAGTTTTCCTAGCGCTCATCAGTTAAACATGCTGACCAGGCATTGCTTGTGTTAAGACATGTAGAGATTTTAGAGTGTCAAAGGCAGTCCTTATGTGTCCAAGATGTGTCTTAGCATCTCTAATAAAGCATTATTAATTATTAAAGATTACAAAATCAAAAAACTGCATTTTAACATAACATTTTCGGCAAATGACACAATTGTTAATCTTAAATGACTCAAATAAATGTTGGGTCCTTCATAACCAAAAAAGAATAACCACAGGCACTTAAGCAGTCAGTCACCATTGAATATTCACAGTGAGAGCATCAGAGCAACGCCACAACTGTCAAACTGTCGGCAGCCACAGACTCCTAATTAGACTTTATAATTAGATTTTAATATCTAAGTTGGCAAGGCTTTTTTCACTTTTACTTGTCTCTGTGTTTAGTACAATAATGCTTTCATAATGCTTTTAGCCTCTTCCACAAATAAATAACTTCACAAAATTGTTCCGCAATTTGTCAGGTGTCCATGCTGAAATATAAACATAAGAAATGGCAGTTTTATAGTTCAAGGAAATGTAATTGGAAATACCACCTCTGACTTTCAAAATTAGACAGCATTAAAGGGCGATGGAATACTCTTGAAAGGTCAGTCCAGCCGCATCACAATCACCATGGAAGCAAAAATCTATTATTATGACTGCTAGAGTTCAGTCAGGATAGCACATTAAAGGAATTAGACTTGCTTATTACACAAATGGTAATAGTGTGTCGTTATATTTGGCATAAAATGTAGTGGCTCTTGGTGGTAGAAAAAGGGGGGGGATGGAGTTAATGGGATTTGTACTTGAGTCCTAAAGTGCTTTTAACTCTATAGGCGAGCTGTTGTTCTTAAACACTCGTCTACCTGGTACATAGAAATAGGGTTAACAGAAGCAGAACAGAAGGACAGAAGGAAAACAAATCAATTTTAGAGTCAACTATACGACGTTCAGTGATGCTGATTCCTGACCCACTTCCAAACCACTCTATAATTTAAGAGCAAAGTTGATTAATTCAGAAACATATAGTATGTCACAAATGTTCCACTTCCATTTAAACCAAACTGCAAACTGCAACCGTAACTGACAGTTCCACTGGGTTATAGAGTCCCATATACCAAGTTTTTTAAAATTCTGGTTTTCCAGAAGGTAAATGAGAAGAACCATGAGCTAGTGACACGCTGAACTTGTTTCTTGGAAAAAAAAAATCTTTAGACCCTAATTAGTGATACAAAAGAGGACATCTCTAAAGACTTCTTCATTATATAGAAAATAAGAAAACAAAGAAACAAAGAGAAAACTGTACTGTATGTTTTCTGTTTTATATCATGCTTAATGTGGGCCTTCTGGTCGCTGTTGGACCAGCTGCTAAGGGGTTTTTCCTTTTTGAAGAGGATTTTTTTCTGAAGCTTGCTTGCAATTTTAGTTTTTTTACATTTTGTTGGAATTTACTTTAGGATTTTCTTTTTATTCAACGTTTTGGAGTCTTTTTTATTTAATTACTAAAACCAACAGAAAAAAAGCAAACCAAAGGACTTATTTCACATTCAAATATACAGTATATTGTTTGGTTTGACACTAGTTCCCTCCCTCATTTATTGTTATTTTGTTATGTTGTTATTGTTTCCTTCACCTCTCCACAATGTAGTTTTTTCAAGCTTTCTGTTTAAGGACAACCTTCATGCTTGGCTATTTTCTAATACAGCCGATACGCACGTTCGACAATTTACGTCATTAGTCCGGGATTTCCGTTCTCCACTGGCCTTTTCTTGATGTTGCGGAAACAGAGTTGATGTTGCAGACTGCGACATGAAGTATTCTCTTAAATTAGAAAATAGCTGAGCGTGGTAGTTCCCCTTTAAAATACAAATAAAAAGGAAGACACTCTCAAAGGTGTGGATGGATCACCATCTACGCAGTAATGTTAATACAACCACCCAAACCCACATTACCACTGTACGCTCTGCTCTGGTGGTCACCCCAGGTCGTCAGCTCTCTCATCTCATCTCTATCTCATCCATCATGGTCAACCAGCTATGGAGACCTGGTGGATGCCTGCTGGGTTAGGGGCCTCAGAGGGGACCTAGCCAGTGTGGGTTGAACATGTGTAAGCACTGCTAGCAGATGTGGTAAAACAAACCAAAAAATGTATCACAAATTCACAGGGTAGAATGCTAAAGGCCAATATGGGACATGATAATTAGACTAGTAATATTTATGGGACATGATTATTAGACTATAGTACAATTTATGGGCCATGATTACTAGACTAGTAATATTTATAATTTTTTTCTAATTGCAACACACAGTACATGAAGAATGCGCACACATTCCCAAGAAAAAGCTACGGCAGGACAAGAGTCCCCTGGCTCCGGCCAGGTGGTTTGACCCATACCTCGCTTGTTATGTTCAAGGTCAACTGCCTTATGAAGATGATGATGCCTTATGATGCTCATGGAATGTGGAAGCTCCAGCAGCCAATACCGATGTGTATGTGAGTGTGTGGGTGTGTTTAGGTCATCTTTTTTCTAGCGCATTAATGGAAAGTCACCAATTTCACTCACATACAATCTATCAATCTATAGTCATGTCGATGCACGATAGGCAACATTTCAACCCAAGTCAGCAAATCACAGGCCCGCCCCCGCTCCACAGTTGACGGACAGCACCATGCTCCAATAGTTGCCAATCATCCTTAACATGCTGTCGACACTGAAACATCAATTGACTGACTTCATAACAGCTGGGACTCCCCAAGATGTGTGGTGGCTTGATGTCACCTATGGTTTTCAACAGGCATGATTTGTTCTGTGCTTGGGGCTCAATGGGGCATTTCAAACGTGTTGGAATTGCTTTCACCATTGTTGCCAATACTTTCTGATTTCGTTTTTCTCGGCTGACAGCTCTATACCAGGCCATGCCCATTTCACATTCCATGTACATTTATTTAAAAAATATATATATTATGATTGTTATTATTATTTATTTTATTGTATATATTTTTATCATTAACAAGAGACTAACAGCAAAAGGGCTGAAAATATCCAGATGGAAGATCGACAGTCACTGGGCCACTGCTTCTATTAACTGCCGAGGTCTCAGCGAGGAGGGATAATTGCAAGGACGTGTCTGCCTGATTCCCAGATCCGTCTAGTAGGTGAAATGACAAGGAGGTGTGCCCGGAGCAGAGCACCTGAGAGAGGGGGAGGAGGAGTGACCTGGCTGTCTCACCTCCATCTTACCTGCAGCTGGAGGTGGGTGGCTGAACGTCTGTGAAACACTCCCGCCTATGTTATTTAATGACCTCCATGGAGAGTTTAGCCTGTTTATATCAAGTAATGACTATAGTGCTTAGAGAATGCATGCATGTATCTTCCCCCACTGCTTACTTACTTTTACTAAGTATCTGTATCTGCAGTCAAACTTCAATGCATCAATGCATATCAAACTCAGAAACATATCTTCACTGTGAGGGAACTTCAATTGTATAGTAGCTATGTGAAGTATTTACATTACCCTTATAGTTTAAAGGACAATAACGGTCTGGGTGATCAAACCATCGTAACTGTCTCTCCTGGCTTCACTGAAACATCCGTTACCAATATAATTTCTCTAAATGATGGAATCGGTACACATCCTTGTACCAATTCTGCCTAAGAGCATTTTGCGAATTTACCTGTCACAAATGTACACAATGGCATATAGCCCTTTGGTCTTTGTGATAAGACAAAGTTTAAGTATAAGATAATGTTATGTTAAACTGTTATGTTGTCCACAAACTTTGTACTGACTGACACCCACATTGATTCCAAAAGATTAAAGTGCTATTTTGCCATTGTTTACATGTGTGGCAGGCACGCTCATTCTAAATGCTCTTCGGCAGGATTGGTACATGGAAGTAATTTTGCAAATTATATTGGTAACAAATGTTTTATTGAGGCCAGAGGAGATGGTTAAAATGGTTTGATCACAACTTCATAAGCCCTGGGTGCTCAATGTTACCTGTGGTGTCCCATAAGAGTCTGTTCTGGGTCCCCGTGCCTTTTTTGATCCCCATTTTGTTTTGAAAGTATAAATGTCTGTTACTATTGCTATCTTTCAGTATCATTAGACATGACACTTCATGTTGCCAATAGGGGTAGACTGAAGGAGTTAACAATTATTCAAAAAACTAAATGATAACACTATACTAAGCCTCGAGCATTTCTTTATCGCTCTCATTTCTTTACAAAACTCTGTATATTTCTATATCTCTTGTTCTTCCATTTTCCATCTATCTCTTTCTCCCTCATTTTCACACCCATTGTCTCACACTCTCACTGCAGGACTCACAAACACCAAACAGGGCTAAACACACACACATTCCTATACAAAACAAATGCACACCATCTCTTACACCTCCAGAAATAGAGACAGCGACAGTCTAGCTGAATCCATCAGATAATGTCACCTTTTTCAGTGTTTCATTACCTTGTGCTAACTATCAGAGAGCATCTTCCTGTAGTGCTCTCTCTCTCTGGCTCTCTGTTTCTCTCTCTGTCTATCTCTCTCTCTCTGTCTTTCTTCTGTGTGTGTGTCTCCCTGGGTATCTCTCTCCATCTGTCTTTGTCTCTCACTTTCTGTCTCTCTCTCTGTCTCCATCTCTCTGTCTCTCCTCCTATTTAGGGATAAAAGTAAGGATTTATGGTAACTGTAGTGCTCAAGCAAGCCTGATGTTTAATGACATTACACATGCAATGTCTCTGCTACACCTGGAGAGGGAGGATGGTTTATGATCCTCTAATGGCTGTTTTTAGAGCTTAGACAACGCCATTCCCAGGACAATATTGCACAAAAACGCCACATTTAGAGAAATTCTCAGGGGAGTAAGTTGACACTTCGCAATTGACAACAAAAACTACCAAGTAAACGTGTTGATGCTGTCTGTATGCATGTGTGTGTGCATGTGTGTATCAAAGAGAATATATGGTTAGAATTTAGAAGTGTGTCTGAAATGTTGGATAAGATGATCAAAATGTAATTTCTACAGCTCATTTCTACGTGCATTCATTCAATTTATATGCCAATACATACCAAATAAAATCACATTTTAGCTAGCTAACACGCTAGTCGACATGTCAAGCAAACGGCTTGCCATGATGACTAGACCAATAACATCGTAACAGTCACACGATTCATCCAATCAAATCACAATCATCCAATATTTTATCTCATGAGGCTTCTGTTTCAATAGGAATTGTGTGATATAATATTAGAGAAGGGAGTGGCCCTTTGTATGCCATTCAATGTCTATAAAATATGTGGAAGTAGCACACGTGGGTAAAAAAAGAATAAAATCAGCTACACACTTCTGACAGATGGTCAAAGAGATTTGAAAAGCCCGGCCTGGCTAAACGGTTGGTTGGTTGAATGTGGGTGGTTATAATCGGTGTTATGTAAACTAAACAGTGGAAGGGCTGTCTGTCTACTCCACGTCACAGCCCCGCGTCATACACCAATCCCACCAAACCACACCCACTCAATATACACAGACACGCACACACAGAGTAGAATTTGTGTGTTTGTGTCTTCTGCATTGGTAGCAATGTGCCACACATGGGACGGAAGAGAGAGACAGAGAGAGAGAGAGAGAGAGAGAGAGAGACAGACAGAGCATGCAGAAACCAAGAGAGGGAGCAAGTGAGAGATTAAATCCTTTTACATTCTATACTACCTCCTGTCTGAGCAAAATGAATTATGGGAAGATAATAAAAACACATTATTCTTACAATATTATTTTATCAAGCACTAAAATTAGAATTTGAGTGTACAAATATACATTTTGAAAAAAAAACAATATTAACACTGGGAAGACTAAGGGTGAATCAAACCAACTAAATAAACAGAATGAAATGAAACGTCTTCAACGAAGCGGTAACTCATGACCAAGAGGCAGAGAGAATGTTAGGGCCTGTAATATAAATATTTCATCCTATGTCTAGGTCTATGTCTATTTTGTTGTGCAAAATGTCTGCTGCAATTACTGTCTAACATTCATGTGAACAATGGTTATCATGAATGCCATTTTTAGGCAGCCGTTAATATTTAAGTGTGAACGACTTGATGGGTTGTGTAATAAAGGTATTTGTAGAGCTTACAATGCAAATATTTGGAACAGTCATCATACATTTGGACATTGTGTGTGTGTGTGTGTGTGTATGCGCGTGTGTGTTCATTAAACTATTATTTATGCATGTATGCATATGTTGTGCAGGATGATGTTACAGTAATGCAGGGTTACACATAGTTTTGCATTATTTACATTTGGCTTGCGGTTATCTCCGATGGCTTCTGCTGCATCTGCATGCCTACTGTACACATTCGCAAGTCTGGCTTAATTCACATGTGGGAGGATTTGTTCATCCATATATTACTGTGTATGTTTGCCTGTGCATGTGTGTGTCTGTGCATATAAGTGTGTGCATGCACGTGTATCTGTCTCGGTGTGAGTGTGGCTGTCTGCACGTAAAGCAGAATAAATGTGTCCGTCTGTCTTGTTGATTGTGTCTGTGTTGTGTGGTGAGTGTTGTATGAAGGCATCTGTTTGTGTGTGTTGTGTGCATGTGTGTGAGTTTGTGTGTGTGTATGTGTGCATTTGTCTGTGTTTGTATGCATGTGTGTGCATCTGTAGCCTGTCTGTGTATGTGTGTGTGTGTGTGTGTGTGAGAGAGAGAGAGAGAGAGAGAGAGAGAGAGAGAGAGAGAGAGAGAGAGAGAGAAAGAATGTGTGTTTGTGTGTGTCTGTGCGTGTGTGTGTCTGAGT
This sequence comes from Merluccius polli, assembly GCA_030340625.1. Classification (NCBI taxonomy): domain Eukaryota; kingdom Metazoa; phylum Chordata; class Actinopteri; order Gadiformes; family Merlucciidae; genus Merluccius; species Merluccius polli. The sequence goes on from JAOPHQ010002286.1 coordinate 358,851, forward strand.
ATGTGTGTGCGTGTGTCTGCGGCTACATCCACACTACTACGTTTTCGTTTTAAACCGCATAACTTTTGCCATGTTTATGCCTAGCATACACACTACTCCGGCGTTTTACATCCCCTAAAATGAAGATTATTGAAAACACTGCTGACCCGGTTTTAGTTTGAAAACGCCAGGGTTGCGTTTCAGTCTGGACTAGTGTGGACGGGCGGATATGGAGCCGATGAAGCATGTGACCCTTTTCCGGAAGAAAACAATCAGCCTTGAGGCGGTTAATTCAACCAACATGGATAACGAATTACAGGCGTTTATGACCTTGTTGTTGTTACTTTCAGTAACAGTTCCACCTCGTCGTCGGTCCAACCAAAGAAATCTCTGGTCTTACTTTTCACCATTGTTCTTTTGTTCAATGTTCTTCCTCCCTAATATTTGCTGACTACCGCAGAGTAGACAATCTGCTTCCTGTTTATGCTGGTCACATGACCACGCATGGTCAGGTGATATGCATTTTCAAGCGTGGTAGTATGGACAGAGATTCTTTCTGATACGGTGCTAAAACGCTAGTGTGGACCGAGATCATTTTTGTTTTAAAAAAACGTATAAAACCGAAAACGTAGTAGTGTGGATGTAGCCTGCGTGTGTGTCATACACATATACTAGGTTTGGAACAGTGCGTCAGGGAGGAGAGGCCAGTTGATGGCTGATTGCAGAGGGCTGCTCACAGAAGGGAAGCCCCCTTCTAAACAAGCCTGATTTATTTAATAGCTTGGCTGATTGACACAAGTCACCAGTGTTGTGTTGTGTCGCAGAATAATACAACTACAAGCTACAGTAGACTTGTGTGGCTGGTTCCTCAATGATCAACTCTATATGGAGCTAAGTCAAGTATGTAAGGGATAATCCACAACGAGGTGTGCATGTATTGAAAAACAATGGACGCATTATTTTCTTAGCCCCCGCAAAGTGCATTATATTTCGATAAATGCACACCTCAGAGTGGATTACCCCGCTGATGCCATCGCCACTTGCGAAGCATTAAAAATATAAGGGTGTAATTCTGGTTCGTCACTACTTTTGTGTTCCTGGAAACAAACGACAAATGACTGGAGAAATATATGGGTCTGACTAATGCCTGGAACGCAATCAGTGAACATGAGATTCATATGGAATGCAGACGTTACCTTATTACTCCAGTAAATATAGACGATCTTAGTAACGACATGGCAACGGGGAAGCTTTCTAAACGTAGTCCCATCCGAGTCGGGTCTAAGTTGACAGCTATTAACGTTTCGTTTAGCACATACATTTTTAGATCGGTGATAAGAATGCTTATGTTACGATCACGTCATAGGGCAGTTATTGAAAGTTAATCAACACCCCTCCAGCCAATCAGAATTGAGTATTCACCTGGGCCATGGTATAAAATCTAATAAGTCTACCTTGAAATAATAGTTATTGTACTAATTACCATAATATTCAACAACTTGTTGGTCTGAGTCCTGGGCCATAACTAAAAAAACTGTCCACCGTGACATAGACATAATATGCCCATTCAATGAATATAACATAAATATATGTCCGTGCACGTGTATTGATATGTGATACAACAGTAACCTCTTTGAGCCAAACCGCGCTTTTAAGTGTCATTGGCATTATGACTTCATGAAATCACGCACGTGTTTGGAAAACCTATCACTATAAAACCAGCCATAAAAGTGACATGTGAGCCTAGAGGGACCGAGTATCGAGTGGGCAGACTCCACCTCTCCTCTAAATTCAAAAGCAGAGAGAGAGAGAGAGAGAGAGAGAGAGAGAGAGAGAGAGAGAGAGAGAGAGAGAGAGAGAGAGAGAGAGAGAGATTATTCCCCCATAACCTCCGCATCCCTCACCTAAATTACCGCCATCCATCTTTCTCCGTTTAGAGCTCTGCGTCCCACCTATCCAAATGACCTCACTTCGCTATCCGTTCCTGTCACCTGCCCACCAATGTAGCTGGTAGGCGGAGGAGGAGGAGGGAAGTCTTTGTTCGACAGCGATGGATTGCTAGCTGTGTTTTCTCCGTCTATGGCGGCGAGATGTGATCCCCATTCACACCAAGTAATGAGCGGCAGAGCAGCGCGGCCACCTTCCTTCTGCCTCGTGCTTGTGGCGCGTGTGCGGCGAAATCGCGCCCTCGCGCGCGGACAATCCTTTACCCAATCAGCTGGAGAGGGGTGGGGGGGGGACAATGGGCCTACTTGAGCAACGAAGTTCGGTGGCCATTGAGCAATGTCGTCTTTTAATAACGGCGACATGCGTGTAGCTGTTAAGGACGAAACTTAGTAGGACTTATGATAG
>JAOPHQ010002287.1:7500-22500 GCA_030340625.1 Merluccius polli
GTGTGTGTGTGTGTGCAGGGCGCTGGGGGCCAACCCGCTCTACTGTAACTGTGATCTCCGCTGGCTCTCTCAGTGGGTGAAGGCCGGCTTCAAAGAACCCGGTGAGATATGTCATATTATAAAATACATGACATCATCATTTTATGATATATGATATGTTGATATATTATATGTGATATGATACGGTATGAAATTAAATGGTATGATATTGAATATGGAATGATATAATATGACATGATATGATATTGTATGACATGATACTATACTATAACATGATATGGTATAATGTGATATTGCCCATTGATTCCCTTAGGCATCGCTCGTTGCACTGGACCACCAGACATGGCCGACAGACTGCTGCTCACCACACCTCTGAACCGCTTCCAGTGTAAAGGTATCTATCCGTCTGCCTGCATGTCTATCTTTCTACCTGTCTGTCTGTCTGTCTATCTATCAGTCCATCCACCCGTCTGTCTCTCTCCTCTCTGCCCTGGCCATTCATAGCTACCTATACTACAGACCTGCCCTCTGTATTAATCCCTGGGATTAGGGCAGATTAGTGGGGATCAAGGTGTGCTGAAAACAGATAAAACTCTAAGCCTTGCATGTCGATGTGGCTGTGAGGTGCATGTTCCTATGCTTTAGCAGACGGTTCCCTCTTCTACTAGAACATTTCGAGGAATCAGCACAGGCATGACCCTATGCGGCAGTACATACGTGTCCATTTAGCTGCGGACTGAGAACGAAAACAGAGCAGACTAAATATTATTTTTAAAACGTGAACCAAAGGGACAGGGTCAGGGGAGGCAGGGTCTCCTCAGTGTCCTGGCTGCAGGTAACGCTGAACTAACATCAGCAACACCGACATCAACGAGTGAGGGCATTTCTCTGTTCCATTGAAGTACCTATTCTAGTACGACGAACACAATTGAAATAACAGTACACCATGTATATATGTATATATGTATATATATATGCCATTTGGTGGGGCGCTGTTATCCAAACGGTCTGTCTGTGATGTGCATACAGCAGGAATCTAACCCTAACCCTAACCCTAACAATAACTAACCCTTTCCGAGTTAATGCCATGGTCTACCAGTTGAGCTACACAGGACCACCATAAAGAAATCCAATGTTTTTCGTGCGTTCTTTCTCAGGTCCTGTTGACATCAGCCTGACGTCAAAGTGCGCCCCCTGTCTGGCCACACCCTGCCACAACAACGGCACCTGTGTTGCCGACGCCACGGGATCCTACCACTGCACCTGTCCCTTTGGGTTCAAGGTAAGACCCGAGTCACCGGATCACCGGACCGCCGGATCACCGGTCGGCGGTTTGAGAAGGTTCTACAATATGAGGTTTAGCTTTTTTTTTCTCCACAGTAGCGTTTTCCAGGTTGCTCATTGGCTAAAGAGATATACCAGTTGTATAACGCTGCAAGCTGGTTGGATAGTTGGATAAACAAGATTTCACAGGGCTGTTATCCGATGGGTCGAATAGAAATACGGCCCTATGCAATTCTGTAAAAACGAGCCTCAATACCAACATGTGATGATGGTGAGGGTGAGGGTGAAGGTGAGGGTGATGGTTATGATAATGATGAAGATGATGGTGATGGTGATTAGTTAAAGGGTCATTGACGATGAATTAGTAAACTGACCTTTACATTTTGACGCCCAATTACAGTATATTCAGTATATATGTCATCACTAGTTGAGTATGCTGGTATTTTTTGCCACTGAGGTAAAACAAAGGATTCTCTTCTTCTGTGGTTCCTTGAACCGGTCGTTGCAGAGACCAGGTCCCTCTGGGCATTGGGCCTGGCCATGCATTATGCATCTGCTGGTTGATCATTAGGGTCATGATGACAGCAGCCCTCTGTGGTCCATGTATCGATGCCACACACAAGATGTGTGGAGCCGCTATCTGCTGTTAAGTCCTGTGCCGGGATGGTGTGAGTGTGTGTGTGTGTGTGTGTGTGTGTGTGTGTGTGTGTGTGTGTGTGTGTGTGTGTGTGTGTGTGTGTGTGTATGCGTGCACGCATTTGTGTGGGTGTGGGTGTGGGTGTGCGTGTGCATGTGTGTGCCTTCCCCCACTAGGGCATTCATTTAAATGTGTCATGCTTCTGTGAGTAATCAACAGAAGGAAGTGTGGGATTAAAGTAGGAAATTAGAGGAGGTTAGAGAGAAGGAAATGGGAATATTTCAAGTGGTAGAGGAGAACTTGTTTTCCTTATTTGAGAGAATGAGAGATGAAGACAGAGACCAGAGCATAGCGTTAACCAGCCAAGCTTGCCTTGTAATTTAACACAACAGTTGTTGTTGTTGTTGTTTCAAACATGACTGGAACACAGTTATGTTTTCCAGTCTGGAAAACAGTCATGTTTTCCAGCATAACTTGCAAATTGAATTTGAATCCCAATTAATTTAATATTATTAATTTAATAACTCACGTTCCCCCACATTGGGCAGAAAGTCAGTTTAGTGCGAACTTAACAATTAATTTGTTTGATGTTGAATTTGAATAGTCCCCTTCTCCCCTTTATATTTCCTCCCCCATCCCATCCTCTACCCCTTCTCCTCTTGTCCCCCCCTCTCCTCCCTCTCCTCTCCTCCCTTTCCTCCCTCTCCTGTCCTTATCTCCTCCCTCTCCTCTTCTTCTCTCTTCTTCTTTCTCTTCTCCTCCCCTCTCCATTTCCCTTTCCTCTCTCTCCTACCCTCCTCTCCTCCCTCTCCTCTCCTCCTCCCTCTCCTCTCCTCCTCCCTCTTCTCCTCCTCCCTCTCCTGTCCCCAGGGTCAGAACTGTGAGGTGACCATCAACAGCTGTCTGAGTTTCCCTTGTTCCAACGGAGGAACCTGTCACATCCTGCCTGGCCAGGAGGACCAGTTCAGGTAAAATAATATCCTGGATGGAACCAAGCCACTAACATTGTTCACTATATCATATGATGATGATGACCATGATGATGATGATACCATTAAGCATATTGCTGTATATGCACACATGCACGCGCACACACACACACACACACACACACACTCACTAAACTCAAACACATGCAGACTTTCAAACACACACAAGCACATACACACACACACACACACACACACACACACACATTGGTGCACATCCATGTGTGTGCCAGCATGAGTGCAGCAGTGGCTCATTACTCCTTTGTGTAACCGTTCCCTACCCCTGCTGCATGTTGAGATGCCCGGGAAACCCTGTAGGAGCAGGGGAGACTCAGATGTTTTGGCGGGTCCTGTGGGAAGCCATCTGGACGGCAAGGTTAACTGCTGTTCCCAGACCCATTAGCAGGGGGACCGTTCAGTCCTCACCTCATACTCCCATCTGCAGGGACACTCGTAAATTACAGGCTAAGTGATTAGCTTAGCCACCGCTATTGAGCCGCGCCATCCAGCGCTAAGCAAACACGATGACCCCCGGCCCCAGCCTGATCCCTTCTTGCACTCTTCAAAGAGCCTGCGGGGCCAGCCAGCGTCCTCATCCCCGCTCCCCGCTACCCACTACCCACTACCCGCTCCCCGCTCCAAACACAGAGAGCTGAGAAAAGCGGATTATTACACGACGAGGCCAAAAACATGACGTACGATGCGTTTTCACGGCGTGACCCCTATATTGAATTTGCGGCTATACACGCAGATGCACGCTAGCTCTCTGTGAACTGCGGATGTGTGTGGCAGCGCAGCAGCGTGTGACCCGGCTACGTGGATGTGCGTCCTGAGCCCAGCCAAGCCCTCTGGTCCCACACTTTTCGATGTACGAGCATTATGACCGAACCTATTGCCATAAATACCTTACCATATTCGTCATATTTGTCTCCCTGGGCTGCTTAACAAGGCCTTTGCCCTTTGATGCGCTGGGGTATACGACTGGCCTTTAGCGTCCTGCATGGTAATGCTATTAGGAGCTAAAACTTGCCCTTCAAAGACCTTTCCCCTTAATGCTAACGCTAACACAGGTAGCATGGTATGGGCCGCAGAATGTAGAAAAGAAAGGGGGGGGGGGGGGGGGGGGGGGGAGAGAGAGAGAGGAGAGAGAGAGAGAGAGAGAGAGAGAGAGACAGACAGACAGGGAGAGAGACAGACAGACAGGGAGAGAGACAGACAGACAGGGAGAGAGAGAGACAGACAGACAGACATACAGACAGACAGGGAGAGAGAGAGAGAGAGAGGAGGAGCAATGGATGATGCAGAGAGAGCAAAATGAAAAACTGGACAAAAGAGAAAAAATTCAGGAGAGAGAGAGGGAGAGAGGAGGCGAGGGTGGGAGGGAGCAGCCCTCGGTGACATTTGAACATATGATGTAATCACTTGTGGATGTCCAACACGTCCAATTAGCCGGGGATTTCTTGTGTCTCCATGGCAGGGACCCATTTGTCAAGCTATATGGTTTAAATGTCAGGGCTCCCATGTGATTGGGTGAACGCTCACCTTTGACCCCGCCACAGCTTGCTGGCCGCCTCACATTCGCCGACCCACGTCTCTGAAGCTTTCCTTTATTTTGCTCTTTTGGCTCTCATTTTTCCTGATGTTTATTTTTCTCTGCCTCTCCTCTCTCTCTCTCTCTCTCTCCCTTCTCATTCATCCCTCTCTTGTTTCCTCTCTCTCTCTCTCTCTCTCTCTCTCTCTCGCTCTTCTCCTCCTGGAGTTGCAAGCAGTCAGAATTAGGATGACAGACAGATGTAGAGACAGGCAGACAGACAGATGTAGAGACAACAGAGACAGAGAGAGAGAGAGACAGAGAGAGAGAGAGAGCATGTAGTGGAAAGAGGGCAAGAACGATAATTCATTTAAAGTGTTAACTTACTGGCATGGAGAAAGTTTTAAACGGCTCTTCTTGTTAGCCACAGAGCTAAAGAGAGGCTGGGGGGCTTTGGATGATGGAGTAGAAGGGCGCTTGGTTATCCCCTGTGGGGTCGTCCAGGCGGGCGGAGCCCTGGCACCAAATTATAGGACGAGTTTCAACCCTGCGCTGGGCTACTTCCTGTGTGTTATTTACGACAGCAGTTGTGCTTTATAAGACAGTTCTCAGGCACTGGGGAGGGGTGGTGTCTGTGTGTGTGTGAGAACGAAAGGAAAAAGATAAAGAACAGAGCAATGCATTACGACGGTGTTATTTGTCACTGATGTAGTTGTGTTTGTCTAGTTTCTTCGGGAAACTAGCAGGAAGTGGACGCAAAGCATTTACTGAATCTGTCAAACTATCAACTATGTGGTTTATGAATGAATTCTGAACACTGTTCAATGTGTGTGTGTGTGTGTGTGTGTGTGTGTGTGTGTGTGTAGCTGTGTGTGTCCACCAGGCTTCGAGGGTCTGAGGTGTGAAGTGAACCCAGATGACTGTGAAGACAACGACTGTGAGAATAACTCCACCTGCGTAGACGGAGTCAACAACTACACCTGCATCTGCCCCCCCAATTACACAGGTACGCACACGCACACGCACAGACACACACATTAACACACAGTATTTTATTCCAGTTTCCTGGTTGGTAATGGATATCCTCACACTAGTGACCTGGAATCGATCCAGAGGGACGAGCGAGCAACCATACAGGAGAGAGACTGAGGGCGTGCCTGTGTGTGTGTGTGTGTGTGTGTGTGTGTGTGTGTGTTTGTATGTGTGTGTGTGTGTGTGTGTGTGTGTCCGTGCGTGTGTGTGCCTGTGTGGTTTTGTTTTGTATTGTGCTTGGGGACCGGAAGCTATCAGAGGCCTCGTCCTCACTGACACATTCATAAACCATCCGCTTTTTGCATGGTTTCCTTTGAGTATTTATTTAATCTCTCCCTCATTCTCTCATTCTTGCTTTCTTTTTCTTTCCATTTATTTCTTTATCCCGCTCTCTCTCTCTCTCTCTCTCTCGTTCTCTCTCTCTCTCTCTCTCATTGTCTTGCTCTCTCTCTCTCTCTCGCTCTAGGTGACCTCTGTGAAGAGGTGATTGACCCCTGTCTTCAGGGATTCGACCCCTGTCTGCACGACTCCAAGTGTGTCCTCTCCGGTCGCACATACAGGTAAATCACGCCTCCACTAGAGGGCCAATAGGAGCTCAACGTGTTTAGTTTGTTGTGTCAGAGCTGTTAACAGGTAAGATATAGTAAAACATTTGGATTTTATCAATGAAACACACATACTGAGAGAATGGCCACACACATAATATGGTGTGCATTGTAAGTGTAGTCATAACAATATCGTAAACACACACACACACACACACACACAGGGTTTGTGTCGGTTTAGCTGTTATTTATTTATTGTTTCTGGCATCCCTGAGCCACCGGCAAACACGATAATACTACTAATAAGACGCCCCGCGTTTGATCGTATGTTATGGATTATTTACTGTGTTCTCGCTCAACACCGCCCTCTGGTCTGTGATTATGTAACGTTACTTTGATGTGCTGCAGGTGCGAGTGCCTACCGGGTTACGTGGGGCAGCACTGTGAGCAGGACTACAACGACTGTCTGGAGAACAAGTGTCAGCACGCCGCCGAGTGTGTGGACGCCATCAACGGCTACACCTGTGTCTGCAAGGAGGGCTTCAGGTGAGCTGCACAGAGAGGACACGCGGTATACGCAGACGCGCACATATGCTGGCACGCCACCTGCTGACTCAGATTACAGCACAGATGGGACCAACAGAAATAGAAATTTGATTGTGGAATATTAATATTAGATTAGCATTAGCATATCCTCGCCCTCTGTCATATCTTTCACTCTATACACACACGCAAAACCAGACAAGCTGACACTTGAATGGGATTGATTGGGATGCCAATCGGAAATTCAGCTAAATTAAATTGTGTGTAACTCCATCATTAACACATGGTTGTGAATGGTAAACAACATATGCACACATGCAGGCTTCCCCGCGTACACAAGAGATATAAACAGGATAAGATACAGAAAATAAAGGTATAAATGGTATGCAAATAGGCATAAAGACACACACACACACAGGCAGCCACATACAGATGGATCTTCATTATTAAAGGGGGCGAAAGAGAGACAGATAAAGAGAGACAGAGAGAAGGAGAGACAGAGAGAGAGAGAGACAGCGAGAGAGAGAGAGAGAGAGAGAGAGAGAGAGACACAGAGAGAGAGAGAGAGAGAGACAGAGAGAGAGAGAGAGAGAGAGAGAGAGAGAGAGAGAGAGAGAGAGAGAGAGAGAGAGAGAGAGAGAGCGAGAGAGAGAGAGCGAGAGCGAGAGAGAGAGAGAGATTGTTGTAGTGCATAACAGAAGTCAATCTTGTAATGTAGTAGCTGGAGCAAGCCCAGAAGAGCACCAGTGTGTAAACAGTGTGTATCCCTAAATAACCATTAGTGCTAATGGTTAAAATGTAAAAGGCCTTCTATAAAACAGGCAAGCTAACATATGTAAAGTATGTAAATCAATCTTTTATTTTCATCATTTTTTTAATTTTTTAGTAGTGCCTAATGCAAACATGTATCTTCCTTCCTACAGTGGGCTGTTCTGTGAGAGTCCTCCACCAATGATACTGCTTCAGACCAGTCCCTGCGACCAATCAGATTGCCAGAACAGCGCGCAGTGTATCGTGGTTGCCGGGGAGCCCGTCTGCAGGTGCCTGCCGGGTTTCTACGGCAATAAATGCCACAAGATGGCCACCGCTCACTTCCTGGGTCGGGATGCGTACGTGGAGCTGCCCAGCACAATGCTCCGCCCATCTGCTCACATCTCCTTACAGGTGCGTGAACAAGTTGTTAGAAATGGTGTGGCAGTTCACCCTGGCAGGACGCTATACGCCGAGCAGAGTGGTACAAGCTGCCATGACAGTGTCTCTCTCCTGACTGTGTGTGGTGATGGTGCGGGTTTATCCCGGGTGCCAGGATTGCTCATGCAATGAGCTCATGCAATGAGCAATTGTGATGCGATACAGATGTTTGTGTTTCTATAAGACGGAGATCAAGCCTACAGAGTAGTAAGACTTTGTGCCAACGAGGCAAATATTTGCCGCCACGGTCTCTGGTACTGCGGTATACTGAACACACACACACACACACACACACACATGCAGAGTATACACACAGGCACACACACACACACACAGTATTCAAATACACACACCCAAATGCAAATACACACACACAAACACACACACACACACCGCGTTTAGAGGGAGCGTGATTGGTCACGTAAACACAATGTCACAAAGAAAACGCTTCGCACACTGCGAGTCACACACACATTGATCACGTTGATCGCCAGCAACGTCGCCACAGGACCATAAGGTGGTTCTGGACCGGTGGCCGGTTTACCCCTGGGCTCAGAGACCAGCCACTGGGAGACACTGGGAGAGTAACCAGGAAGGAAGGTGGAGGCTTAATAGATATTTAACACCTGTTTGTGGTTCTCTGACAGAGGGCAAGTGTGTGTGTGTGTGTGTGTGTGTGTGTGTGTGTGCGTGCGTGTGTGCATGTGTGTGTAAATGTAGATTTAAAGTTTGTGTTCCACCTTTCCTGCCAAGAGCTTTTCAAACCTGTGCCAAGACGCTTGAAACTCGACCAAGAGTCTAGAGAGAGGGAATACGAAAAAAATGAAACGACCATGGCACTCTATAAATCATTTTCTCTCTCTCCCTCCCTCCCTCCCTCCCTCCCTCCCTCCCTCCCTCCCTCCCTCCCTCCCTAAGATGTTTCTGTATCACACTTGCCCTTCCTCTTACCCTCTACGCCCCCGCCTTTCTGTTTACAGCTAAACCACCCTCACCCGTCTCCATCCTCAACCATCCTCAACCTCGTCTCACCCCTTCTCTCCGATAATGCGTCTCGCTAACCTTACCTCTGACTCTCCCCTCGCCTACTTAACCTAACTCAACTTAACCTCTCTCGCTCTCCGCCTGTCCTCTCTCTCTCTTCTCCCGCTCGTCTCTCTCTTTCTCCTCTAACCTCTCTCTAACTTGACCTCTTATTTGCTTCCCCTTCTCCCACTTAACCCAACCCTCTCATATCTTTCTCTCTCATATTGCTCTCTCTCTCTCTCTCTCTCTCTCCAGCAGCTTGTTAGCAGGTGTTGACTTGGCTATGCTTCATTGAAGCCAGAGTGTTAAGTGCTTGGCCCAGTGGCCCTGTTTCCACTCAGCTAGTTAGCTTGCACTTGGCACGGGCGCGCCAGAGAGGCTGAAACGTTAAGCATGCAAAAGTGTGTGTGTGTGTGTGTGTGCGTGTGTGTGTGTGTGTGTGCGCGTGTGTGTGTGTGTGTGTAGACAACACGTGTGACCTCATTAAAGAACACTCAAGGTGGACTTACTTTTTTTTTTTTTTGCCGTCGCTATGGGACAAATGAGCCTGTATTAAATGTGCTTATACCATGGCCCGGGTGAATACTCGATTCTGATTGGCTGGAGGGGCGTTGATTAACTTTCGATAACTGCACGGCTATGACGTGATTGTAACATAAGCAGCCTTATCGCCGGTCTAGTTGGTCAATTACAGCTCTCTATGGTCTGGTATTTCTGACAGACCGTTGCTATGGACGCTATTTCCAACCGTAGCATCTAACACACTGTTTGTTTTTGCGGAAGCAATAAAATCATCTTTAAATCAATAAAATACATTTTCTGTTATATTTTGTGTCAGATTTTTGATTTCTTTAGTAAGTAGCAGTGTAATAAGCAGGATAATATGCGAGCCGGTCATTATTGTGAAATAAACCCCCACAGAAGGTACTGTACATTATCCATTACTTATTCACTTGTCCTCTTTCGGGGGAAACTTTATGTGACATTTTGCAGTCTTAACTACGACAGAGAGCAGCGGTCTTAAGGGGTCATACGTCAAGGTTGTGTGCATGTGTGTGTGTAGGTGGCTACTATTAAGTATAATGGTCTGTGTGTGTGTGTGTGTGTGTGTGTGCAGGTGGCTACTGATAAAGATAACGGTCTGCTGCTGTACAAGGAAGACAGTGACCCCCTGGCCCTGGAGCTGTACCAGGGACACATCCGCCTCATCTACGACATCGCCAGCTACCCCCCCACCACTGTCTACAGGTAGGCTCTCTCACACACACACATACACACACACACACACACACACACACACACATACACACACACACACACACACACACACACACAGAGATGCTCATAGTCAGGCATTTTCTAACTTTTCCTACCTATGATATCTATCTATCTGGTCACACCAAGCCTGTTGGTTACACCAAGCCGTTTCCTTGATGTCCGAAAGGCGTTTGTATTGGTGGCAGATACAAAAGAGTCTGGCTTGGACCACTGAAGGACAACAACCGGACTTACCTCATTACCTGTAGAAACTCGTGTCCCATCATCTGTGAGAGGGAGAGAGGGAGAGAGAGAGAGATCCAGAAGGATGGTTAGATGTGGAGAGAGAGAGAGAGAGAGAGAGAGAGAGAGAGAGAGAGCCCATCTCTGTCTCTGTCCATTTCATCATTGGCGCTTATCGATTTCTGCCTGTTTTTATGTCTGCCCTAAGCGAGATAGAGGCGACAGAAGGAGACAGAAGATAGAAAAAGATAAAGGAAGAGAGGGAGGGGAGGTAGAAGAAGAGCGAGGGGGCGAGAGAGCGAGGGAGGGGGAGGGAGAAGCGATAGAAGGAGAGAGAGAGAGAGAGGATCACGAGATGCCAGATATAAAGGCATTGTTCTGAGGTAAATTCCCAGAACGTTGACATTAGACGGGTCTTCTTGGCTATAAGCGTCGCCGCGCGCCGCCTATCAGCCAGATCTGCCTCGTAAAGTCACCTTAGAAAGACAAGGTGTTCATCAAGGGAGGGAGAGGCGGGGGGACGTTATAGATAGATGGACGTGACGCCCACGCAGGCAAGAAGGGGACAAGAGGGAGGGAGGGAGGGAGGGAGGGAGGGAGGGAGGGAGGGAGGGAGGGAGGGAGGGAGGGAGGGAGGGAGGGAGGGAGGGAGGGAGGGACATGAAGAACGGAGGGATGGATGGAAAGGAGGAAGGCGAATGTGATTATCCCCGGTGGGAACAGGTGGGAGGGGAGGAGTGGACACAGTCCGACGGCGAGAAAGACGAGAGGAAGACGAGTGTGTTAGAAGAGGGGGGAAGGAAAGGAGAGAGGGAAGGATGGATGGATGGATGCATGGAATGGAATGGGTGGATGAATGGACGATACACTAAACAGAGCGACAGAGGTGACAGATGGATGGATATAGATAGACAGAGAGATACAGAGAGAGAGATACCGAGAGATAGAGAGAGCGAGAGAGATAGAGAGAGATACAGAGAGAGAGAGAGAGAGAGAGAATGAAGGGGTGACGGAGGTTGAAATGGTCGAGAGGAAGCTGAGTGACAGGGTGGATGAGATGGAGGAGGAGGGATGACACAGGATTGGAGTGAACGAGCAGAAGAGCAGAAGGGGAAAGTTAACCACAGAGTGAGTCAGGGAATTATCCCTGTCGGGTCGAGTTAGCTTGACATGGACCACGCCTGGGAGAGAGAGAGAGAGAGAGGGGTGGGTGAAAGAGAGAGAGAGTGTGAGAGAGAGACTATCAACCCAAACGAGAGAAAGTCCACAGGGAGCAAAGAGACAAAGGAAAGCGATAGTGTAATCTAAGACAAAAACAGGGAGAGAGGGGCAGACCGATTAAAAGAGGATAACAACAAATGTGACACAGACAGGAAGAGAGAGAGAGAGAGAGAGAGAGAGAGAGAGAGAGAGAGAGAGAGAGAGAGAGAGAGAGAGAGAGAGAGAGAGAGTAGAGAGTAGTAGTAGAAGATATGTGATACCCCCAACAAGTATTGTGTGGAAGGGATGGAGGCTGAGAGGGAGAGTAAACGTCAAACCATTGCGGGTCTAAACACTAAACGCTGGGTAAACACTGTCCTCATGCTAAGCTCAGGCCCCAGCCAACATGGAACCAGAGACGGACCCAAATCATGGCCAGAACCCAGCCGACCGCAGGCCCCCATGCGCTCCCCACACACCCGCCAGCTTTTGATTGCTAGAACCCCTGGTCCACGAAGTGCCGGGTCTTATCAGCTGTAAATACAAAATAGGAGATCATGTAAACCCGGCTACAGCGAAAGTGCTCTTTCCTCCGATCGAAACACGCTCCTTCCAGAACAGCGTCGCGGTGGTTTTGCCCCCGCAATATGCGTGTTGCGGTGCTGGCAGGGCTCTCGCATGGCACCGCCGGCACCGCCAGTCCCAGGGAAATGATCCCTGTTTGGAGAGCCTCCTCTAAGACCGGTGCCAGGGACCGGGGCCCAGTCCCTCAGAAGTTTTGAGGGGTTGGTGGGGGCGGTGGAGCAGCCAGTGGCACCGGAGCAGGGCTTGGATGGAGTAGCATGACCGATGACACGTTCATGCTGAGTGATGTCATGTGAATTGTCTGGTCGGCGGTCGTTTCGGTTGTGTTTGCGCATGTCATTCAGTCGGGGGGGGGGGTTTTTGTTTGTGTGTATGGCATGAAGTGTTTACAGCGTCGCGCGGGTGAGGCTCATGGAACATGTCCGCCAGGAAAATGCGAATGACCTGCTCTTTAACGATCGCCTGCTCATTACCGATCACCTCCATGTTATTGATCAGCTCCTCGTTACAGATCGCCTCCTCCTGAGCACAGGTAGCTTCTTCACAGAGTCATTTTATTTTCGATACGTTTTTGTTCATCATCAGGAAAGGGGGTGAATAAGGGTAAAGAGAGGGGGGATTATTCACCTCCGGATAGGTTGAGCGAAAAACAAAGGTCAAAAGATCGAGGAGCGAGATTGCAGAAAAAAGAGGATGACAAGCGAGAGCGCACAAGTCCTCCACCACGCCCTCATTTAAAAACGCATCAGCGCGTCTGAGGCTGTTTAGTGCGTGTGAATGCTCATATGCATACAGTACATGCATGTTTCTGTAAGAGAGGGAGAGAGAGACCTTGTGCACTGATGTGTTTGTACGTGTGAGAGATGGAGAATACAGATTGTGTAAGTGTGTGTGTGTGTGTGTGTATGTGTGTGTGTGTGTGTGTGTGTGTGTAAGTGTGTGTGTGTGTGTGTATGCGTGTGTGTGTGTGTGGGCTTCCGAGCATGTGTGTGTGTGTGTGTGTAAGTGTGTAAGTGTGTAAGTGTGTGTGTGTGGGCTTGCAAGCATGTGTGTGTGTGCGTGTGTGTGTGTTGTATATTAATGTACTGCCCTTTACTAAATGCCACAGTAATCTGCCATCAGGTCAAAGAGAGCATGACTGCAGTTGCTCGTCAGGGAACGACAGCACATTAGATAAATGGAAAAAAAGGAGGGATGGCCTAAAGGAGGAGTGATACAGATGGGGCGGGGTGGTGGCAGGGGGGGGGGGGGGTGGTGCAGCTGAGAGAAGTGATGGAAAGAGGGAGAAGGATGGAGAGATGGATAGATTAAGGGCCAGAGGGGAAGAGGATGGCGAAAGACAAACAGAGGGAGAGAGGAAATGAGTGACGAAGATGGATGGAGAGATGATGGAAAGATGAACGAAAGCATAAAAGGCTGGTGGAAAGACCCTGCACCCTAAAATCCTCTCGCAACAAACCGGCCAAACGGTGATTATGTACACATCTTCCATCATTAGTCAACATCACGGGAAGTTATTTTTTACTGGTCCTTCAAGCATTTAAATATGTCTTAGTTTTATTTTGTCTTAGTATGTCTTAATATGTCTTCGTTTTTTTTAACTGGAACTGATGTGATAGACAGACATGTTCAATAGACTCTTAGCTCCACACTGGAGGGACTGGCGTCCATGAACTGCTGATCTGCCTGAAACCTATTTTAAGTGACCAGCTTGAGTTAATCAAAAAATATTTCAAAATAAATACATTAAAAAAAAAAGGAATTAAAAAAAAAAAGGAAAGAAAACTGAGAAAGCGCTTACCGCTCTACAGCTGGTATCTTAGCGACGACTAATTGAGGTTGCCACGGCAATATGGGACTGGGATGTCGGTCTGCTCAACATCATTTTACCAGATTGGACTGGTAAACACACACACATACACACACATACACGCACACACATACACACACACACACACACATACACACACACACACACACTCACATAGACAGACTAAAAAAAACAGCTCTCATACATCGCATGTGATATTTGCAAATGTGCAAATGTGAACAAATAAAGATGGACTGCCTTTCTAGGAAAACATAAACACACACACACGCAAACACACACAACCACACACACACACACATTGGATGTTTACATGCACACAATTGCATGTAAAAACTCACTGCTACAAGTGTGTGGTTGAGAAGCCTTGTTGCTAAATAATAGCGGTGGATAATTAGATTGAACCATGTAAGCAGATCTCAGTCTTGTGTCTCATCCAAATTCATAAATAAACGTACTCTTGTTTTCCTCTGAGATAGAGTCACCAACCGCTAATTATTTCTGGGTTTGTGATTGATTCAGTTATAAAAAAGGCAGTTTTAGTTTTCAACAGAGGTTGAGTGTGTGTGTGTGTGTGTGTGTGTGTGTGTGTGTGTGTGTGTGTGTGTGTGTCGTTGATTCTGAACTGACAGGAAATTGACTTTACCCTGTGGGTCCAAGCAAACAGACCGAGAGAGAGGTGGTTGAAATCTGCAACGGTTGTGTGTATGTTTTTATTGAAATCCATAACGAGCCGCTTTTAAACTAATACTTCCCGCCAAGCCAGCCGACTCCAAATGACCACAGGGAACAGACACACACACACACAAGTGCACACAAACATGCACACAAGCACACACACAGACGTGCGCATACATTGACACATACAGAGCCTGAACACGTAAACATGCAAACACAACACACACACCGGCAAGAACAAACTCACATTTATGTAAGTGTGTGCATATGGGATTTATAAACTCATACACAAACACAAACACACACACACGCGCGCACACACACGCACACCTCACTCCGCTTCTGGAAAACTTCCACTAGTCCAAACAGTGATGATATTCTATATCACTGGATCGGATGGCTGTTGTCTCAAAATGGCATCGGTCTTATAG
>JAOPHQ010002287.1:27500-305000 GCA_030340625.1 Merluccius polli
TGATATTGGGGGGGTTATATTAGCTGGATCTGATTTTTGGGGGGGTCATGACCCCCCTAACCCCCCCGCAAATTACGCGCCTGCCACTGTGTAGCTGGGTGTATCCTATCCACTAAAAGTCTTCCATCCCACCCGCCACCTCACCCAGTCCTCTTGTCTCTCCGCCCCAGACCGAGGGCCTCCTTCCCGGATGCCACTCCTGCAGCGTGTGCGCCCAGGGAGCCTGCAGGCAGAGCGGGGAGATGGGGGTGACCTGCGAGTGCCTCCCTGGGCGATCCGGAGCCCTGTGTGACCAGAAGACAGCGCCCAGCCCCTGTCAGAGCAGCAGGTAGGTCAGACCTACACATACACACACACGCTCGCGCGCACACATACACGCTCTCACACACACACACACACTCTCTCACACACACACACACACACACACACACACACACACACACACACACACCTCACAATGATAACCCATGGTGCAAGATATAAGATATAATCCCTCTTGTGTTTCTGCTTAGCACCCATTGGGAGGGGGCAATTTACATATTCATTTTGAATCGGGTATATACCTGTATCAGTTTGTATTGGGGTAATCAATAACTGTCCTGATCAATGACTAAAAGGTGAGGATTTGGATTCTGCCTGCGACACGCACATACTACATACTACACGCACATACAACCGACACACACGCGCACACACACACCAGCCTCACTCCCCTCCGCTCCTCCCCCAGGTGTGTCCACGGCCTGTGCGTTCCAAAGGGCTCGTTGTACAGCTGCCAGTGTGCAGAGGGCTATCAGGGCCAGTACTGCGACCGCCGCCAGCCGCCCCCGGCCTGCAGGGGGCAGCGTTGCGGACACGGGGAATGCCGCGTCTCCGAGACCGGGGAGCCCGTCTGTCACTGCCAGGCAGGCTACACCGGACCCACCTGTGACACCGGTGAGAGAGGGACCGGTAGAGAGAGGCAGAGAGAGGGGAGGGAGAGAGAGAGAGTAACGATAGCATGCGTAATACACTAATATGACAATAATATGTCTTCCAGGCCTTTTCCTTGTATTCTATTTTTTTAATTGTAATGAATAATCATATACATTTTAATGATCAATTTGACACAGCCTAGCACATATCAATATTGTTTGTTACGAAACATTATAAACTTCTGTGTCATATATTCGAAGATGCCTAAATGACGTGTGTGCTGGACATGACTAAATCCCGAACCTCCATGGTTATGTCCCTCGCTGTGCAGAGCTGACCTGCCACGGAGAGGTGGTCCGGGAGCAGCTGAAGCGCCACCACCCCATGAAGACGTGCACGTCGACTAGCAAGATCCCGCGCATGGACTGCCCCCGCTCCTGCCAGGCGTCCGCGCCGCCCGGCGTCTGCTGCGGCCCCACCAAGAGCCGGCGAAGGAAGGCAGTTTTCCGCTGCACCGACGGCACCTCGTACTCGGAGGAGATGGAGACGGCCATGGAGTGCGGCTGCGCCAAGTGCCCGTTGTAAAATACCACCGGCGTGCGGCTGCCGCCACACACAAGCGGCCACGGCAACCTTCGAAGATAGCTTAAACACGCTGATGAGTTTGACCGCCGCCAACGCACCGCTGCCAAGGAAGCCACGAACAAGCGCAGAAAGGACTTTGTTGTTTGTTGTTTGACAGAGAAAATATATTGTAAGATATAAGGGAGAAAATAAACTTATTTTTATTATGTGATTTTACTAAAAGATGATGGACTTGTGAGTTTGTTCATTTTATAATATGTGACGTGTTTCGTATGAAAAGTTATTTTGTATCGTGTAAGAAGTAAACAGCAAAATAGATTAACATTCCTAAAAGTATATGAATTTTTATGTATGTGTAAATCTATATAAGTAAATACCCTAACCCAATGAATTTTTATATTTTCCTAACGTGATTGCATGATTTATACGTACATGCGAATGAGAGGGAGGCTTTGGACACTTAATGGGTTCATAGTAAAACGGATGTGTTTCAAATGGTTGCCAATAACCGTTTGGCAAACACGGCTTTCCAGACAAAAGGAAATGGAAGGCAGTCTTCATCTTCAATGATCAAAATGGAACTGTATGTGCATTGCTCACCTGCTTCATTGAATAAGGTATTTCATCCTCACCTGTGATTTGTGATCTCCATGAATCAAAAGAAAAAAAAAAATTCCATTGAACGCCATTCTCTCTTTGCTGTTGTTCTTTCATTCGCTGTTCCGCCATCTGGTTGGGTTTGGCGTTACGGGCCCAATTTAAATATTTTCAAAAATGTTTAAAGATTTTTGATGCTATACTCAGTCATCATGTAAAGGGTTAATCTGTGCCAAAAATAGAATCAAATGTACCTTTACAATGCATTTTTCTCCTTATTTGTTAGCAATTACAAATTATTTACCAGTTCATCATTTTAGCCTTTTAAGTTCCACAATCACAATTCTATAGAACCCATTTTATTTTCAAAGGAAAGTGCCATACCAGGAAGTGCCCTTTTTGTACATGTATATTTAGCTAAATCTCCTGCAATGCAAATACAATCCCAAAAGCCATTAAAGATTACATTCTCACAATTCGGTGTGGCACATTGCGGTTAATGCAGCATAAACGTTATCGGTCTTCACAGCTTTGTATACAATGTGAATTTAGAGCATCTACACCATGTTACTTAATGTATTTTCCTTCTCAATATTATCTGGTAATGCACTCCATGTCTTTATATAACAACAGCATAAAAGTTATTTTCTAATGGGACGGTTGAGTACCTAATGCTGTATTCAAAGGAACATTTCAACTGTGACGAGCAGGGAACCAACAGTGTTGAAAGTGCTTTGAGGGTTGTTGTTAGGAACCCAGCTCAAGATGTTTACCTTTTTTTGTTTTAGCCATAATCGCAAAGTATTGATCTGTTATGTCCCCAAATTATATTTGATTTAAAAAAAACATGCTAGCCTATATGGATTTTTGATTTGTAAAATGTTTCAAATCGAATAAACTGAAAATGAAGTTGATGAAGATTCACATTACTGCGGATGCCGAGACAAAGACTTGTGACTGGACGACTGCTTGCTTTGTCCGACTCTGGGCCCACCAATCCTCACTGTGTTAAAGCTGTCCTGCATCATCAGTGGCTCCTGTCCCTAGACAGCTGAACTGTTGTCTGGTTTACTTCCTGAGTGTTGCTCTGCCCGTGACAGGAAGCCAACGAGTTTGTCATCTAGTTGACCTTTAGCGGTTTTTAGGAGTAGGAGGACCAAAGCTCCGGCTAACCATGTAGTGTTTGTAGGTTGGGTGTGGTTGAGTTTTTGGGATTTTTGGTTGAGCCAAGTATCCCAGAATGCATTTCGGACCAACCGGCAGCGATAGCTGAGGTTTTTTAAGCAGGCTAAATGCTGTTGTAATTTGACTGTTATGTCACTTTATTGAGTTTTAATATTTTGTTGGTAGTCACCTGTAGATTTCCAACGTGCGGTCAGTTCATCTACTTTATCTGTTTGGAAATTGGCTCCAACGTTTTCGGAGATGTGAGGTGACATCTGAAGAGACGCAATGTATTGTGGGGCAGTTGAGTATGTCCAGTAAGCTCACGCCGCATACTCAGAAATTCTTGCTAATTTCTCATGTAGCCTACACAAAATCCTCCTACTATGCAGTGTGAACGCACTACACATACTCAATTTGACGCCATATGAATAGTAGGCCTACATTAGTATGCAATTCCGGACACAGCCGAAGTTGATGCTACATACCAAGTTTCATGCTGATTGGTAGTTTGAGTTTGAAAATGTAATCTGCCATAGAAATCCATTGTATTTGCAATCCTACTCAACCAATCTCTACCACATTTCGTACACATCTAGGGTAACATTGGGATCGTAAATATGCTAACATTTTTATACCATGGTGAATACTCGATTCTGATTGGCTGGAGAGGTGTGCATTATTTTTTGATAACATCCACGGCCATGACGCAAGCAGCCTCATCACCGGTCTAAAAATTAATGCGCTGAACGAAACGTTAGTAACTGTCAACTAGGACCGGACTCGGGGGGACTACATTTAGAAAGCTTCCCGTTACCATGTCGTTACTAAGATCGTCTCTATTTACTGCAGTAAGGTAACGTTGCCATGTCGTTACTAAGATCGTCTCTATTTACTGCAGTAAGGTAACGTTGCCATGTCGTTACTAAGATCGTTTCTATTTACTGCAGTAAGGTAACGTTACCATGTCGTTACTAAGATCGTCTCTATTTACTGGAGTAATAAGGTAACGTTGCCATGTCATTACTAAGGTCGTCTCTATTTACTGGAGTAATAAGGTAACGTTGCCATGTCGTTACTAAGATCGTCTCTATTTACTGGAGTAATAAGGTAACGTTGCCATGTCGTTACTAAGATCGTCTCTATTTACTGGAGTAATAAGGTAACGTTACCATGTCGTTACTAAGGTCGTCTCTATTTACTGGAGTAATAAGGTAACGTTGCCATGTCGTTACTAAGATCGTCTCTATTTACTGGAGTAATAAGGTAACGTTACCATGTCGTTACTAAGATCGTCTCTATTTACTGGAGTAATAAGGTAACGTTACCATGTAGTTACTAAGGTCGTCTCTATTTACTGGAGTAATAAGGTGACGTTGCCATGTCGTTACTAAGGTCGTCTCTATTTACTGGAGTGATAAGGTAACGTTGCCATGTCGTTACTAAGATCGTCTCTATTTACTGGAGTAATAAGGTAACGTTGCCATGTCGTTACTAAGATCGTCTCTATTTACTGGAGTAATAAGGTAACGTTGCCATGTCGTTACTAAGATCGTCTCTATTTACTGGAGTAATAAGGTAACGTTACCATGTCGTTACTAAGATCGTCTCTATTTACTGGAGTAATAAGGTAACGTTGCCATGTCGTTACTAAGATCGTCTCTATTTACTGGAGTAATAAGGTAACGTTGCCATGTCGTTACTAAGATCGTCTCTACTTACTGGAGTAATAAGGTAACGTTGCCATGTCGTTACTAAGATCGTCTCTATTTACCGGAGTAATAAGGTAACGTTGCCATGTCGTTACTAAGATCGTCTCTATTTACCGGAGTAATAAGGTAACGTTACCATGTAGTTACTAAGGTCGTCTCTATTTACTGGAGTAATAAGGTAACGTTACCATGTCGTTACTAAGGTCGTCTCTATTTACTGGAGTAATAAGGTAACGTTACCATGTCGTTACTAAGATCGTCTCTATTTACTGGAGTATTAAGGTAACGTTGCCATGTCGTTACTAAGATCGTCTCTATTTACTGGAGTAATAAGGTAACGTTGCCATGTCGTTACTAAGATCGTCTCTATTTACTGGAGTAATAAGGTAACGTTGCCATGTCGTTACTAAGATCGTCTCTATTTACTGGAGTAATAAGGTAACGTTGCCATGTCGTTACTAAGATCGTCTCCATTTACTGGAGTAATAAAGTAACGTTGCCATGTCGTTACTAAGATCATCTCTATGGAGTATTATTTTTCGATACATGCACCTTGGAGTGGATTATCCCTTACATATAGCATTCCCGTCGTATCCCTTACAGTGGCGTATTTGGGTTAAAATTATGTTTTTGTATCTACCTTTCATGGTACCTTTATGTAACCTAACACTTAAACTAGGTATAGCCCCACACTCCAATTGTCATGATAGCTGATCACATTATTTGCATCCCATCATCTTGATACTATCTTGAAAATGACCAATCTTCATTATTAATACCCGAGTATTATACATCCTGTTATCTATGGACTCCATAATGCAGCAAGGCTTAAGAAGGAAGGCCAAATGTGCACAAAAACTGAGAAATGTAGAGAAAAAAAATTAAATCCTGAAAATCAATTTGAACATTTGTAAAAAAAAAATAAAAAAAAAACATAAACTGCTCTCAAGTTGTGTCCATGAATATAGCAGTGCCACTCATCCATGCATTCTAAGAAATGTGTATTGCTGGTTCATATTTGTAATGCAACCAAAAAGACATTGTTATCACATTGTGATATTGTTTTAACAGAGCAAAGCGCACAGAGGGTGATTTTTTGTTAAACACAAACCCTCACACAGTCACACACACAATCAAAGCCATTGAGATTTGCTTTTATTGGATCATGTGACCACACACTTGCAATGCCCCTCCTCTTCATTAAATTACAACATTACTATTACACGATTGTTCACTCACAAAAACTGTCACTAGTATTTCTGTATTACTACTGCAATCACTAGTATTACAACTAATACTATACTGTCCCAGATTTAACTGCAAAGGACAAGGACCATTTTTTTTTTATGCAGGGCATGCTGGGAGACGAGGCCAGCGCAGCCCACACACTGTCCAATGCAACAATATTGACATTTACTAAAGTATTCAATCATTATCACACACCGAATTAAACATATCCATCATAAGTTAAGGGGAAAATTCTCTAAATGCTAGCTTGTTGGTGTTTGTCATATAAATCTGAAAACAAACTTAACTTTTAGTGTTCAAATTTCAATCTAACATGAACTGTACCTCACAGAAAACTAAGTGGGTCATTGGCTGCTTCATTCAGTGTCTCTAAGTTCCAGCCAATCACAGTTGATCTATGGTTTGTAAATGTTAGTCTTTGAGACAAAAATCTTTCACTTGAGTTCAGTTCAGCACCAAACCGTTACAATGCCAGCAAGAAGTATTGTTATGACAATCCTGAGTACAGCATGTAAGTACTTTTTCAAAATTGACATAACTCCCATTGAAAATGTTACAGATTTGTTTGGTGATAAATATTGAGTCCCCCATTTTCTAAATCTTGCAGTATGTTGAATACATTATTTATTTACAGTACTGAAATACTAAACATTGGAAACTTTTCATTCATGTGTTTTTTCTTTACTTTATAGTGCTGATTCAGACCCAAGAGGTTCCTCAATTGGTGTTTTCCAAAACAGCAAAACATGGAGATAATGTTACTCTACATTGTGAACTTAATGAACATAAGCTTTTTTTATACTGGTATAAGCAGTCTCTTGGACGTATTCCGGAAGTGGTTGCGAGCAAAGTGTATTCATCAAAAAGGATTTACCCGCCCTTTGAATCAAGGGTCGAAGTGGGAGAAGGAACTGACTTTAATTTGACCATCAGCAGGATAAATAAAGAGGATGAAGCAAATTATTTATGTCATCAAGGAAGTCAATATACAAGCATTTGGAAAAATGGCACATATTTGATTGTCAATGGTAATGTATCCCTTTCAATGTGTTCTTTATCAGCAAAACATTTCTCTAAAAACAAAAAAAAACATGCTACAACACTTAAGCAATTTAGTTGATTCCTTTTGATGATTATTGTATTTAACTGTGCAGATCACAATGACCAGAGGTTTGTCTCCCAGACTGTGGTCCAACAACCTGTGTTGGTATCAGTTCAGCTGGGAGACCCTGTGGCTCTCCAGTGCTCTATTACCTCCCAGAGGACGGACCACAGGAACCAGTGCCAAGGGGAACCCAGTGTGTACTGGTTCAGATCTGGATCAGGACCATCTCACCCTGCTGCCATTTACATGAATGGAAACAGGAGTGGTGAATGTCAGGATAGTTCTGGCCCTCCGTCTCCTCCACAGAGCTGTGTCTACACTCTCCCCAAGAACAATGTAGGCACCTCTGATGCTGGGACTTACTACTGTGCCCTGGCAGCATGTGGGGAGATTGTGTTTGGACAAGGAACTAAGCTGGAAACAGGTCATTATATTTTACGTCCCATTTTATTTATTTGCTAACTTCATGAAGATAATAGACAGTCGTCATTGACTTGCTGGGAATTAAACAAAATATTTCCCCTTATTTCAAATTACAAAATATTTGCAGACAAATAATTAATTTGACGTTACATTATATGTGAATGTAAAGATACCTTGAGTTCTAAATATTTCTGTCTGATTCTAGGACCCAACAGGCAACTAGTTGCCATGGTGCTTGCAGTACTGTTGGCTTGCTGTCTGGTTGTGATTGTAATCCTCTTTCTAACCAGAAATAAAAAGCAAGTTTGTGAGCATTGCAAAGGTACAGTACCTTCTACAGTTAGCCTATTGATGTGACCTGATATGGTCGATTAGAGAGACAGGTTAGAGAGATAATTTTGAAGTTTGTAGTCTGTATCATAAGTCTATGGTAGGCTACATTGTATTTTACAGAAATGTAGCCCAAATTGAGGACAGGTTGTTTTAGTAGTTTGACATACAGTATTTTGTATGTATTTATATAGTTGTTTATATCAGGGTTGCATATATTCCTAATAAACATAAGTTTATTACTCTTGTCAAAAGTTATTTTTCTTCGGTTCTTATTTTCAGGAACACAGAGGGCCTATCATGTTGCACATGACTCAGTGATTCAGGACCAACAGGTACATCTGCATTGTGTAATATGTACATATAATTGCAAAAATGCATCAAGCAGAACTAGTTTTGAGTGCCTTGGATATAAGAGTGTGATTTTTAGGCTTTTCAATTGATAACGAAGGTTGAATCTTATGTGTTTGCAGTTTCTAACCATTCTAGATTAAGTTTAGCTACCTAGTAAAATAAACTGGTCTAGTTTTGTTATGGTAACAAACCCATATTGTCTTGGCTGCAGTATATGATTAGCCACCAATACACCCGTAGGATTGTAGTTTTGACTTTCACTCAAGAAGAAGTGGTCTCTACTCCAACCGTGAGTCCTGTCAGATGTATTGGTAGTAATACACAGTTCTCTGTTGTAGGACGGGGAAACAGATCCCTTGAACTACGCAGCGCTGGAGTTCTCTGGCAGGAAAACCAAAGGAGGGAAGAAGCACATTGAAAGGACTCAGGAGAGGTTGTATTCTGCTGTGAGAGAAACCTGCCACTGAAGTCAGTCAACCTCATCCTAATATACTTATAATATCTTATAATATCAATATTGTGATCCGGGTGATGTGCAGTGAACTATGTTCTCTCTGTAATCGTGTTAGTTTCCTCTCGCACTGTTGTTCATCCTTGTACATCATGGACTGTCCTGGTGAATTTGTAGCCCTCCTTTGCGTTTACATATGTATTGCACATTGTGTTAATGACAGTAAAGTTATTGTAATTGTATTAAAGTCATTAAATTGAATATTTCCCATGTTTATTTTAGATTTATCATAGGCACCTAATTGAAAAGACGTAGACAAATCGGCATTAATTGTGTATGAATGGTTGGTATTGTGTCTCTGTAAACGTACTGAAATGTATGAAGATCATTACAATTATGGATTACTATAAATAGCTTTGAAAAGCAAATAAGTCGACCTCTTTCTCTGTTCACCAACCTGAAAATCATCTTTTTGTTTCAGTCAATGATTGGAAATGTATGTCCATATCATGGTTGGTTCCAGAACCTTAGCAAAACATCCTGTTGATAGGTGGAGTCAAGTCTATTCATGCTTACAAGTTTTGGTGGTGTGTCGAAAACAAAGACGTGGCCAGCCACAGCCCTTGCCTCTCAGCTCAACCGCTGCTTGGTGCCTTGCTCTGTTTCCAACGGTGGTAAAAAAAAAAATCACTGTAGCGAGAAAGGAAGTTACACAAAAGGCGTCTTTCCTGGGCTTGTTGCATTAACTGCCACTTTACACTGGTGGTTATATAAGGCTTGTATTTCTTGAAATGTATCTCCAACAAAGGAGTGCAGAGGAGTGATTTTTAACTTCTCACTTGCAGTGCTTTTCTGGGCGAGATTTAAGTCTGCTTATGATTCTGACTTGAGAATAGTGCGAAGTGGTCTAGCAAACTTAAAAGATTAATCAAACTCAATGTCTAATTTATCAGCTCATAAACGAGTCAAGGTAGGCCATCGTGACCGATGATGCTTGTGCAGGGTTTTTCCTGGCTTAAAATGAGGTGGTGGTGGTACCTGATCTTGGGCTCACAGGTGCACATGTACCGTGCCTTCAACTGACTCAAGCAAGTGTTTTACTAGCAGTCTATTTTAGGAGTTGTAATTACATGAATTAAAAAAAATGACAAGTAGTATTTTAAAACATATTCATTTATTTATGTGCTTTAACATTCAGTTCAGTTGCACAATTTATTTGCACAAGCCACAGCCAGTGGCAGAACATTTGGCCCTCCTTGGTTTAAGACTATAGAACCTCCTGATGCAGTCTTTATAGTCAAAGACCTCCTGGTCTGGACCAAATCAAATATTTATTATTTAAATAGTTTTAAAATATATTTTATTATTATTATTTAGTTTGATTGTTTATTTGTAAAGAGTATGTGTGTTTCTTATTTTTATTAAAATCAAATCTTAACATTATTCATATTTTTTAAATAAACGTTTAATACATTTAATACCCACGTTTTATTTTGAAAACCGGAAGTTTCCACACGCTGCAGTAAGCTAGCGCTGACTTTCCCAGTTGTCTCAAAGTATTTGCGCCTCTCACATCTTGGGAAGTTTCAGACTAGGGTTGGGCGATGTCCCTTAAATTGGCAGTTGACGATGTTTACAGTAAATCATCGTGATGGACGATGATATCGTCGTCGGGGGGGGGGGGGGGGGGGTTACTATCTCTTTACATAAATATTTTTTAATCCCGTTGATCTAATTTTTAATCTCTAACTTAATGTTATAAAATAAACCTTGTGCTGCTTTACAGACAATACAATACCGTAATAATCAGGCTTAAATATCATTTTTACAAGCACACGCACAAAGCGGGCCGCCTATTAATGGCATGGACCAAGCGGTTCTGGACCAGGAAGGAGACATGAACACGTTTAATAATCCTATTTAACCGTATAACTGCACACAACTTTATTTAAAAGCAATCAAATGGAAAACATGTGTTTGTATTTTGGTGTCCGGTGCGTGTGGATGTGCGGCTCCTCCAGCGGAGCGGTTCATGTTAATAGCGGAGTCCGGGAGGGTTCACCTTCACGGCGCAGTTACGAGGGATGTGCGACTATCGTTTTAAAAAATACTAAAGTGTTTTTTAAAGTTAGAAATATATTAGATATTCAACCGATATTCACGCTCCGAATTACAGCGATCAGACACGGGGAACTAAAGCCGCGATCACCGGTATTAGTCCCGCATGTCTAGCGGTGTCTACCTGCCTGTATACCTGCCCAGGTGTCTACCTGCCTGTATACCTGCCCAGGTGTCTACCTGCCCAGGTGTTTACCTGCCCAGGTGTATTGGTCAGTATTTCTGCAGCGATGAGTTAAATCAGGGCTTGTTGCGACCGGTTACATGCCGCTATTCCGACATGCCGCTACTTAGACATTGACGTCTAGTGGTCGGAGTGGCGGCATTAATATTATTTTCCAAGCGTCCCACTACTGCGACAATTTTTTTCCCCCATTGTCTGAGTAGTGGCACTTTACTTTTTTTCAAACGTCCTGCCATTCCGACATGAGGCCATTAATATTTGTCATTATCATTGTACTTTAAATTAATTAATTAATGTGATTATACCCATATGTTCTGGACTTAGCATACACGCAGCTTATGCATGGGTGTGACAAATACAAGAATTCCGCCCGCCTTTGCGCAAATGGCCATCGATTAATTAATGTAGGACTAGCCTATCCATATCAAATCGAAAAGCAACAATCTTCATAACAAAATCAGAGTATCCTTTTCAAAAAATATTATTTCGCCGTTCTTAAATTAGGCTTCCACAGCGCAAAAAAGGTAGGCCTACACCTTGAAACTTTGTTCTATCAACTTAAAGTCCGATTAAACTTCATTCAAAGGCAGTCCATAATTCAAATTAAATTGATTTCTAACGAACAAGTCCAAATTTCAGGTCCTAGAGCTTTATTCGTGCTTCTTCTTATATATTTTTAAGTAGACTGCTGGCCTGCACGCACAGAGTTTGTTTGATGCATGGAGTTTCAACCTTTTCCCCCTGAGAGCTGAATAAAAATGAGGAGAGCTCCCTGTCTTTTACATAATGTGTGTAGGCCTAACATTTATTCACATGGCCGGTTCAAAATCACCTAGTTTTTGACTGAAATGTGTGCCGATATCAATTATTGGGAAAAACATTGTTTGGAGTAGAGGTCTGCACTCGCGATGCAAATGGAAGCTCATTGCGGGTGCGGGCGGGATGATAGAGGTAGGCCTACATTTGAAGATTGTCTCGACCATAGGCCTATCTAGTTATTATTCTATATTAATAACTATTATTATTATTCTATTATTCTATTGCACTTTCAATGATCATTGTCTATAGGCCTATCTAGTTATTATTCTATATTAATAACTATTATTATTATTCTATTGCACTTTCAATGATCATTGTCCATAGGCCTATCTAGTTATTATTCTATATTAATAACTATTATTATTATTCTATTGCACTTTCAATGATCATTGTCCATCCTATCTAGTTATTATTCTATATTAATAACTATTATTATTATTCTATTATTCTATTGCACTTTCAATGATCATTGTCCATAGGCCTATCTAGTTATTATTCTATATTAATAACTATTATTATTATTCTATTGCACTTTCTATGAAAAGTAGGCCTAATTGTCGTAATAGCGGTAGGCCTACCAAAAAAGATTGGATTAGGGGCATGTCTAAATAGAGGCATGTCGTAATGACGGCATGTCAATTGTCGTAATAGCGGTACCAAAAAAGATCGGATTAGGGGCATGTCTAAATAGAGGCATGTCGTAATGACGGCATGTCGTAATGGAGGGTTGTCGTAATAACGGGCTGTCGTAATAAAGGGCGGACCCCGTTGCGACCACGGATGTATTCGTTTTGCAATGCTCATGCCGTGTTATTTTTATGTTTTACTTTTTGCTCGACTCCGTCGATCGACTAAGCCGACTATTAGGGGGCAGCCCTAGTTAACTTACAGCACTTTATATGGACCATTAGTTATATTTCCAATTTATTTACAGAGCAATCCCTGCAAAGTTTTTAGGTAATAACTATAGAAGAGACTATACGATTAGTGTGTCGGACGAGGGGGGCGTGGCATCACGATGGTGGCTCTCCATCGTGATGTCAGTCAGCCGTCACAATGGACGATGTCAGACCACGCGAACGCGAACCTGATTTTTTATTTATTTTTTCGCAGACACGTCGGTACACTGGAATTCTGGCGGTAAAAGATGCTTTGTTTGACATGTCGGCCGGTGCTAATTTCAACACAGCGCCACCGCCACTACTGGTGGTTGCGTGCAACTGCAGTTACATATGAATGAAATGACAGATCCCGACAGGGAAACGCTTGGTGAAATTACCGATTGAAAAACAGCCGTGAGCTGGTGGCGGTAAGGAATTTGGCGGTGGCGGCCGCCACCAAATTCTCTATGCAGGAAAAACCCTGTTGTGGGTCCTTTGGTGACTGTATAATCCAACATGTGATGCACACTGTCTGCCACAGAAGGGGCACGTGAAGGTCGACCTGGGGGGGCAGGCGCAGACATGGAAATCTTCTTTGCCATTTAACCAGGCAATGTTCTGTCCTCTTCTCCTCTGCATGTTGCACTCTTTGGTGGCAGAGTCTGTGCAATGTGGAGCGTTCCCCAGTAGCGGTCTCTTGGACAGAAGAATTTACCCCACACTTTTTTAGTGACATCTTTAGATGGTCTTTCATCTTCTTTTTCTGACTGCATGCAAAACGATGGCCTAGTTGAAGTTGGCCATACAGGATGTTTCTGGGCAGATGGTTAGCTGGCATTCTAATGACATGGCCATGCCCCCTCAGCTGATGCTGCATGATGGTCCCCTCTATGCTCCTACAGTTGGTTTTGGACCATTGAGTGTGGCACACAGTTTTGCTAGGTCACTTTCATGATGCACTGAAGACAGTTATGGTGTTTTACCATACACGTGCTGGTGTGTCTTTAACTGATGACGCACTCAACTTGAGTCATTTGGTCCAATCTGCTTTGGCCCAACAGAGATGGTCGGTCTCGAGCCATAAAGAAGTGTGGAGATGCAGACTGCCTGGTAGACTGTAACTTTGGTGTGTAGATGTAGGTTTTTGTTGCTAAAGATGCCCAAAGGAGGATGAAGACTGCTTTATCTGATTTTGGATGTCCTGGGTTTTGAAGACCACTGACAAATGGTCTCTGTCTTGGATATATTAAAAGGTAGTCCCATTCGGCTGTATGCTCCCACAGCAGTGTAAGAGCCTGCAGGCCTTCTGGCTACAAGGGCACAGTCAGAGCTTTGTTGCAGCTTGTAGCCTCCTGGTGTTAAAAGTTCCCATCAAGTCCAAGGTCACCCACTCTCTTCCATTGCCTTGTTCAGTAGTGTCATGAAGAGGATGTGTGCGAGAATGCATACCGGCCCATGCATTCCTGTCCACCTAAAGCGATTTTGGCCTTCATACCATCATGGAACTGTCGCAGGATGTTGATTTACCTCCTGGGACAGTCATACTGCTTTAGAACTTTCCAAAAGAGGTCCTAGTGTACGGTGTTGGAAAGGTCCACGAAGACCATGATCAGATCTTGTTTTTGTTTGCGACACTTTTCTTGCAGTTGACTTGAGGTGAAAATCATGTCCACTGTTCAACGATTCCTCCTGAAACCGCACTGGGATTCTGGAAGCTGATCATGATCTTTGCCAGGATTTTACCGGCAACAGAGAGGAGCAATATACCTCTGTTGTTTCCACAGATGGATTTGTCCCACTTGTTTTTGCAAATGGCAACGATATTTGCATCCTTCCACTGGTGAGGGATGTTTTCTTGTTTCCATATCTGGGATATGGCCAGGTGGATTGCTCTGGTGCAGAGGTAGCCCCCTTTCTTTTGGATCTCAGCAGGGAGTCAGGTCTCGGCAACTTTCAAAAGATTGTATTTCCTGTGCCTTTGTCACCCACCATTGTTTTTTGTCGCAGAGCACACTGTACTTTGCTCTTGCCATTCCTTTTTAGTGACACATAAGACAGGTTGTTGAGTGTGACTTTATGAGCTTTGTGCATGCTGTCAAGAAGAGTGGATATGTGGGTGGAGTTCTCATCAAACCAGAACTGGTGTATCCTCATACTGTAGCCAATTGTTTTGGCTGCTGCCTCATGCAGTGATGCACTAATGGAAGACCATGTATCATCAACAGACCCCTCCATAATTTTTTCAAAATGAATTCATTACTCTGGTACAAACGATTCAGCACTTGACATGACTGAGTCTGTCTGAATCTCACTCCTTTGGACCACTAAATATGCAGGTTGTGCAATGAACTGGCAATCACTCAACAGTGGTGTTGTGGGGGGGGGGGGGGGGGTTGACATCTAGTGGCTGAATGTTATCAATTACCTTCACCTTTATAAGTCAGTTCCATGTTTTACTTCCTGAAACGAACCTGTATAAAAAGTGTGGGCACGTGCTTGGTGTAAATGTTCCAGGGTTTTAGAATTGGGCAAATTGGTTTTTCGACAAGAGTCGAAGGGTGGACCGAGCAGCACGATGGACCAATGGCTCGCTGCAAACACAAATCTTATGGCAAACAGTGAGGGAGCTAGACCAGTAAAAGCAACGCTTTGAGTCGAAATAACAAAACAAAACAGGTCATAACAGGACATAACTGGTCATATTTTACTTCATACTTCCAGTTTAAGTAATTAAGTAATCATTGGTAAAACAGAGTTATTATTCATCATAAATACAGGGAAGCACATTCAACAAATGCTAGTTTTCAATGTTTGTAATATTGATCAAATATGAAAACGACATGAAACGGCCAGTTTTCAGCATTGAAGTGTAAATTATTGAAAAAGTATCGGAGGTGCTTGGTGATGTCGTGGCACATTCTACAATATGCTGTTTTGTATTTCCTTAAAATCATAATATAGATCAGCTATTTATTCTGTCCTTTTTGTTCCTTTAGTGCTGAATCAGACCCAAGAGGTTCCTCCATTACTCTTGTTGAAAGCTGCTGAACTTAGGAATACTGTAACTCTAACATTGTGCAGTTTTACAAACAAAAAAACGGTTATAGTTTAAACAATCTCCTGGATATATTCCCCAAACAGTGGCTGTAAAAATGTATGATGTCATTACAATGTATCTCCTCTTTAATTTAAGATTCACAGTGACAATCAGAAACATAAGTCAAGGCGATGAAGCAAACTATATATGTCAGAATTGGATTAATGCCATATTTGTCTGAAAGGGTCTAAAGGTATATTCAGTCAATTCCTTTTAATGATGATGGTTTTATTTAACTGCAGATAACAATGACCAGAGGTTTGTCTCCCAGACTGTGGTCCAACAGCCTGTGTCTGCATCAGTTCAGCTGGGAGCCCCTGTGGCTCTCCAGTGCTCTATTACCTCAGTAGTAGTGGGTGGAGACTAGCTCAAAGGGGTTGGTTTGCCTTTAACCTCCAAGGTATTTACTAAACACTACCAGTTAGGTTCTTGTGGGTCTAGTGGTGTTTAGTATGTAATGCCTTGTAGATCAACAAATGTTACAGCAAGACAAAATAAGTTTCATTCTAAGCTATTCTTCCAATCAAATATAACAACATATGTAATGTTTGCTTTATCTAACCACCTTCGGATTAAGTTAACTAGTGATACGATAACAAACCAGCAGCATGTACTTGGCCTCAGTATATGCATAGACACCAGTACAGCAGTAGGCCTATGATTGAAGTGTTCTCTAGTACAACTAACTCAGACGTTATCTGGCAGGAAAACCGTGCTTACTTTGGAAAAGTCTTCTCAGTATCATTGTCTACTTTTGTACGTTTATAATTATATCGTAGTTGTTGCTGTGAAATATGGCTATCCACATCATTCACCTTGTGGCCATGTTGGTTAGTGGGGTAGGGAAACCTTTTAGAATCAGAACAACTGAGCTAACTATTCTGTGTTGAGGACCAATTGTAGGGTTAGGTATCTCTGTTACCCTCCTCACATATCAAGCGTTTCTCCACCTTCATAGGTACTTGATAAGACGGACAGACGAAAGCATTGATAGTGTATTTATTGTTGTGTCTATAATGGACTGATGTTGCACTCCGATTCGTATTGCCTTTTTTAACTTTTTGGAAAAGCTAGTATGAATGTAATATATAAGTATTACAAGTGAACATGTTTCTCTGTTCACTAATACAAACCTTCAACCTTTCAGGTTCAGTCAGTGATAGGAAATGTATGTCCATTTCGTGGTTGGTTTCTGAAATACGTGAGCAACACATCCTGTTGATACCACAGGCACATTTCTTTGTGGTTAAGATTTTAAGTGGGGTGTCAAAAACGACATGGCCAGCCACAGCCCTCGCCTCTCAACTTTGCGCCTCAATGTTTCCAACCCGGTGGTTAAAAAAAAAATGCAATACAAAGGAAGTGACACCTAAAGTTTTAGCTTTCATGAGCTTGTTGCATAAACTGCCACTTTACACTGGTGTAAGAGCTGTATCTCCAACACAGACAACATGAATATCTCTCCACTTCATTGTTGCTGTGGTTCATTTTGGTACTCAAACATTCAAACTAATTTTATAGGGCACAGAGTAGTGCATTTTAACACCTCACTTTCAGTGCTTTCCTTGATGTGATTGTCAGTGATGTTTTTAATATCGCTTGTTGAAAAGCACTGCAAGTTCTAAGCCAGGAATCAAAGTGTGATCTCAGAAACTTAAGAGGGCCCCTATTTGTACACCAGGTATTGTATTAGCCATTACAAACCATTTAAAAAATCTACCCCATTTGTTACATTACAAGTGGGAGGTGATGGGTCAATTATCTCCTCAGTCACCACTATGCCATTTTATCACTGTGACTAATATATAATAGCATAATAAAGAGATAAAAGTACAATCCTATGCTTTTGCGAGTCTCTGGCAACCATGTTGATTGCTGCATCCAAGAGATTTAACCTTCCAGTGTAACGCCATACTGAGTGGCACATTTCATATACAACATCGCTCATTATAACGCTTACTCAACGGCAACAAAGTTGGCGTGGGGCGTAACATTGGGGTAAAACCTCCCCTTACTTCCTAGAAATGTCAGCCCATCTCAGCCCCCGCTTTTCTTCTTTTTTTTTATATCCGTGTTCGAATCGAGTTTAAACAGGAGGTTCACTTACACTTTGATGGTGCATCACAGTATTCCTTGGTATGGGTCTGACACCGTTTTAATTACTTGTTTTGGTTTTATTCCTTTCATGCATGTTCAAACCAAATGTTGTAACAAAGTGTTTTGTTATGTGCTATATAAATAAAGTTATTACTATCGTTGAAGTTTGCATTACTCTGATTACCACTATTATGCATAAAGTGCTTGTCTTGTTGAAGCCAATGATATAGCTTTGACTTGGATTATGATACTTGCAATACATTCACTAGATATTGCACATCTGAAGTAGCTCTTTAATTTGGTTAATAGAAAAGCAGTTACAAATCTAAAAACAACAGCCACCTTTTGTCCGGTGCATGGTGCCATACAGTGTATATTCATATTCAATTGGAAAGGCAAAAAGCGTGTATATTGCACTTAGTCTATAGCTTTACTAAAACTATCATTACGTAAGCTTATCTGAATAAACCTCAAAGATTTGATGAAAGTCTCAAAATTTGGACCTTTACAACAATAATTGTTTGTTGCAGCTGCAGTCTTTTCTTTTTTGCAGGTTTATCTATATTTGAACTTTTATTTTGCAGGAATTGGTTCTTTTACGCGAAACATACAACTGGTGGCAAGAGGGGGTCTGTGATTGGATGGCAGGTGATCTCTCCCGTGGTGTGATAAGCACATGATCTGCTACTGCTGTTATATCTAGGCTCTGTAAAGGTGCGCTACTAAGCTTTTGCCTTGGCCACTGAGGTGGCATGATCCAATGTAAGCCTATTTCAAATAGCAAAAGGCGCTGGAAGGCAAGGTTGGGAGGAACCGAGCATGACAACGCGAAGAAAGCCGAAAGGCATGAAGGAAGCGATCAAGGGATGTGGAAAAAGTTGAAAATGTTTCAACTTTTTTGGTTAAATCGCAAGGCGTCAGCCAATAACAAAGAGTTCACTCTGTCCATATGCCATTTTTGAAATTGACAAAGATTGAAGATGCAACTCATCAATGAATGACACTCATAGCAAGAGCATTGATGTTTCACAGAGCAAAGCAAACACCCACACACAAACACATTTCATAATGTCTAGTTAACTTGGATGGCCTCAAAACGCAAGCGTAAATTGTTACATTCCAACAAAAACATTTGATATATGACAAATGACCCTTGAAACTCAACAGAAACCAATTCCAACTCTAGGCCTTGTTAATAATTGTACAACTGTGAAATTCTAAACTTAAATCATTATTGTAGCAAAACAAACATTTGTATTGCTAAATATATAAATAATTATATTGCAGTATCTTGCTTTTCGTAATGCTCCCACTACAAGGAGGTATACTACTACGATGAGCCTACTATTCTATATGCTTAGTAATACTATTTGAGGAACAAGGCTGGCATGCAATAATCAATCATTATCATGACATTGATTACAAATATCAGAAAACAAAATGAAACATTCATATGTTCAGGGAAACATATAAATGCCAGCTTTCAATGTTTGTCGTATAGATAAATATGAACAAAGTGAATGGCAGATGTCCAGCTTTCAATTAAGTCTAACATGAACTGCACCTCACAGAAAAGTAAGTGGATCATTGGCTGTTTCATTCGGTGTCTCTAAGTTCCAGCCAATCACAATTGATCTATGGTATGTAAATTATGTCTTTTAAGTCCAAATCTTTCATTTGAGTGAGTACAGCGCTAGTTTAGCTTCAGCACCAAAACGTGACAATGTTAGCAATATTTTTTGCTGTGATAATTCAGAGTACAGAACGTAAGTAAAATTCCTTTGCATTTTCCTATTTTATGTAACGTATTCAAAATGATCCAGATGTTTGGACTTGCATTGCAGCATAGGTCTATATATATATATATATATATATATATATATATATATATATATATATATATATATATATATACAGTATATATATGACAAAACTAAAGCTGCTAAAAAACAAAAAATAAAATGTTTAAGACCAATTATTCATATTTCTTATTTTTTTCTTTTCATTTTTAGTACTGATTCAGGCCCAAGAGGGTCCTCATTTGGTCTCTGTGAAATCAGCAGGACTTGGAGATACTGTTACTCTACATTGTGGAGCTATACAAGAGGATAGAAATAATTTATACTGGTACAAGCAATCTCTTGGATACGTTCCCCATACAGTTGCTGCAAGAGTGTTTCATTCCGTTACAATTAATCCCCCCTTTAATTTGAGATTCACAGTGGAAGAAGAAGCTTCTGGCTTTAATCTGATCATTCAAAATGTAACTAAAGGTGATGAAGCAAACTATTTCTGTCAACAATGCTTTCTTGACAATTGGAATAATGGCATATTTCTGTCTGTCACAGGTAATATAAATCCCGTTCAAT
Source organism: Merluccius polli (assembly GCA_030340625.1). Classification (NCBI taxonomy): domain Eukaryota; kingdom Metazoa; phylum Chordata; class Actinopteri; order Gadiformes; family Merlucciidae; genus Merluccius; species Merluccius polli. The sequence continues at coordinate 47,950 of JAOPHQ010002287.1, forward strand.
GTTTTGTTCAATATCATGACAAGCATTTTAGGAACCTTTTAATGATGATTATTGTATTTAACGGTGCAGATCACAATGACCAGAGGTTTGTCTCCCAGACTGTGGTCCAACAGCCTGTGTTGGTATCAGTTCAGCTGGGAGACCCTGTGGCTCTCCAGTGCTCTATTACCTCCCAGAGGACGGACCACAGGAACCAGTGCCAAGGGGAACCCAGTGTGTACTGGTTCAGATCTGGATCAGGATCATCTCACCCTGCTGTCATTTACATGAATGGAAACAGGAGTGGTGAATGTCAGAATAGTTCTGGCCCTCCGTCTCCTCCACAGAGCTGTGTCTACACTCTCCACAAGAACAATGTAAGCACCTCTGATGCTGGGACTTACTACTGTGCCCTGGCAGCATGTGGGGAAATTGTGTTTGGACAAGGAACTAAGCTGGACGTAACAGGTCAATATAATTTGTTCACTCAAACAAGTACTTTTCATTGAATGCAGCTTTGCTCTGTATGCCAAACTAAATATTGTCCTGTTGACTGTTGAGTGCGTGGGTGAAAGGATTCACACGACAAGGAAGCAACGTTTTTACTGTAGTTAAAGTTTAAAGCTTGTTAGCTACTCGACAATAACGTACTATCGCCCTGCAGCGCACTGCTTCTTTAAGCTTTTTAAGCTCTTTGTGGTTGTATTCTTTTATCACTAAAGAGACCAATGCCAGTGGAAATGGTCCAGGGGAAAAAAGTGACCTATCACATTCAATTCAAATACATGTAGTTATAAATGAAGTTCTAAAGTTTTCTGATCACTCATTGTTGATTGTCTGATTCTAGGACCTAACTGGAAACTAGTTGCCATGGTGCTTGGAGCACTGTTGGCTTGCTGTCTGGTTGTGATTGTAATCCTCTTTCTTACCAGAAATAAAAAGCAAGTTTGTCAGCATTGCAAAGGTACAGTACCTTCTACAGAATTGATTTTGTGGGACATTGTTTTTTACAGACATATATAGTAGTGTGACATATATCTTAATTTATTCTGTTTTTTAATTCTCAGGAACACTGAGTGCCTCCTACCATGGTCCACGTGACTCAGTGCTTCAGGAACAACAGGTGAATCAATTTCAACATGTTGCATTGTTTAGACATTTTAAATTGCTTTGTGTCACATATAACACAAAACCAAGTCTTATCCTGTGACCTTTTAGCGATTGGCGATCCTCAAAGTGAATCATTATCAAGCGGAAATGTAGAAGGCCTAATGAATGGGTTGGAGATCAACAATTAAAATGTAACGTATTTACTAAGTGACAGAGATATAACAGATTTTGATCGGTTAAAGGGGGGGGGGGGGGGGGGGGGGGGGGGGCGTCCAATTACTATTAATTACTATCCAATTACTATTAATCTAATCTAACCACCTTCCTGCACAAAGTTTAGATTCCTGGTAAAATAAACTGGTCTAGTTTGTTATGGTAACAAGCCAGCATGTGCTTGGCCTTAGTATATGATTAGCCACTAATACACCAGTAGGATTGTAGGTTTGACTTTGACTGTAGAAGAAGTGGTCTCTACTCCAACCGTGAGTCCTCTCAGATGTATTGTTAGTAATACACAGTTCTCTGTTGTAGGACGGGGAAACAGATCCCTTGAACTACGCAGCACTGGAGTTCTCTGGCAGGAAAACCAAAGGAGGGAAGAAGCACAGTGAAAGGACTCAGGAGAGTCTGTATTCTGCTGTGAGAGAAACCTGACGCTGAAGCCCATCAACCTGGGAGTTTGTGTCACCTCATGAGGCTAAAGCAGTTCCTAATGGTGGTATTAATCAGGACTTGTTTATTGTCATGAGTACATGTAGATTGTTTCTTATGTTTAGTAATGTTGCTTTGTTTGGATCATAAACATTTTAACTGCTCTTCATTTGTGATGTCTTCAGTGTAGCCTATCTGGTTGATGCGCAGCAATCCGTAGCCCTGAAGAAAAAATTAAACACTGTATTCAAATCTTGGCGCCTAAAATGAAAGTTCACAAAAGAAAAAAAAAAGAAACCTTGAAGAGTAAAAGAGTAGAATGGACATATACAAAGGAAATAAATCAACAAATATCCAAAAAACAAGGTACTACGTGATGGGTACATAGTGAGAGATACTTGGAGACCTATCTTCTTTTTAAACCACAGAACTGACACAGCTAGCACAGGATGAGTGCTCATAACAAAACCAGTGATGCTTTGCAGCTAAAACCACAGACATAACGGTCACAGCACTAGATCATGTGACTAGAAACTATATAGGCTGCACCTTTTCATACCTTAGAAGTCAAGAATTATATATTTGTTTATCGTGTACCTGCGCAGACTTACACACATAAGACGCCACACACACACACACACTATCAATGTACTATCACTATCATATTCCCTTAATGTTAACTCTTGCAACTCTTGTAAGTCTTTCTCTGGTGCTTGATCTGTCTGCCACACATCTGAGTAGATACTCACACTTACATAATGTCACAAAGAGGTAGACTTTGGAGTGGCTTGTCAACGCAACACCTGGTGGTAAAATAGGCACCCTATAATCGAGCCAAAGAAGGCAAACTATGAATAAGGTATCTATCGAAAAGGTAAATGACAAATCTAAAAAGTAAATGACCATATGATGCATGCCCTGCACCTAACACTTGATAAGACGGAGACAAGACATCATTGGCTGTGGTGGTGGTGTTGGTTGGTGTTTCTGGAATTGCCTGATGTTGCATCTGCTGCAGTGCAATATCACAAATTAATACTAATATTAAGATATTAGTAGGAAATATATGAAAATTAGTTAAACATTTTATTAAAACGATGAAATAATACTAATATTAAGATATTCGTATCTGAAATATATGAAAATTAATCAAACATTTTATTAAGACGATTAAATAACGTTAATATTAAGATATGAGTATCTATGAAATATATGAAAATTAATCAAACGCTTTATCAAGATAATCAAATGTATACTAATATTAAGATATTAGTATATATGAAAATGAATCACAACGTTTATTAAGACGATCAAATGAATACTAAAATAAGATTTTTAATTAAATGTATTTTCAATGTATATATAAATGAAAATGAATCAAACCTTGTATTAAGATAATATTACTTGGTAAAGTACTAACTTTGTGAACTTTACTCTTTGGAAAAATAAACTAATATTCCAAGTGACCCAAGTGAACTGAAAAAGTTCTCTGTTGACCAACACCAAAATCACAGGATCAGTCAGTGATGGCAAATGGATGTCCATTTCATGGTTGGTTTCTTTCGCAACCCTTGCAACACATCCTGTTTATGCTCACAAGTTTAACAAAGACTCTCTAGTCTAATCACTTGAGTTCAGTTCAGCACCAAACCGTTACAATGTCAGCAAGAAGTATTGTCATGATAATCCTGAGTACAGCATGTAAGTACTTGAAATAATAACTCCTATGGAAAATGTTCCAGATTTGTTTGGTGATAAATACGTTGATTACTTTATTTATTTACAGTATTGAAATACTAAACTTTTGAAACTTTTTTTGTTTGTTTTTCTTTACTTTTTAGTGCTGATTCAGACCCAAGAGGTTCCTCAATTGATGTTTTCGAAAACAGCAAAACCCGGAGATAATGTTACTCTACATTGTGAAGTTTTAAATGAATATAAGTTTATTTTGTACTGGTATAAGCAGTCTCTAGGATTTATTCCCCAAGTGATTGCTAGCACAATTTATTCATCAAAAAGGATTTACCCGCCCTTTGAATCAAGGGTCGAAGTGGGAGAAGGAACTGACTTTAATTTGACCATCAGCAGGATAAATAAAGAGGATGAAGCAAATTATTTCTGCAGTCAAGGAACTCAATATATGAACGTTTGGAAAAACGGCACATTTTTGACTGTCAATGGTAACATTTCCCTTTCAATGTTTTAAAAAAAAAAAAAATTCTCAACCCCCCCCAAAAAAAACACAATATAAATATATAATATAACACGCTAAAGCAATGTATTTGATTCCTTTTGCTGATGCTTATTGTGTGATTATTGTGTAACTGTGCAGATCACAATGACCAGAGGTTTGTCTCCCAGACTGTGGTCCAACAGCCTGTGTTGGTATCAGTTCAGCTGGGAGACCCTGTGGCTCTCCAGTGCTCTATTACCTCCCAGAGGACGGACCACAGGAACCAGTGCCAAGGGGAACCCAGTGTGTACTGGTTCAGATCTGGATCAGGACCATCTCACCCTGCTGTCATTTACATGAATGGAAACAGGAGTGGTGAATGTCAGAATAGTTCTGGCCCTCCGTCTCCTCCACAGAGCTGTGTCTACACTCTCCCCAAGAACAATGTAAGCACCTCTGATGCTGGGACTTACTACTGTGCCCTGGCAGCATGTGGGGAAATTGTGCTTGGACAAGGAACTAAGCTGGACGTAACAGGTCAATATAATTTGTTCACTCAAACAAGTACTTTTCATTGAATGCAGCTTTGCTCTGTATGCCAAACTAAATATTGTCCTGTTGACTGTTGAGTGCGTGGGTGAAATGATTCACACGACAAGGAAGCAACGTTTTTACTGTAGTTAAAGTTTAAAGCTTGTTAGCTACTCGACAATAACGTACTATCGCCCTGCAGCGTACTGCTTCTTTAAGCTTTTTAAGCTCTTTGTGGTTGTATTCTTTTATCACTAAAGAGACCAATGCCAGTGGAAATGGTCCAGGGGAAAAAAGTGACCTATCACATTCAATTCAAATACATGTAGTTATAAATGAAGTTCTAAAGTTTTCTGATCACTCATTGTTGATTGTCTGATTCTAGGACCTAACTGGAAACTAGTTGCCATGGTGCTTGGAGCACTGTTGGCTTAAAAAGTAAATGACCATATGATGCATGCCCTGCACCTAACACTTGATAAGACGGAGACAAGACATCATTGGCTGTGGTGGTGGTGTTGGTTGGTGTTTCTGGAATTGCCTGATGTTGCATCTGCTGCAGTGCAATATCACAAATTAATACTAATATTAAGATATTAGTAGGAAATATATGAAAATTAGTTAAACATTTTATTAAAACGATGAAATAATACTAATATTAAGATATTCGTATCTGAAATATATGAAAATTAATCAAACATTTTATTAAGACGATTAAATAACGTTAATATTAAGATATGAGTATCTATGAAATATATGAAAATTAATCAAACGCTTTATCAAGATAATCAAATGTATACTAATATTAAGATATTAGTATATATGAAAATGAATCACAACGTTTATTAAGACGATCAAATGAATACTAAAATAAGATTTTTAATTAAATGTATTTTCAATGTATATATAAATGAAAATGAATCAAACCTTGTATTAAGATAATATTACTTGGTAAAGTACTAACTTTGTGAACTTTACTCTTTGGAAAAATAAACTAATATTCCAAGTGACCCAAGTGAACTGAAAAAGTTCTCTGTTGACCAACACCAAAATCACAGGATCAGTCAGTGATGGCAAATGGATGTCCATTTCATGGTTGGTTTCTTTCGCAACCCTTGCAACACATCCTGTTTATGCTCACAAGTTTAACAAAGACTCTCTAGTCTAATCACTTGAGTTCAGTTCAGCACCAAACCGTTACAATGTCAGCAAGAAGTATTGTCATGATAATCCTGAGTACAGCATGTAAGTACTTGAAATAATAACTCCTATGGAAAATGTTCCAGATTTGTTTGGTGATAAATACGTTGATTACTTTATTTATTTACAGTATTGAAATACTAAACTTTTGAAACTTTTTTTGTTTGTTTTTCTTTACTTTTTAGTGCTGATTCAGACCCAAGAGGTTCCTCAATTGATGTTTTCGAAAACAGCAAAACCCGGAGATAATGTTACTCTACATTGTGAAGTTTTAAATGAATATAAGTTTATTTTGTACTGGTATAAGCAGTCTCTAGGATTTATTCCCCAAGTGATTGCTAGCACAATTTATTCATCAAAAAGGATTTACCCGCCCTTTGAATCAAGGGTCGAAGTGGGAGAAGGAACTGACTTTAATTTGACCATCAGCAGGATAAATAAAGAGGATGAAGCAAATTATTTCTGCAGTCAAGGAACTCAATATATGAACGTTTGGAAAAACGGCACATTTTTGACTGTCAATGGTAACATTTCCCTTTCAATGTTTTAAAAAAAAAAAAAATTCTCAACCCCCCCCCAAAAAAACACAATATAAATATATAATATAACACGCTAAAGCAATGTATTTGATTCCTTTTGCTGATGCTTATTGTGTGATTATTGTGTAACTGTGCAGATCACAATGACCAGAGGTTTGTCTCCCAGACTGTGGTCCAACAGCCTGTGTTGGTATCAGTTCAGCTGGGAGACCCTGTGGCTCTCCAGTGCTCTATTACCTCCCAGAGGACGGACCACAGGAACCAGTGCCAAGGGGAACCCAGTGTGTACTGGTTCAGATCTGGATCAGGACCATCTCACCCTGCTGTCATTTACATGAATGGAAACAGGAGTGGTGAATGTCAGAATAGTTCTGGCCCTCCGTCTCCTCCACAGAGCTGTGTCTACACTCTCCCCAAGAACAATGTAAGCACCTCTGATGCTGGGACTTACTACTGTGCCCTGGCAGCATGTGGGGAAATTGTGCTTGGACAAGGAACTAAGCTGGACATAACAGGTCATTATATTGTACTTCCTACTTACAGTTTATTGGATTTAATTTAATTATTGAATTAAGAAGATAATAGACATACCGGTATTCACCTCCTGAGAAATATGTTATGCTGATGCCACAGGTTTGAGATTTTATTTGAAATATTGTATTCCACATGATGTGAATGTAATGATACAGAAATAATATGAGTTCTACAGATTCATGATGACCTATTGTTGATTGTCTGATTCTAGCCAACTGTAATCTAGCTATCTTGGTCCATCGGATACTGCTGGCCTGCTGTCTGCTTGTAATCCTCATTCTGATCATACATAATCAAAAACATTGTAAAGGTACAGTACATTACACACTAGTATGGAGGATATTACATTTAACGCATATTTTATTTTTAACAGTTTGAGATATTTTATGGAAACTTAAACCTGCACTGTAACTTTTGTACTGCAGCTAGTAATGCCATTAAAATATCTGAATTAGAATGTTTCTCAAGAATAAAACACATTCATTTAACGAATGAGAATGAAGATTATGTAAGGGATAATCCACGACGAGGTGTGCATGTATCGAAAAATAATGCACGCCGCGGGGGCTAAAGGTTTGCCTCCGCGAAGTGCAATATTTTTTGATACGCACACCTCGGAGTGGATTATCCCGCTTATACCATGGCCACTTTTGAAACATGCCTGTAAACAAATGTTTTGTTTAGCACATTAATTTTAAAACCGGTGATGAGGGTGCTTGCGTCCTGGCCGTGCATGTTATCGAAAAATAATGCACACCTCTCCAGCCAATCAGAATCAAGTATTCACCCGGGCCATGGTATAAATATGAATGCAGAATCAACATGACCTAATCTTGTAAATGGTAATATTATTATTCTGTTCTCATTCTCAGGAACACTACCTCCTACCATGTTCCACATGACTCAGTGATGCAGGAACAGGAGGTACATCTGATTCAACAGGTTGTGGGAATTTGATTGTGTCTATAAATGTAATACATGTATTTAAAAAGGGAGATTTGTTGAAATTTGCTTCTAATTTTAAGCTCAAATGGTAGATCATTGAAGTTTCAGTGAAGTGGTCTCTCTACAACTGTGAATCCTCTCAGATGTGTAGTAGTAGTCATATACAGTTCTCTGTAGGACAAGGGAAACAAAATTCCTTGACGTATGCAGCACTGGAGTTCTCTAGTCTATTTGTATTATTATTTTATATATTATGTTATTTTTGCATCACTGATTCTCAAATCATTTTAATTTAAACAATTACAGAAATCCATGTATCCTTCATCAACCCTACAGATAAGAACACATTTGAAAGTATATGGTGTGTTACAGACATTGGATCGTATGCTTGTAATATAATATAATAAAATATAATGTAATATAATATAAGCATATATGATATATAAAGTATCGCAGATTTCAATTGAGGTAGGGCTTGGCAAATATCAAATCACTGCTTGTTGTTGTTGGTTGTTTTATTTATAATAATCTTATATAATAAGATTATAATAATCGTATTATTGTCTTTGTTGTCATGGCTAAATCTGACCTAATTGTGATAATTTGTCTTTACACCAAGCACATGTGTGCGATAATGTCATTAGAAATAAAAAAATATAATTAAAAAAAAGTGAATACTGTCAAATAGTCCTTTGTTTAAATTGCTGCCACCGTCTGGTATAAACCAATACATTACAGGCAATACATTTATCCATATATATTGACAAAGTATTTAATCTTTCATTTGAAATGTGACCTTGAGCTTAAAAAATAAAAAAGCTCAAACAATTCTGTTGAATTGAATCCTTGTGATTTCCTCATCTGTTTAACTCACATTTTAACTACTGTGTGGTAATAATGTGTGACACATACTGTATATGATATTCACTAAATTTGTTTTTATATCTTTACTATACAAAATATAGTAAGCATTGATGTTTTTATCTAAATATGCATTGTCATAAAGAAACCATCAGTAGATGTCTTTCCCATGAAGTACATTTGCATTATACTGAACCTACAATAACCCAATCCCTATATGTAATTAATCAACTGTAAAATGTTGACCTATATGAGGTTAGTCAATACTGCGAAGGCAAAGCTCTCTGAATTTGTTAATCTGAGTAGTTAATAAGTAATGTAAAAGTAGTAATGTGTCCTATTGACCAAGCTTGAACAATCCTGTTGACTTTTTTTATGGAGATTTCCTCATCTCTTTAGAACAAATTACTTTGGTGGCAAGTTAAAGCTAAATAATCTGTCTGCACCCATCCATCAGAAGCTGGTGTCCCTTCTTTCTTTGCCCTTTTGAGGGTCTAGGGTTCGGGTACGTATGTCATCAAAGTGATCCCCTGTGAGGCTGTGAGCATGATAAAGGGCTATACAATAAAGTTATCAGATATGAAGTAGAGTTGAGTCTGGTCACAGAGGGGAATTTTGTTTTTTTCGTGATTCAATAAAAAAACAGCGGATTAAAAACACAGTGAGAATCATATTTACTACCATGGACATATACATACATACATACATACATACATAAATACATAGGCTACATAATAGATAATACATAATAGGCTGGCATAATCACATATAATAGCAAGTCGAAAACATGAATTCATTAATTAATAAGTGAATAAATAGGGACACCTTTACCATAATGATTTCAATATTCATATTTTTGTGAATGTGGCAATAAAATAATGCAATCATTGATAGTGTTCAGCCAGTGTTTATTTGGTGATCACATGCATTACAAATCACTCGTTGAATCAATCTTCTAAGACTATAATGTCTCTGTGATAATGCACTGGAAGGCCTTCCTCACACCTAATGGCAATCCTTCTGGCGAACGGGGGGATACTACCTCGGTACTCACACCTTGGCAATCTGGTTGGGTTGGTGGGTTCACCCCCGTTTCTTAAAGTGCACTTGACAATGTCGAAGGGGTTGATACTACTAGTCAGTTCACCATAACGCTGTCCGCCACCCGTACAGATGGCCTTGACTTGGGCGAGAGTGGCACGGATGAAGGTGTTGGTTGGTTTACAGCAGTTGGGACGTACTGGGTCGTACAAAGAGATTCTTCTGACCGTATTAATAACCCCATTGCACTCATTAACCCGCATCGCACCATAGATATGATGGTTTATGAACCTCCTGTGACGGGCCTGTAGGGTGTCTTGAGAGAGTGCTGTGGTGGAGAAGACGATCAGCAGCAGCAGACACACACGCTGACTCGTCATCATTCTTTGTTGTGGGAGCAACAAAGAATGCAAGGAACAAAGAAGGCAAGGACAAATTGGTGATCAAACTTTGGAAAACAAACTGATCCCAGATGAATAACGAGGATTAACAGATATATAATTCCTATTTTAATTCACATTCGGTTGCTGAAATCTTATTTCAGCAAATAGGCAGCCTATATGTCCATCCTTGAAAATCTCAACTGTGAGTAAAATACACGCACTATTAAAACACAAATATAATAAAAAGCCAAAATATAGAGGCTTACCTTTTTGTTGAATACAAAGTTATCCACTTGCTTTCTTCGATAAAGCCAGTGCTGAAAATGAAAATGTCATTATGGTTTCTTTTACACAGGTGTATGCATTGTAGAGTAGTAGAGTAGGAGGCTATTACCTGTGCTGGGTGCAGTGTTGTGGGAAAGTGAAAGCTTGGTGACCACTATAAGCTTTATATGGGAGTGGGGAGTTAGACCTTTGATACTAAACTGTGTGTGTTTGACAAACAAACTGGGGTTAAGGGGGACTGGCTGGTACGCTATGAGGAAACCTGATGGAAACATTGCTGATATTAATGAACAGGATATATCTGTAGCCAATTAAGGTTGTTAATTGGTAGTTGTTGATTTTTTTTGTGATGTACGTATGAATAAACTCAATAGGAATAATATTTTTTTTTAAAGTCTCCAGACCCAGATAGTCTTTTTTATTGTGACATGTGAAGTAAAGCATAGCTAAACCAAGCAATTACGGTGCACTTAGAAACTTGCTCTATTGACATCCTTGCTGTACTGACAGTGATATATTTTTGTTTTACTTTCTACTGACCAATGTACTTATGTTAAGTCGCTTTGGACAAAAGCATCTGGTAAATGCCTTAAATGTATATGTATATACGTGCTAGCAAAGGGCAGATATATTGGTTTAACCCAGACGACGCGGTTGTGAAATTGATTGCAAAAATCTTTATTGATGCCGAAAAGGGCAATTAATTTGCAGCTTATCTAGTCCATACACACGACTTAAAAACTCACAGGCAAGGTAGTTGTCAGAGGCAACAGATAAAAAACAAATAAACAAATAAAACAAATAAAAAACTGATGAGGTAATCAGTTTTTTATTTGTTTTCTGTTACCTGGATTCCTGTAACTCAACAGGATAGTTTGAACTTTTTACGGTATTTAAGGCCAAGGTCACATTTCAAATGAAAGATTAACTACTCTGCATGAATAGGTTGTACCAGTCATTGTCAACAATGCAAAGAAAGGACTATTTGAGAATGTAGGCTATATATTGTTTTTAATAATTATTAAATATGTTATGTATGAACAAGTATATAATTCTAATGACATTATGCCACATATTTTCTTTCTCACATAAAAAAAAGAAAAAAGACCAAACTATCAAACACACACAACTACTGACAAGATCGATACGTAACACGTAATACCTAACATATAAATACAAAAACCTATCATTTAATATTCGCCATGCTCTGCCTCCATACAACTCTACCATAATTAATATATGATATATTCTATATCATATTAAAAGCATATGATCAAATGTCTACAGCACACTCACCATCTTCAAATTGCGCCAATGTATTCTTATATGTATAGCCAGGTTAATTTGGTTACATGATTTAAGTTATTTGATGAAAGCCGTAATGTAATAAGAATAATGGAGAGCTCCAGCGCTGCGTAGTTCAAGGCATCTGTTTCCCCCATCCTACAACAGAGAACTGTGTGTTCACATGACATGACACTGTATGCTTTAGTATTCATCTAGCAAGCGTTTGTGCTAGGAATAAGGAGCAAAGCTTAACTTATTTCAACTTTTTAACGTTTTTTTACATCACTGCTCAAATGTTTTCTTTGAAAATGGATAAGCATTGATAACGATTAAAAAATGTCTATTTAGGAGATCCTGTAGCTGACAAACCTTTCCTCTATCAAGGCAGTTGGGAAGCCCTCTAACATATCAGTTAAAAAAGGGCTAAGTGTGTAATGTACAAACCTGTAATGTATGATTAGAACAACGATAATAATCACAAGCAGACAGCAGGCCAACAGTATCCGATGCACCAAGATAGCTAGATCCAGGCAGTAGGGACCTAGAATCAGACAATCAAGGATGGGTCATCATGAATCTGTAGAACGCATCATATTCTTATGTACCATTACATTCACATAATGTTGTGGCATTCAATATTTGTAGTCAAATACCAAATATACTCAGTATAATATATATTCACATGTGACTTCTATGTTGTCACATGTGTTATGGGTTATCTTCTTAATTAAATAATTACCAAATAAACTGGTAGGAAGTAAAATACAATGACCTGTTACGTCCAGTTCCTTTTCCAAACACAATGTCCCCACATGCTACCAGGGCACAGTAGTAAGTCCCAGCATCAGAGGTGGTTACATTGTTCTTGTGGAAAGTGTAGACACTGTGGAGGAGACGGAGATCCTGACATTCAACACTCCTGTTTCCATTCATGTAAATAGCAGCAGGGTGAGATGATCCTGATCCAGATCTGAACCAGTACACATTGGGTTCTCCTTGGCACTGGTTCCTGTGAATTTGCTCTCCAGGCAGGCATTCAGATGACTGCACTCAGCTCCCCCGACAGCCAATGCTCTTGATGGAAGGCTTTTGGCTCAAGTGACCCACCAAACGGCTCCTGTGCTTCTGTATCTCTCTGGAAACCACCGTGAACATATTCAATTCTACGCCCTACCTGTGATTCTTGGACATCCCTGGTTAATCAAACACACTACTCATCTGGACTGGACTACTGGTAAGGTGGTGAGTTGGAATACATCTTGCCATAACTCTTGTTTGCAATCTGCTCTTCCTCCACCAGAGGCAACTACCATCCAACCAGTCTCTGAGCTGCCAGATTTGTCCTCTGTCACACCTGAGTATCATGATTTGGGGGAGGTCTTCAGCAAGGAGAAGGCCCTATCCATGCCACCACACTATGACGCCATTAACCTCCTTTCTGGATCCCCTCTACCTACCATCCCGTTATACACCCTGTCTCGTCCTGAAAGGGAGGCAATGGAGACGAACATCAACAACTCTGTTGCTGCAGGTATCATCTGTCCCTCTTCCTTTCCTGTTGGTGCCAGGTTCTTCTTTGTTTTCAAGAAAGACCCTTCGTCCATGCATTGATTACCGGGCCCTGAATAACATAACTGTCAAAAACAAGTACCCTCTGCCACTTAGAAGTTCAGCTTTTGAACCCCTTCACGGTGCCACTGTCTTCTCAAAGCTGGACCTGAGGAATGCATACCACTTGGTTAGGATTAGGGAGGCGGATGAATGGAAAACAGCATTAAACACCCCGTTAGGCCTTTTGGCCTAACCAATGCCCCTGCAGTGTTTCAGGCAATGGTGAATGATGTTCTCAGAGACTTCCTTAAATGTTTTGTGTTCGTCTACCTAGACGACATTCTCATTTTCTCTCAGAACCTCCAGGAACACACTCTCCATGTCCGGCAAGTGCTGCAAAGGCTCCTGGAGAACAAATTGTTTGTCAAGGCGGAGAAGTGAGTTCCACACCAACTCGGTGAGTTTCCTAGGCTTCATTGTGGAGAGTGGGCAGGTGAGGACAGACCCTGAGAAAATCAAGGCAGTTGCAGAGTGGCCAAGACCAACTAACCTGAAACAACTACAACGATTTCTTGGTTTCGTGAACTTCTACCGTCGTTTCATCAGAGACTACAGTTGGGTAGCTGTACCGCTCACCTCACCTTCCTCCCCCTTCTCTTGGACCCATGAAGCTGAGGCTGCATTAAAAGAGCTAAAGCACAGATTCACCTTGGCCCCTATTTTGATTCAGCCTGACCCCAATCGTCAGTTCATTTTGGAGGTGGATGCTTCTGACAGTGGAGTCGGGGCGGTGTTGTCCCAGCGCTCTATTCCAGACCAAAACCTGCATCCCTGTGCCTTTTTCTCTTGTCGTCTGAATCCAGCGGAGCGAAACTATGATGTTGGTAACAGGGAATTGCTGGCAGTTAAACTAGCCTTGGAGGAGTGGAGACACTGGCTAGAGGGAGCAGAACACCCTTTCATCGTTTGGACCGACCATAAGAATTTGGCCTACATCCAAACTAAGCGGCTGAACTCTCGCAAAGCCCTGGACTTTGTCACACACTCCCTCACAAGGTAACACAGTAATTGTAACTATTGTGGATCGATTCTCCAAAGCTGTCCATTTTGTGGCTCTCCCTAAACTCCTCACAGCTTGTGAGACTGCTGACCACCTAGTGCATCGTGTGTTCCGCCTGCATGGGATCCCTTTTCTGGACATAGTTTCTGACCGTGGCCCTCAATTCATCTCTCAAGTTTGGAAATCCTTCTGTTCAGCCCTCAGGGCCTCGTTGAGTCTTTCCTCTGGTTTTCATCCCCAGACCAATGGACAAACAGAACGAGCAAATCAGGACCTGGAAGCTGCCCTCTGTTGCATCAATGCTAACAATCATTCATGGAGCACACAACTCGCCTGGGTAGAATACTCCCTCATCAGCACAGTCACCGGTATGTCTCCATTTCAGTGTTCATTGGGCTCAGCCCCCTCTGCTCTTGGTTCAGGTGGAGGAGATTGCAGTTCTTTCTGTCCAGGCTCATGTTCGTCGCTGTCAGAAGATCTGAAAGGATGCCCGATCAGCCCTGCTTCGCTCCGGAGACCACAACCGTCAAATCGTTAACCGTCACTGGAATCCTGCCTACAAACCAGGTCAGAAGGCTTGGCTTTTCTCTCGAGACATTCCCTTGAAGACAGACTCTAGAAAACTCTCTCCTCGTTACATTGGCCCCTTTCAGATTGAAAGAATTATTAACCCTTCAGCTGTCAGACTCAAGCTTCCCCAGTCAATGAGAATACATCCCACATTTCATTTATCTCAACTAAAACTTGTGTCAGTCAGTCCTCTGTGCCCTTCAGCTGACCCCCCACCTCCCGCCTGGCTCATTGATGGACATCCAGCCTACACTGTTCGGCGTCATGGTAGGGGTCTTCAATATTTGGTGGACTGGGAAGGATACGGCCCAGAGTAGCGATCCTGGATTCCCCATCGCCTAATCTTGGATCAGTCATTAGTTCGTCAGTTTCATCAGGACATTGAGGGGGGTACTGTTAGAGTCAGTAGTATTCTCCTCCTTGGCTTCCCTGTGTCTGTGTGTTTGGACTCCTCCCCACTCTCCTTGATTACCTGCTCACCTGTCTAACTGCTCAAACCTGCCAGCCATCAACTCATCAGCCCTGCAGTATTTAAACCCCGGTTCTCCATCCACTCTCTGCCAGATTGTTGTATCTACAAGCCTGGTAGTGACTTTCTTAGCCAAGTTAGAGAAATCAACAAAAGTGTTTTTTTGCTACGAACGTTAGCCTTGTCTTTTCCCATGTCTCAGGATCATACCCTCCACTACAGCTACCTGCCCGTTCCTTCCTGTCTGCCATGCTGACTCTATCTTCAAGTTCCACTCCGCCTGGGTCTAAACCATATTCTCTCACCACTGCCAGCAGGAGCTACACCTCACCATTTCATTCCCCGGATTTTCAATAAAGCCTGTGTTTTGGAATCGTAACAACCGAGTTTGTGATCTGCTTTTGGGTTCCTCTGTTTACCGTAACAAGGTGTTGTGTTGACAAGCCATTTTAAAATCTAAATGTGTGACCTAAGTGGGAGGGTTTACTCAGCTGTGTGAGGGACAGATCAACTCCAGCCTATAGTTGATGTAGTCCAGTGTTTTTCAACCTGTAGTAAGCGAACCACTGGTGGTACACAAGGATACTGTGGGTGGTACATTGGATTTCATTCTTGAAATAGACGAATAAAAAAAATATCGATAATTAAAAATACATATAGGCCTATTATAAATATTGTTCAGTAAATATAGTATTATGGCTTGTTATTATTTCAAAAATGCACATGTGACTTCTATGCTGTCACATGAGTTCTATTATCTTCTTAATTAAATAATTACCAAATAAACTGGTAGGAAGTAAAATATATTGACCTTTTATGTCCAGCTTAAACTAAAATTAACTCAAATTAATTCACAAATTAATAACTATTTAATTTAATTTGAAGAGGAATTTTGCATGCGCTATACTCACTCAAATGTAAGATTTTGACTTTGAAGACCAACATTGACATACCATAGTACAACTGTGATTAGCTAGGACTTAGGGACACCGACTCACGCAATCCAATGATCCACTTAGTTTTCTGTGAGGTACAGTTCATGTTAAATTTATATCTAAATGAACACAGTTTAGATTAAACTGAAACATCTGCCGTTGACTTTGTTTTTATACTACTATCTGTATGGTAAATAGTGGATAGTTTAGTGGCTAGGGTATTCAACTCCCAGCCAAATGGTACTGGGTTCAGCATTCCTTAACATTGGTTCTTATTCTGAGGTTTTACACAGAACCACACGTGAAACTGCTTCTTTCTTCAAATCTTTTGAGACGTAAAGTAAGTCTGAAAGTAACCCTAGCATTACATTTTGTCTACAACTTTTTCATGTTAGTTTTCAGTGGGAATTTGCAGTTCATAGGTAAGGATTACTGGTTTTGCTTTTGCTATATATTTTATTTGAGCACATATATAAGCCCAGCAACAAGAATAAAAAGTGTAGTTACAAAAGCAGCTCCCTCTAACGTGGGCAGGTACTTGACATTAGCCGTTAGCACTCTTATATTTTGGTAGGGCATAACATTGAACAGTTGTGTAAACAGAGAAGACTTCTTTTGTCTTGGTATGTTGTATTTTTCTCATTTAATTCTGAATATACTGTAACGCTTTTTGCAGCCAGAAAGCATCATTCCAGATAGCCGGAAAGCGTCAGTAAAAGGAAAGTTAAATATAGTTACATAACCAATATTTTGACTTCGAACACACACTTTGTTTAACTGGTATGTCCTGTATTTGTAATTTACAGATAATCAAGGGTCCTGATATTAGGCATTTCTTTGCTAAAATAACACACATTTTCAAACTACATCAGTGTATTCATGAGTGTGTTCCTTGATGTAAAATGAAGTGGTGACAGTGCAGACTCAGGGAGAAGGAAGAAAAAGGCAGACAGAGTTACAGGTAACAGAACAGAAACATTTTTTTATTTCATTAATATCTGTCAATTGTACTATTTAGTCTCTTCTCAAGGTGTCTTTTTCTTTTGTAAAGCGATTGAGGGTTTAGTGTTGCAAGGCAATGCCTGTGAATCTGTATTTGTGACTTTATTTTCACCATCATTCTTGACGAGGTACAGGTGAATATGGTCAATATCTATATATAGTTGAACATAATGCACATTAACCAGATACACAAATTGCGTCACAATTTGTCAAAATGTTATGTTTTAAACAACAACATTACCAAATATAAGAAACAATCAATAAATGTATTCATGAGAATAAACAAGTCCTGATTAACAGTTGTACCACATTCAAAGTCATCCATCCAAACTGACATCAGAACCTGACAATACTACATCATTCCTTTAGCCTTATGAGGTGACACAAACTCCCAGGTTGATGGGCTTCAGCGTCAGGTTTCTCTCACAGCAGAATACAGCCTCTCCTGAGTCCTTTCACTGTGCTTCTTCCCTCCTTTGGTTTTCCTGCCAGAGAACTCCAGCGCTGCGTAGTTCAAGGGATCTGTTTCCCCATCCTACAACAGAGAACTGTGTATTACTACCAATACATCTGAGAGGACTCACGGTTGGAGTAGAGACCACTTATTCTACAGTCGAATCGACAATAACTTGTACTTTATTAATCCAAGCCGGGACATTCTGGTATCACAGCAGAAAGTATAGGACAGTCATAGGGACTATATAGATACAAAAAAAAAGAAAAAGAAAACTGTGTGAATATAATACTTTTGTCTAATAATTTACTGAGGCCAAGAACATGCTTGTTTGTCATCAAAACCAACACCAGGCCACTGATTGTATACAAAAACTATACAAAACGATTAAACGATTAACGATTAAATGATTAAACCGGACTTCTAGGAGTCTTTATTTATTTGTCATGCAGCACACACATACAGGGAGTGGCCAGGCAACACACACAGCAATTATGTGGCCGCAGAAATTTGGTCTCTGCATTTATCCCGTCCTCGCTGTCCTTTAGGGGGCAGCCAGGAGCAGTGGGCGGCCTCTTCATTGGCGCTCGGGGACCAGTTCCAACAATGTCCATATCTTGGTCAGGGACAGGACCGCATAGCGGATACAAATCTAATACTTTAACATTTCTACACAATGCAACATGTTGATACAGATGTACCTGTTGTTCCTTATTCATGTGCGAGTCATGTGCAACATGGTAGGAGGCACTCAGCGGTCCTGCCAATAATAACGGAAGATGAATATTTACTTTTTACAAGATTAAGGGATTTATGTTGATGCAGAATTGCATGTAACCCTGATGTTATTTTATGCTATTGATGAAGTTCATGATGAAAACATTCAAATTAATATGTATGTCAAAATAATAAAATGGGTATTCATAAACTTTTAAATACAATTTATCACAGTATAATTTCTGGAGAAGGTACTGTACCTTTGCAATGCTCGCAAACTTGCTTTTTCTTCATGTTCAGAAAAAGGATTATGATCACAACCAAGCAGAAAGCCAACAGTACTCCGAGCACTATGCTAACTAGATGCCAGTTGGGTCCTAGAATCAGACAATCAACAAGATGTCATCATAAATCTGTAGAACTCATCATTTTTTTAATACCATAAGACTCACATTATGTCACATGCAATGTTGCATTTCCAATGAAAATAATATATCTGCTTTGTCAGTATATTTCCCAGCAGGTGAAAAACTGCTATGTCTATTATGTTCTTAGTTCATTCACTTACATCCAAGAAACTGAAATTAAGAAGTAAAATATAATGACCTGTTTCCAGCTTAGTTCCTTGTCCAAACACAATTTCCCCACATGCTGCCAGGGCACAGTAGTAAGTCCCAGCATCAGAGGTGCCTACATTGTTCTTGTGGAGAGTGTAGACACAGCTCTGTGGAGGAGACGGAGGGCCAGAACTATTCTGACATTCACCACTCCTGTTTCCATTCATGTAAATGGCAGCAGGGTGAGATGATCCTGATCCAGATCTGAACCAGTACACACTGGGTTCCCCTTGGCACTGGTTCCTGTGGTCCGTCCACTGGGAGGTAATAGAGCACTGGAGAGCCACAGGGTCTCCCAGCTGAACTGATACCAACACAGGCTGTTGTACCACAGTCTGGGAGACAAACCTCTGGTCATTGTGATCTGCACCGTTAAATACAATAATCATCATCAAAAGGAATCAATTAAATTGCTGTAGCATGTTTTTTTTTGTTATGAAGAAAAACAAAACACTGAAAGGGATATGTTACCATTAACAGTCAAAAATGTGCCGTTTTGCCAAATGCTCGAATATTGACTTCCTTGATTACAGAAATAATTTGCTTCATCCTCTTTATTTATCCTGCTGATGGTCAAATTAAAGTCAGTTCCTTCTCCCACTTCGACCCTTGATTCAAAGGGCGGGTAAATCGTTTTTGATGCAAACACTTTGCCGGCAACCTTTTGCGGAATACGTCCAAGAGACTGCTTATACCAGTATAAAAATGTTTGATATTCATTCAAAACTTCACAATGTAGAGTAACAGTATCTCCAAGTTCTGCTCTTTTCAAAACCACCAATTGAGGAACCTCTTGGGTCTGAATCAGCACTAAAAAGTAAAGAAAAACAACCATGAATGACTTAGTCCGAAGATTTTCCAATGTTTAGTATTTCAGTACTGTAAATAAATAATGTAATCAACATACTGCAAGATTTAGAAAATGGGGGACTCAATATTTATCACCAAACAAATCTGCAACATTATCAATAGGAGTTATTTCAATTTTGAAAAAGTACTTACATGCTGTACTCAGGATTGTCATAACAATACTTCTTGCTGGCATTGTAACGGTTTGGTGCTGAGCTGAACTCAAGTGAAAGATTTTTACCTCAAAGACTAACATTTACAAACCATAGATCAACTGTGATTGGCTGGAACTTAGAGACACTGAATGAAGCAGCTAATGATCCACTTACTTTTCTGTGAGGTACAGTTCATGTTAGATTGAAACTAGTCTGGTTTATTAGATGTAGGTTGTTGGCATAACCCCGCCCAAGCCTGCCATTGGGCGACTGTAGGTTCTGGGCTTATACCTTATACTCCTCCCCCTTCTGCCATCTGCCACCATCGCTGCATCCTGGGCTTAGCGCCGCCCAAGACGATTGTGATTGGTAAAAGAATTACAAACAAGACGGAGCGTTATTTTCTCCTATGCCAGAATGATAGTGAGTAGAGCCAGACCTTTCTCCAGTGCTGTGCTAAAACGACGTGTGGAGATAGGTCTGGCTATGCGAGACTAGATTGAAATCTGAACCAAACACATGCTGTTAAGTTTGTTTTCATATATTTATATGACACACACCAACAAGCAACAACCAACATATGATGGATATGTTTGATTTGGTGTGTGATAATGATTAAATACTTTAGTAGTCAAATGTCGATATTGTAGCGTCGGACAGTGTGTGGGCTGCGCTGGCCTCATCTCCCAGCATGCCCTGCGGTAGCGGACTCTTATTGTTTTCTTTAAATGTAATTGTTGGCTCCACTGTGTGTTATTTGGTTTTGTTCTGCCCTTTTATAATTCCATTGTTGTTGTCACTGTAGTTGAGAGTGTGTTTCCTCATCATGTCCCCCTGTTGATAACCCTGTTGAGTTGAGTGACCTGACAGTGTGCTGTTATTTGCCAATAAAGCATTGTTGAGCAATACGCCTGTCTCTGTCATCATCACGCTCTGGCGCTCACTACACTGATGTCAGAAGTGGGATGGCCACGCCTAAGAAGAAGATGGCAACGAGGATGGAAGAAGAGGAAGACCTCATGCAGCATCTTCAATGGGACTTGCAGGCTCTTTCCGCCCTGAAGAGGACTCCCATGCAGCGGAGATGTGATAGCAGCATCCCCCGGCCTCTCAACCCGGGGTTGGTGGTGGGAGAGTTTGCTCCTCGCTCCGACCTCCAGATCTTGCCAGAGGTGGAGACTGGCACTGCCGGCTGATCCCGCCTTCCGGTGAGCACCGGCGGGTAACTCTAGCTGGGGTTTCCCTGGCACTGGGAGGCAGGAAGCGCCAGCCCGCCACCGGCCAGAGCCACTATTGGACCAAAACCGCTGACTGCAGTCCAGATTCTGAGCAAGAATTAACCTCTTTAAATGTGCATGTGGCACCTATTCACATCAATGGTACATTCATTCATTTTAAATAATTTATACACCCCTGGACCCCTTTAATAGATCATATGTGTTTCAGCAAGATTTCTGCTCATGTTCAAAACTTTCTGCCAAAACTTATCACAAATATCTGTGTTTTGGGATGATTTTTAGAAATCATGTACACCTCAATTATGTTTGTTGAAGCTGACTAAAAACAAGAACACAAAACATTTTGACCATAATGTGTATGTGTGTGTGTTTGGGAGTACAAAAAGTCCCAGTGCTAAAGAAAAAAGTCCCGCTCCTGTCAAAGGCATTCTGAGTATTTATTTTTAAATAAAAGTCCTCTGCTTCTCAACAAACCCATGAAAGATGGTGTCACTTCCTTTCATGTTTCTCGCTAGTATATATTTTAGCACTGGGTTGGAAACAGAGAGTGTGGTGCCAAGTTGAGAGGTGAGGGCTGTGGCCATGTCTCTGTTTTCTACAAATCACCACAACTCTTAACCAGAAAGAGACCTGTAGCTGTCAACAGGATGTGTTGCTGAGGTTCTGCAGAAAACAACCATTGACCTTCCCCATCACTGACTGAACCTGAATGGTGATTGTTTGGTGAACAGAGAAAGCTTGTCATTATATTGTTTTTGCTTGTATTTGCTATTTTTAAAGAGTTAAGTCATTATCAATCATTTTGATGATGGTCTTACAATACAATGTTTGATTGGTTTTCATTCAGAGACACTAATATCATAATATTAGTATGCATTTAATTCAAAGATAATAATATCTTAATATTAGTATTCATTTAATTCAGATGTACTAATATCCTAATATTAGTATTCAATTAATTCATATATACTCATATCTTAATCATGGCATTCATGTAATTCATATACACTAATATCTTAATATTAGTATTAATTTGGGATCATATTGGGCTGCAGAGACCAGCAGACCGGACATCAGTCCATTCCAGAGACACCAGCCATTCATACACAACCAGTGATGTCTTGTGTGGAGTAGAGTAGAGTAGGGTAGCATAGGGTAGAGTAGAATAGAGTAGAGTAGGGTAGAATAGTGTAGAGTAGGGTAGGGTAGAGTAGGGTACAGTAGGGTAGATTAGAGTAGTGTAGAATAGAGTAGAGTAGAGTAGAGTAGAATAGTGTAGAGTAGAGTAGAGCTCTAGAGATCTTTATTATAAAACCTACCATGTATGTTTTATGGGCCTGCCCTTGTGTTCTCCCTTCATGGGGAAGGACTAGGTAAGTTATACCCTTTATATTTTTCATCACGCAGGTTTTTCAGTGAAACACATTGGGTTAGAGGTGTGTGTTTTTATACAACTATCTGTATGGTAAATAGTGGATAGTTTAATGGCTAGGCTATTCAACTCCCAGCCAAATGGTACTGGGTTCAGCATTCCTTAAAAAAGAACTCCGGTGTAAACTGGTTGTGGGATGTTTAGTATGAGAACGAGTTCCAATGTTACCATGGTGATTAAAGGAGAACTCCGGTGTAAACTGGTTCTGGGATGTTTAGTATGAGAACGAGTTCCAACGTTACCATGGTGATTAAAGGAGAACTCCGGTGTAAACTGGTTCTGGGATGTTTAGTATGAGAACGAGTTCCAACGTTACCATGGTGATTAAAGGAGAACTCCGGTGTAAACTGGTTCTGGGATGTTTAGTATGAGAACGAGTTCCAACGTTACCATGGTGATTAAAGGAGAACTCCGGTGTAAACTGGTTCTGGGATGTTTAGTATGAGAACGAGTTCCAACGTTACCATGGTGATTAAAGGAGAACTCCGGTGTAAACTGGTTCTGGGATGTTTAGTATGAGAACGAGTTCGAACGTTCCATGGAGAGCAACAAAAATCCGATACGACGCGAAGCTAAGTTCGCTGTTTTTAGCCGATTCTACCAAACTGCTCTACGTTTGAGTGCTAAGGGCATCTCACCTGGTAAAAAATAAATCGTTTTTTTTAAAGGTCTCCTTCACCAGTAAACTGTTTTTACTTGCTCCTTTTGGAATATGATAGGTCACTCCTAGTTGCATATGCATGCTGCACGTGGAAAACGTTCTTCTACCCCCATTGCATGCATTAGCCAATGTAAGAACATAGACGGACGAGGAAGTCAGGAACGAGGAAGTGAGAAAAAGCCCAACAGTCTGACGTATGCATGTGTATGAATATTCATGACCTCGCCTACCTTGGCCTGAGACCGTCCTCTGGAAAACAGTATACGGCATTTCAGAATGTGTGTAAACAATAGGCGTCAAGATACTTCCGTGTGGAAGGAAGAGAGCGGCTTCCACTGAAGCGATCCAGCCGGCTACTGTAAACAGTGTTACATTGTTAAAAACATTATTGTTGATCTGAAGTTGTAAGTTCTAAATGATGCATCTCTCGGTTTCATTAAAAAAAAGTATTACGTCGCTATCATTTTCCGTTCCGGAGATAGACGCTAAAGAGTCCAGCAATACCCCGACTTCTGAAACAACGTAACACACGTTAACCTGTAGGCTACTTTACACCTGGGTTTGCTCAGTGAGCACAACCGTATAATAAACGTTTAACGTGTAGCCGTAATGAATTCAATATGTATGACTTTATTCTCGTAATTAATTCAATATTTACGACTTTATTCTCGTAATTTAATGAAAAAAAAATTCTTAATGTGGCCCTAATACTCGGTCGTAATATATTAATGAGACTTCCCATACCCGTATGAATTAATGAGACGTCACGTAGCGCCCCGCAAGAAGAAAATCATTCATTCAAGCCATGTACTGTTTTCTCGATCACTCTGCCCTGTCAAATGATATGGAGGGGTTTGTTTACTAGTTCTGCCATCGGAGAACGCTTCGTCTTTTGCCACCCGGAAGAACGTATATTGTTGTTGTGACGTCGTGGTGATTTGTTGTGTTGATAACATAGACATCTTATATCATGAATGTATCTAATGCATGTATATAGTAAGATATGTATAAGATGTCTATGGTTGATAACGCACTAGAGGGATCACTCGCCTCTGATTGGCTAACATCACTGTGACGGACAGTGCTGTTAGCCAATCAGAGGCAAGTCATTTAAATGTCATGAATATTCATGAGTAAGAGCCGAAAACCTCTCGTTCTTCCCCGCCCACCTCCTCCTCCAAACTAGAATAGGCTGAAACAGGCGCACCAGAGCATTTTTTTCACCAAAACCGGCTCACAGGGCATTCATTAATACTAGAGACCACTGCACAATTAACGAAAAAACAATGAAATTAGACCTTTAAAGCACTTACAAGGCTAGAAATAGCCTGACACTTCTTTGGTAGTATAATGAGGGTCTTAACATATAAAGCGAGGCATTGACAACTTCGTAAGTGTACAGATAGTTTATTAAAAAGCATATTTTATACACACAATACCTTCAGTAGTTCACCCCTCGACGCCATGTTTTTTTTTAGGCTCAATAAGTCGATTGACGAACACGCGAGCTCTGTGTTCGTCAATCGACTTATCACAGAGCTCGCGGGGGAACTACTGAAGGTATTGTATATGTTAAGACCCTCATTATACTAACATTACATTACATTACATTATACCAAAGAAGTGTCAGGCTAGCCTTCTAGCCTTGTAAGTGCTTTAAAAAAGCGATTTATTTTTTACCAGGTGAGATGCCCGTAGCACTCAAACGTAGAGCAGTTTGGTAGAATCGGCTAAAAACAGCGAACTTAGCTTCGCGTCGTATCGGCTTTTTTTTGCTCTCCATGGAACTTTCAAACTCGTTCTCATACTAAACATCCCAGAACCAGTTTACACCGGAGTTCTCCTTTAATCACCATGGTAACGTTGGAACTCGTTCTCATACTAAACATCCCAGAACCAGTTTACACCGGAGTTCTCCTTTAACATTGGTTCTTATTCTGTGGTTTTACACAGAACCACATGTGAAACTGCTTCTTTCTTCAAATCTTTTGAGAAGTTTGAAAAGTAAGTCTGAAAGTAACCCTAGAATTACATTTTGGCTAAAACTTAGTTGTCAGTGGGAATTTGAAGTTCATAGGTAATGATTACTGGTTTTGCTTTTGCTAGATACTTTATTTGAGCATATTTATAAGCCCAGCAATGAAAAAGAATAAGTGAAGTAGTTACAAAAGCAGCTCCGTCTAACATGGGCAGGTACTTGACATTAGCCGTTAGCCATCTTATATTTTGGCAGGGCATAACATTGAACGGTTGTGTAAACAGAGTATACTTCCTTTGTCATGGTATCATGTATTTTTGTCATTTAATTCTCAATCTACTGTAATGCATTTGCAGCCAGAAAGTTACATGAGTAAAAGGAAAGGTAAATGTAGTTACATAACCGATATTTTTACTTTGAACACATACTGTGTTTAACTGTTACACCCTATATTTTAAATTTACAGATAATCAAGGGTCCTGATATTAGGCATTTCTTTGCTAAAATAACTCACACATTTTCAAACTACATCAGTGTATGCTTGAGTGTGTTCCTTGATGTAAAATGAAGTGGTGACAGTGCAGACTCAGGGAGAAGGAAGAAAAAGGCAGACAGAGTTACAAGTGACAGAACAGAAACAGAAACATTTTTTATTTCATTATCTGTCAATTGTACTATTTAGTCTCTTCTCAAGATGTATTTTTCTTTTGTAAAGTGTTTGAGGGTTTAGTGTTGTAAGGAGATGCCAGTGAATCTGTATTTGTGACTTTATTTTCACCATCATTCTAGACGAGGCACAGGTGAATATGGTCAATATCTATATATAGTTGAACATAATGCACATTAATCAGATACACAAATTACGTCACAATGATCAGAAATGAAAAATGTTATGTTTTAAACAAAGCAACATTACGAAATATAAGAAACAATCAAATGTATTCATGAGAATAAACAAGGCCTGATTAACAGTTGTACCACATTCAAAGTCATCCATCCAAACTGACATCAGAACCTGACAATACTACATCATTCCTTTAGCCTCATGAGGTGACACAAACTCCCAGGTTGATGGGCTTCAGCGTCAGGTTTCTCTCACAGCAGAATACAGACTCTCCTGAGTCCTTTCACTGTGCTTCTTCCCTCCTTTGGTTTTCCTGCCAGAGAACTCCAGCGCTGCGTAGTTCAAGGGATCTCTTTCCCCGTCCTACAACAGAGAACTGTGTATTACTACCAATACATCTGAGAGGACTCACCGTTGGAGTGGAGACCACTTCTACAGTCAAAGTGACAATCATAAGATAAGATAACTTGTACTTTATTAGTCCATGCTGGGAAATTATGGTGTCACAGCAGAAAGTACAGGACAGTCATAGGGACTGTATAGTTACAAAACTAAAAAAATGTAAACTGTGTAGATATAATACTGGTATACTTTTTGTCTAATCATTTACTGAAGCCAAGAACATGCTTGTTTGTCATCAAAACCAACACCAGGCCATTGATTTTATGTAAAATATACAAATCTTTAACATTTCTACACAATGCAACATGTTGATACAGATGTACCTGTTGTTCCTTATTCACTGAGTCATGTGCAACATGGTAGGAGGCACTCAGCGTTCCTGCCAATAATAACGGAAGATGAATATTTACTTTTTACAAGATTAAGGGGTTTATGTTGATGCAGAATTGCATGTAACCCTAAAGTTATTTTATGCTACTGATGAAGTTCATGATGAAAACATTCAAATGAATATACATATGTCAAAATAATGAAAGGGGTATTCATAAACGTTTAAATACAATGTACCACAATATAATTTCTGAGAAGGTACTGTACCTTTGCAATGCTCGCAAACTTGCTTTTTATTCATGTTTAGAAAAAGGATTATGATCACAACCAAGCAGAAAGCCAACAGTACTCCAAGCACTATGATAACTAGATGCCAGTTGGGTCCTAGAATCAGACAATCAACAAGATGTCATCATAAATCTGTAGAACTCATCATGTTTGTATACCATAAAACTCACATTATGTCACATGCAATGTTACATTTCCAATGAAAATATTAAATCTGCTTTGTCAGTATATTTTCCAGCAGGTGAAAAACTGCTATATCTATTATTTTCTTAGTTCATCCAATTAAATCCAAGATACTGTGATTAAGAAGTAAAATATAATGACCTGTTTCCAGCTTACTTCCTTGTCCAAACACAATCTCCCCACATGCTGCCAGGGCACAGTAGTAAGTCCCAGCATCAGAGGTGCTTACATTGTTCTTGTGGAGAGTGTAGACACAGCTCTGTGGAGGAGACGGAGGGCCAGAACTATCCTGACATTCACCACTCCTGTTTCCATTCATGTAAATGGCAGCAGGGTGAGATGGTCCTGATCCAGATCTGAACCAGTACACACTGGGTTCCCCTTGGCACTGGTTCCTGTGGTCCGTCCTCTGGGAGGTAATAGAGCACTGGAGAGCCACAGGGTCTCCCAACTGAACTGATACCAACACAGGCTGTTGGACCACAGTCTGGGAGACAAACCTCTGGTCATTGTGATCTGCACAGTTAAATACAACAATCATCATCAAAAGGAATCAACTAAATTGCTGTAGCATGTTTTTTTTTTGTTTTTTGTTATAAAGAAAAACAAAACATTGAAAGCAATATGTTACCATTAACAGTCAAAAATGTGCCGTTTTGCCAAATGCTTGAATATTGACTTCCTTGATTACAGAAATAATTTGCTTCATCGTCTTTATTTATCCTGCTGATGGTCAAATTAAAGTCAGCTCCATCTCCCACTTCGACCCTTGATTCAAAGGGCGGGTAAATCGTTTTTGATGCAAACACTTTGCCGGCAACCATTTGGGGAATACGTCCAAGAGACTGCTTATACCAGTATAAAACAAGTTGATATCCATTAAAAACTTCACAATGTAGAGTAACAGTATCTCCGAGTTCTGCTGATTTCAAAAACACCAATTGAGGAACCTCTTGGGTCTGAATCAGCACTAGAAAGTAAAGAAAAACAAACATGAATGACTGGTCCGAAAAGTTTCCAATGTTTAGTATTTCAGTACTGTAAATAAATAATGTAATCAACATACCGCAAGATTTAAGAGTTATTTCAATTTTGAAAAAGTACTTACATGCTGTACTCAGGATTGTCATAACAATACTTCTTGCTGGCATTGTAACGGTTTGGTGCTGAGCTGAACTCAAGTGAAAGATTTGTATCTCAAAGACTAACATTTACAAACCATAGATCAACTGTGATTGGCTGGAACTTAGAGACACTGAATGAAGCAGCCAATGATCCACTTAGTTGTCTGTGAGGTACAGTTCATGTTATATTGAAACTAGTCTGGTTTATTAGATGTAGGTTGTTGGCATAACGCCGCCCAAGCCTGCCATTGGGCGTCTGTAGGCTCTGGGCGGGCTTATACCTTATACTCCTCCCCTTTCCGCCATCTGCCACCATCGCTGCATCCTGCGCTTAGCGCCACCCAAGACGATTGTGATTGGTTAAAGAAATACAAACAAGACAGAGGGTTATTTTCTCCTATGCCAGAATGATAGTGAGTAGAGCCAGACCTTTCTCCAGCACTGTGCTAAAACAAAGTGTGGAGATAGGTCTGGCTATGGGAGACTAGATTGAAATCTGAACCACACTGAAAACATATGCTGTTAAGTTTGTTTTCATATATTTATATGACAAACACCAACAAGCATATGATGGATATGTTTGATTTTGTTATTTTCTTGAAATGTAATTGTTGGCTCATCTGTGTGTTATTTGGTTTCGTTCTGCCCTTGTATAATTCCATTGTTGTTGTTGTCACTGTAGTTGAGAGTGTTATTCCTCATCCTGTCCCCCTGTTGATAACCCCGTTGAGTTGAGTGACCTCCTGACAGTGTGCTGTTATTTGCCAATAAAGCTTTGAGCAATACGCCTGTCTCTGTCATCATCATGCTCCGGCACTCGCCACACTGGTGTCAGAAGTTGGATGGCCACGCCTAATAAGAAGATGGCAACGAGGATGGAAGAAGAGGAAGAAATCTGAGCGATCAAGGATCTCATGCAGCATCTTCAATGGGACCTCCAGGCTCTCTCCGCCCAGAAGAGGACTCCTAGTTATTGTAACTACGGATACGACAAGGACTATTGTCATATTGTATTACTGTAAAATTATTGCCGCTATTGTTAGTGATAGCAGTGATTGTTGACAATAGCGGTTTAATTGCTTACATTAGTGACAGTATGAGCAGTAACAATAGTGATTGTAGTAGTAATACAGTAATGCAGTCTAGATTGTGGTCATGTGATCCAAGTAAGAGCAAATCCCGTTGGCTTCAACAAGAATATCGTTTGGTTTGTGTGCGTGATGGTATTTGTGTAAGTGTTTGTGTGGGTACACGATAAACATAAGAAGTGTTCTTGACTGCTGAGACATAAAGGGGGGGGGGGTAGTAGAGGAAGGAGGTTAAGCAGAGTTCAGGTGAACTCTGAACAAGTGGGTCTTGAGTCTCTTGCGGAAGCTGGTGAGCGACTCTGCAGTCCTGACATCGGCAGGGAGCTTGTTCCACCACTGTGGCGCCAAAACAGAGAAGAGTTGTGACTTTGCTGTGCTACCTATGATCTAGTGCTGTGACCGTTATGTCTGTGGTTTTAGCTGCAAAGCATCACTGGTTTTGTTATGAGCACTCATCCTGTGCTAGCTGTCAGTTCCGTGGTTTAAAAAGAAGATACGTACGTAGGTCTCCAAGTATCTCTCACTATGTCACCCATGGATTAACTTATCACCTGTGGGCATACAGTTTTTAGGATATTGATTGTTTATATTTAGTTGTATTTATTTCCTTTGCATGTCTGTCCGTTCTTCTCTCTCAGTTTGTCGTCAAAGTTCCTTTATTCTATTTTTAGTGTGATTTTGATTGAGGGTTTAGTGTTGCAGGATGTTGCCTGCTGTGAGTCTGTGATAAAAGGCTTCACCTATAAACGTCACCTTGTATTGTATCAGGGACGGAAATCGTCAGTAACCGCACAATACAATTTAACAGTGTTTTTTGATTGCCGTTACGATACAATATGTATTGTGATTCTGTAAATATTGTGATACGATATTATGATTTTTTTGGTGAGATTTAATCTTTAGTGTGGTTGACATAAAAGTTGGGGTTGGGGTTATACAAGTGTGTCACGTCCGCCATTGTTTTAAAATGAATGTAGCAAAACTCTACAGAACAAAGATGATGTAAATTGACTATAGGAGGAAACGACTAGGCACAAAGACTTATTGTTCAGCAATGTTCTGCACATCAACCAGTTACACAAATTACATGACAATGAGCAATTCACATTTTTAATGTTCAAACAAAGAGACATGACTAAACATTAGAAACAATCTATATACACTCATAACAATAAACAAGTCCTGATTACACCAACAGTCGGACCACATTCAAAGTCATCCATCCAAACTGACATCAGAACCTGACAATTCTACATCATTCCTTTAGCCTTATGAGGTGACACAAACTCCCAGGTTGATGGGCTTCAGCGTCAGGTTTCTCTCACAGCAGAATACAGACTCTCCTGAGTCCTTTCACTGTGCTTCTTCCCTCCTTTGGTTTTCCTGCCAGAGAACTCCAGCGCTGCGTAGTTCAAGGGATCTGTTTCCCCGTCCTACAACAGAGAACTGTGTATTACTACCAATACATCTGACATGATTCACAGATGGAGTAGAGACCACTTCTTCTAGAGTGAAAGTCAAAACTACAATCCTACAGGTGTACTGGTGGCTAATCCTGAGGCCAAGAAAATGCTGGTTTGTGGCCACAACAAGTTGGCAACAAGTTTGCCAATAAGTTTCAAGTTTACCAGGTAGCTACACTTCATCCAGGAAGGTGGTTGGATATTGTAAAACACAAATCAAGTGTAACAATAGTCCTCAAACTTCGTTGTACTTGATTGGAAAGCTCCCTGCTGCCAGAACAGACCAAATCAGCCGTGTTAACATGACTACCAGGCCGTAACCATTTCCAAAAGTAGCCTGCCTGCAACGACAAACTGCATTCTGGATTTACGAGGCTCCTGGCCTGGCAAAAATGTTTATCCTCTTACTCAATTACTGATTTCTTGCAATAGGAATTTGGCAAAAATTGAATATGGAGTGATGCAAAATGAAATACTACACCTGGGGTGCGTTGTACATCACCAATAGACATATCTTAACAATGTCAAAGTGTTTCAGGCCAGAGTTTTACTTTAAGCAAGTGAACAGAAATGGGGGCAAGCAAGCCTTGCCTCTTAGGCAGTTGTACTTTCGGTTTCTCTTTAACTTTTAATTTAATTGGCAACCTCCAAGGGACTCAATGCAACAGTTCTGCGAGATGATGATTCATTTATAGACTAAATAATCAATCAAATGTCACATGATGATAGATCGTTTTTCGCACAATCTCAGCCATTTTAAATATCTCCACAATGCAAATGGTTGAAACAGATTCACCTGTTGTTCCTGAACCACTGAGTCATGTGCAACATGGTAGGAGGCACTCAGTGTTCCTGAGAATAAGAACAAAAGAAGATTATTTACTTTTTACAAGATAAGTTTATGTTGATGCAGAATTTTATCTAACCCTGATATATAAACAAATTAATTATTTTTATGTTCTCAGTTATATACATATAACAATTCAAACAGATTTTCCAAAACTTGATATTCTGTGGATTTCAATGTACCCCAAAATCAATTCTGTAGTAGGTACTGTACCTTTGCAATGCTGACAAACTTGCTTTTTATTTCTGGTTAGAAAAAGGATTATAATCACAACCAGAGAGCAAGCCAACAGTATTCCAAGCACCATGGCAACTCGTTTCCAGTTGGGTCCTAGAATCAGAGAATCAATAATGGGTCATAAACTTGCAAACTCATTGTAGGTTTTCTTACATTACATTCACTTAAGTAATTTCCATTTAAAATCTCAAACCTGCTGCAACAGAATAACATATTTCCCAACAGGTGAAATTCTGCTGTCTTTTAGCTTCTTAATTAAATAATTACCGTCCAATAAACTGAAAATAGGAAATAAAATATATTGACCTGTTATGTCCAGCTTAGTTCCTTGTCCAAACACAATCTCCCCACATGCTGCCAGGGCACAGTAGTAAGTCCCAGCATCAGAGGTGCTTACATTGTTCTTGGGGAGAGTGTAGACACAGCTCTGTGGAGGAGACGGAGGGCCAGAACTATCCTGACATTCACCACTCCTGTTTCCATTCATGTAAATGGCATCAGGGTGAGATGGTCCTGATCCAGATCTGATCCAGTACACACTGAGTTCCCCGTGGCACTGGTTCCTGTGGTCCGTCCTCTGGGAGGTAATAGAGCACTGGAGAGCCACAGGGTCTCCCAGCTGAACTGATACCAACACAGGCTGTTGGACCACAGTCTGGGAGACAAACCTCTGGTCATTGTGATCTGCACAGTTAAATACAACAATCATCATCAAAAGGAATCAACTAAATTGCTTAAGCATTGTAGCATGTTTTTTTTTATTATAAAGAAAAACAAAACACTGAAAGGGATATGTTACCATTGACAGTCAAAAATGTGCAGTTTTTCCAAATGCTCGTATATTGACTTCCTTGATTACAGAAATAATTTGCTTCATCCTCTTTATTTATCCTGCTGATGGTCAAATTAAAGTCAGTTCCTTCTCCCACTTCGACCCTTGATTCAAAGGGCGGGTAAATCCTTTTTGATGAATACACTTTGCTAGCAACCACTTGGGGAATACGTCCAAGAGACTGCTTATACCAGTATAAAAATGTTTGATGTTCATTCAAAACTTCACAATGTAGAGTAACATTATCTCCGAGTTCTGCTATTTTCAAAAACACCAATTGAGGAACCTCTTGGGTCTGAATCAGCACTAAAAAGTAAAGAAAAAAACACATGAATGACTTGGTCTGAAAAGTTTCCAATGTTTAGTATTTCAGTACTGTAAATAAATAATGTAATCAACAACATACTGCAATATTTAGAAAATTGGGGACTCAATATTTGTCACCAAAGAAATCTGGAACATTTCCAATGGAGTTACGTCAATTTTGAAAAAGTACTTACATGCTGTACTCAGGATTGTCATAACAATACTTCTTGCTGGAATTGCAACGGTTTGGTGATGAACTGAACTCAAGTGAAAGATTTTTACCTCAAAGACCAACATTTACAAACCATAGATCAACTGTGATTGGCTGGAACTTAGAGACACTGAATGAAGCAGCCAATGATCCACTTAGTTTTCTGTGAGGTACAGTTCATGTTTTTTCATTTTTATCTCAAAGACTCAGAGATGTCTGTCTCTGTCATCATCACACTCCAGCGCTCGCCACACTGGTGTCAGAAGTCTGATGGCCATGCCTGAGAAGAAGATGGCGACGAGGATGGAAGAAGAGGAAGACCTCATGAAGCATTTTCAATGGGACCTCCAGTCTCTCTCTGCCCAGAAGAGGACTCAGCAGAGCAGCGGAGATGTGCTAGCAGTAGTGGCTTCCAGCATCCCCCTGCCTCCCAGCCCAGGGTTGGTGGCAGGAAAGTTTGCTCCTCGCTCCTACATCCGGGTCTTGCCTTCCGGTGAGCACCGGCGGGTAACTCCAGGTGTGGTTTCCCTGCCACGGCAGGAAGAGGGCAAAGCCCTCCAAATGGTATTGGACCTGATGCTGCTTGTTTCATGCTTATTATTTAGATTGGGGTTGTCATTGTGTTTCATTTAGTTAACAATGGTTATTATAGACTAACAGTTGAGAAACTAATCATTCTAGGGGTGTGACACATGACTGCTTTTCACAGGCTAAAATGCCTTACGACATCTTTGCTTTTGGGAGGGGGGGTTGCCCGGATACGGGTCATCTCAGGATGACTCTCGGGGTGGTGTGAACAGCAACAACAGACAGTGAGGTGGACAGAAGCATTCCTGCAGCACATGACACATACATAGAAACATTTTTATTCAATCATTCAATTCCTTTATTACCAACATTTTTGAGCAGCAATTCACTTTTTAACTGAAGTGAAACATGAACTGAAGCGTTGCCTTGCCATATTTGATCATTTTTTTGGTATTGTACTTATGAAATTCTCCCTCTGGCAACCACACACATTATGGCTTGAGCCAACATTAACCCTGACAACAGTAAAGGGGAGACAGTGACGTAGGCTGCGTTTGAACATGAGGGGGGCCGGGGTCTGGGGTCTTTTAAGTGGAATTTAAGTGTTTTCAATGTCAAACACTTAAATTCCTGCATTCTGGTGAATTAGTCTGCACCCATTTGTGCCTTTTCGGCATCAATTTATGGTACATAAATGTCTTTATTTATGTAAAGGAAAACCCAAATTTCAGGCACCAGGTGCCAATTCTAAATATAATGGAATATATACTGCAGTAAGGCTGTTAATATATATGAAATATATTAAATATTAGGTAGATCAACTTTTCTCATTTAATATTATCGCTGCTGAGTCCACATAACCTGACTAACCTAACCTGACTTAGACTGAAGAGTCGCTCCTCATTGCGTCACACTTGAACCCGCCTCAAAACCAACGCCGATTGGATGATCATTTGGTGATCGACTCCAAATTATCTCTGTTGTGTAATGCCAGTCTGAACTGTGAGTGGAATATCATGGAGCTCGCGAGATCAGGCTGGTCTCGCGAGGCTAGAGTCCACACACATGTAGGCATGATTTACTCTTCTGCCCTTTTTTGTCTTTTGTTTCGGGAAGTAACCTCTTTAAATGTGCATATGGCACCTATTCACATCAATGATATATTCATTCATTTTAAATCATTTATCAACCCCTGGACTTTAACAGATCATATGTGTTTCAGCAAGATTGTTCATGTTCAAAACTTTCTGCCAAAACATTTCACAAACATCTGTGTTTTGGGATGAATTTAGGAATCATGTACACTGCAACCATGTTGCTGAAGCTGACTGAAAACAAGAATACAACACATTTTGGCCATAATGTGTGTGCGTGTGTTTTGGAGTAAAAAAAGTCCTGCTCCTGTCAAAGGCATTGTTGCATCTATGAGTATTTATTTTTTAAAATAAAAGTCCTCTGCTTCTCAACAAACTCATCAAAGAGTGTCACTTCCTTTCATGTTTCTCGCTAGTGTATATTTTTTTAGCACTGGGTTGGAAACAGAGAGTGAGGCGCCAAGTTGAGAGGCGAGGGCTGTGGCCATGTCTCTGTTTTCTACAAACCACCACAACTCTTAACCAGAAAGAGACTTGTAGCTGTCAACAGGATGTGTTGCTGAGGTTCTGCAGAAAACATCTATTGACATTCCCCATCACTGACTGAACCTGAATGGTGAGTGTTTGGTGAACAGAGAAAGGTTGTCATTCACAAGCTTTTTTAAAGAGTTACGTCATTATCAATCATTTCGATGATGGTCTTACAATACAATGTTTGGTTAGTTTTCATTTCATACAGATATCCTAATATTTTAGGGCATTTAGCAGACGCTTTTGTCCAAAGCGACTTACAATAAGTACATTTGTTCGAAGAAAGTGCAACACTAAACCGCTATCAGTAGAGTAAGGATTTCACAAGAAAAAGTTTCAAGCACAACTAATTGCTAAGTTAAAGGGGACCTATTTCACCACCAGGTGTGAGTGTGATTAGCCATTACAAGCCATTTCAAAATCTACCCTCTACGTGACCTCACAAGTGGGAGTGTCCACCCAGATGTATGATGGATAGATCAGCCTACCAGTTGGTACAGTCCACTGGATAGGATGGTAAACTGATCTATCCATCATACATCTGGGTGGACACTCCCACTTGTGAGGTCACGTAGAGGGTAGATTTTGAAATGGCTTGTAATGGCTAATCACACTCACATCTGGTGGTGAAATAGGTGCCCTTTAACTGATTGCTAGTATACAAAAGAGATAAGTGCGAAAATACTAAGCGCAGAATATCAAAGTAACGTACAAACATAGAATGGATGCAAAGTATATATATATTTTTTTTATTAGTGGGAGGGGGAGGGGTAGTAGAGGAAGGAGGCTAAGCGGTGGGTCCAGGTGAACTTTGAACAGGTGGGTCTTGAGTCTCTTGCGGAAGCAGGTGATCGACTCTGCAGTCCTCACGTCAACAGGGAGGTCGTTCTACCATAGTGGCGCCAAGACAGAGAAGAGTTTTGACTTAGCTGTGTGACCTTTGCTCGCTCTCAGGGATGGCGGTACCGGCCGGCCGAGGTAGTCGCACGGAGGGCTCTAGCCAGGGCGTGGGGTCTGACTAGTGCTTGGAGGTGGGTCTGGGCAGTTCCGTTGACAGCCTTGTAGGTCAGTACCGTCGTCTTGAATTTGATACGAGCTGCTACAGGGAGCCAGTGGAGGTTGCGGAAGAGAGGGGTCACATGGTAGAACTTCAGCAGGTTGAACACGAGTCGTGCTGCCGCGTTCTGGATGTGCTGCAAAGGCTTGATCATGAAGGCAGGGAGTCCAGCTAGGAGCAAGTTGCAGTAGTCAGGGTGGGAGATGACGAGTGCTTGCGCTGCAGCTCTTGGGGGTCGGATCCGGCGGATGTTGTAGAAATCTGCAGGATCGGGTCACCGCGGTGATGTTGGCTGTGCAGCGCAGTTGGTCATCCAGTATGACACCGAGGTTCCCCACAGTTGGTGACGGACCCACCACAGCATCGTCAACAGTTGACAGTAGGTCCACGTGAGGGCAGTCCTTTCCTGGTAAGAAGAGGAGCTCAGTCTTGTTGAGGTTGAGCTTCAGGTGGTGCGCAGACGTCCAGGTGCTGATGTCTGCCAGACATTCTGAGATGTGAGTTGCAATCAGGCTGTCAGAGGAGGGGAAAGAGAGGAATAGTTGAGTGTCGTCTGCGTAGCAGTGATAGGAGAAACCATGCAAAGTGATTACAGAGCCTAAAGATCTAGTGTATAGGGAGAACAGAAGCGGTCCTAATATTGGTATTAATTTCATTCATATATACTATTATCTTAATATTAGTATTAATTTAGGATCATATTGCGCTGCAGAGACCAGCAGACCGGACATCAGTCCATTCCAGAGACACCAGCCATTCATACCCAACCAGTGATGTCTTGTGTAGAGTAGAGTAGAGTAGGGTAGAATAGAGTAGAGTAGAGTAGAGCCCTAGAGATCTTTATTATAAAACCTACCATGTATGTTTTATGGGCCTGCCCTTGTGTTCTCCCTTCATGGGGAAGGACTAGGTAAGTTATACCCTTTTTATTTTTCATCACGCAGGTTTTCAGTGAAACACATTGGGTTAGAGGTGTGTCCTGTCCCCTGCACTTGTGTGTTATATGCAAGTAGAAAAGTAACGATTTCTGTTTGTTTACTTTTTAAGTAAATACCTTATTCATAATTAGCCTTGTTCTGCAAAGGGTCTCTATTTTCCCACCCCAGGTGTTGTGTTGACAAGCCATTTTAAAATCTAAATGTGTGACCTAAGTGGGAGGGTTTACTCAGCTGCGTGACGGACAGATCAACTCCAGCCTATAGTTGATGTAGTCCAGTGTTTTTCAACCTGTGGTAAGCGAACCACTGGTGGTAAGCGAGGGTACTGCAGGTGGTACATTGGATTTCATTCTTGAAATAGACAAATTAAAAAAATGATATAGATAATTGAAAATAAATATATTATAAATATTGTTCAGTAAATATAGTATTATGGCTTGTTATTATTTCAAAAATTCACATGTGACTTCTATGCTGCCACATGTGTTCTATTATCTTAATGAAATAATTACCAAATAAATTGGTATGAAGTAAAACATATTGACCTGTTACGTCCAGCTTAGTTCCATTTTCAAACTGTAAATTAATTCATAAATTACTAACTTTTTACTTTAATTTGAGTTGTGCATGCGCTGTACTCACTCAAATTAAAGATTTTGACTGTGAAGACCGACATTGACATACCATAGTTCAACTGTGATTGGCTAGGACTTAGAGACACTGACTCAAGCAATCCAATGATCCACTTAGTTTTCTATAAGGTACAGTTCATGTTAAATGTATATCTAAATGAACACAGTTTAGATTAAACTGAAACATCTGCCATTGACTTTGTTTTTATACAACTATCTGTATGGTAAGTATGTTGAAGTTCATAGGTAAGGATTACTGGTTTTGCTTTTGCTAGATATTTTGTTTCAGCAGATTTATAAGCCCAGCAATGAAAAAGAAAAAGTGAAGTAGTCACAAAAGCAGCTCCGCCTAACGTGGGCATGTACATGACATTAGCCGTTAGCCATCTTATATTTTGTTAGGGCATAACGCTGAACAGTTGTGTAAACAGAGAAGATTTCTTTTGTCTTGGAATCATGTATTTTTGTCATTTTTGTCATTCTCAATCTACTGTAATGCATTTGCTACCAAAAAGCTGCTGAGTAATGAAGAAAAGGAAAGTTAAATGTAGTTACATAACTGATATTTTGACTTTGAACACATACTTTGTTTAACTGGTATGTCCTATATTTTCAATTTACAGATAATCAAGGGTCCTGATATTAGGCATTTCTTTGCTAAAATAACTGATACATTTTCAAACTAGATCAGTGTATTCATGAGTGTGTTCCTTGATGTAGAATTAAATGGTGACAGTGCAGACTCAGGGAGAAGGAAGAAAAAGACCAACAGAGTTACAGGTAACAGAACAGAAATAGAAACATTTTTTATTTTATTAATATCTGTCAATTGTACTATTTAGTCTCTTCTCAAGGTGTCTTTTTCTTTTGTAAAGTGATTGAGGGTTTAGTGTTGGAAGGCGATGCCTGTGAATCTGTATTTGTGACTTTATTTTCACCATCATTCTTGACGAGGTACAGGTGAATATGGTCAATATCTATATATAGTTGTTATGTTTAAACAAAGCAA
Source organism: Merluccius polli (assembly GCA_030340625.1). Classification (NCBI taxonomy): domain Eukaryota; kingdom Metazoa; phylum Chordata; class Actinopteri; order Gadiformes; family Merlucciidae; genus Merluccius; species Merluccius polli. The sequence goes on from JAOPHQ010002287.1 coordinate 87,101, forward strand.
CATTATGAAATATAAGAAACAATGAATAAATGTATTCATGAGAATAAACAAGTCCTGATTAACAGTTGTACCACATTCAAAGTCATCCATCCAAACTGACATCAGAACCTGACAATACTACATCATTCCTTTAGCCTTATGAGGTGACACAAACTCCCAGGTTGATGGGCTTCAGCGTCAGGTTTCTCTCACAGCAGAATACAGACTCTCCTGAGTCCTTTCACTGTGCTTCTTCCCTCCTTTGGTTTTCCTGCCAGAGAACTCCAGCGCTGCGTAGTTCAAGGGATCTGTTTCCCCGTCCTACAACAGAGAACTGTGTATTACTACCAATACATCTGAGAGGACTCACAGCTGGAGTAGAGACCACTTCTACAGTCAAAGCGACAATCATAAGATAAGATAACTTGTACTTTATTAATCCAAGCCGGGACATTCTGGTGTCACAGCAGAAAGTACAGGATAGTCATAGGGACTATATAGATACAAAACAAAAAAAATGAAAACTGTAAATATAATACTGGTGTACATTTTGTCTAATAATTTACTGAGGCCAACAAGATGCTTGTTTGTCATCGGAACCAATACCAGGCCACTGATTTTATGTAAAATATACAAAAATATACAAATCTAATACTTTTACATTTGTAGACAATGCAACATGTTGATACAGATGTACCTGTTGGTCCTTATTCACTGAGTCATGTGCAACATGGTAGGAGGCACTCAGCGGTCCTGCAGATAATAACGGAAGATGAATATTTACTTTTTACAAGATTAAGGGGTTTATGTTGATGCAGAATTGTATGTAACCCTGATGTTATTTTATGCTACTGATGAAGTTCATGATTAAAAAAAACATTCAACTGAATACATATGTCAAAATATTAAAATGGCTATTCATAGTCTTTCAAATACAATGTACCACAACATCATTTCCGGAGAACATACTATACCTTTGCAATGCTCGCAAACTTGCTTCTTATTCATGATTAGAAAAAGGATTATGATCACAACCAAGCAGAAAGCCAACAGTACTCCGAGCACTATGATAACTAGATGGCAGTTGGGTCCTAGAATCAGACAATTAACAAGATATCATCATAAATCTGTAGAACTCATCATGTTTTTATACCATAAGACTCACATTATGTCACATGCAATGTTACATTCCCAATGAAAATATTAAATCTGTTTTGTCAGTATTTTTACCAGCAGGTGAAAAACTGCTATGTCTATTATTTTCTTAGTTCATCCAATTAAATCCAATAAACTGAAATTAAGAAGTAAAATATAATGACCTGTTTCCAGCTTAGTTCCTTGTCCAAACACAATCTCCCCACATGCTGCCAGGGCACAGTAGTAAGTCCCAGCATCAGAGGTGCTTACATTGTTCTTGTGGAGAGTGTAGACACAGCTCTGTGGAGGAGACGGAGGGCCAGAACTATCCTGACATTCACCACTCCTGTTTCCATTCATGTAAATGGCAGCAGGGTGAGATGGTCCTGATCCAGATCTGAACCAGTACACACTGGGTTCCCCTTGGCACTGGTTCCTGTGGTCCGTCCTCTGGGAGGTAATAGAGCACTGGAGAGCCACAGTGTCTCCCAGCTGAACTGATACCAACACAGGCTGCTGGACCACAGTCTGGGAGACAAACCTCTGGTCATTGTGATCTGCACCGTTAAATACAATAATCATCATCATAAGAACAACTAAATTGATTGAGCATTGTAGCATGTTTTTTGTTGTAAAGAAAAACAAAACATTGAAATGGATATGTTACCATTAACAGACAAAAATGTGCCGTTCTTCCAAATGCTTGTATATTGATTTCCTTGATGACAGAAATAATTTGCTTCATCCTCTTTATTTATCCTGCTGATGGTCAAATTAAAGTCAGTTCCTTCTCCCACTTCGACCCTTGATTCAAAGGGCGGGTAAATCTTTTTTGATCCAAACACTTTGCTAGCAACCATTTGGGGAATACGTTCCAGAGACTGCTTAAGCCAGTATAAAACAAAGTCATATTCAATCAAAACTTCACAATGTAGAGTAACATTATCTCCCAGTTCTGCTGTTTTCAAAACCACCAATTGAGGAACCTCTTGGGTCTGAATCAGCACTAAAAAGTAAAGAAAAACAACCATGAATGACTGGTCCGAAGATTTTCCAATGTTTAGTATTTCAGTACTGTAAATAAATAATGTAATCAACATACTGCACGATTTAGAAAATGGGGGACTCAATATTTATCACCAAACAAATCTGCAACATTTTCAATAGGAGTTATTTCAATTTTGAAAAAAGTACTTACATGCTGTACTCAGGATTGTCATAACAATACTTCTTGCTGGCATTGTAACGGTTTGGTGCTGAACTGAACTCAAGTGAAAGATTTGTATCTCAAAGACTAACATTTACAAACCATAGATCAACTGTGATTGGCTGGAACTTAGAGACACTGAATGAAGCAGCCAATGATCCACTTAGTTTTCTGTGAGGTACAGTTCATGTTAGATTGAAATTAGTCTGGTTTATTAGATGTAGGTTGTTGGCATAACCCCGCCCAAGCCTGCCATTGGGCGATTGTAGGTTCTGGGCTTATACCGTATACTCCTCCCCCTTCCACTGCCATCGTCTGCCACCGTCGCTGCATCCTGGGCTTAGCGCCGCCCAAGACGATTGTGATTGGTTAAAGAAATACAAACAAGACGGAGCGTTATTTCCTCCTATGACAGAATGACCAGACCTTTCTCCAGTCTGGAGAAAGGTCTGGCTATGTGAGACTAGATTGAAATCTGAACCAAACACTGAAAACATATGGTGTTAAGTTTGTTTTCATATATTTAAATGACAAACACCAACAAGCAACAACCAACATATGATGGATATGTTTAATTTGGTGTGTGATAATGATTAAATACTTTAGTAGTAAAATGTCGTATAAAATATCGTAGCTTCGGACAGTGTGTGGGCTGCGCTGGCCTCGTCTCCCAACATGCCGGCAGGAGCGGCAGGAGACTCCTGTTATTTTCTTTAAATTGAACTGTTAATAATTCCATTGTTATTGTTGTCACCATAGTTGAGTGTTATTCCTCATCCTGTCCCCCTGTTGATAACCCCGTTGAGTTGAGTGACCTGACAGTGTGCCGTTATTTGCCAATAAAGCATTGTTGAGTAATACGCCGGTCTCTGTCATCATCATGCTCCAGCACTCACCACACTGGTGTCAGAAGTGGGATGGCCACGCCTAAGAAGAATGATGATGAGTATTTATTGTCCCAGAGGGAAATTTGTTTCCACATACATACACTGATGGCGACGAGGATGGAAGAAGAGAAAGACCTCATGTAGCATCTTCAATGGGACCTCCAGTCTCACTCCGCCCTGAAGACGACTCCCATGCAGCGGAGATGTGATAGCAGTGGGGGCTTCCAGCATCCCCCTGCCTCCCAACCCGGGGTTGGTGGCGGGAGAGTTTGCTCCTCGCTCCTACCTCCAGATCTTGCCAGAGGTGGAGACTGGCACTACCAGCCGGTCCCGACTTCCGGTGAGCACCGGCGGGTAACTTCAGCGGACTTCAGCTGGGGTTTCCCTGCCATGGGGAGGCAGGAAGCGCCAGCCGGCTGCCGGCTGAAGCCACCGTCCGACCAACACCGCTGCCCACTAGAGGGCAAAGCCCTCCAAGTGCTATTGGACCTGACGCTGCTTGTTTTATGCTTATTATTTAGGTCGGGGTTGGCATTGTGTTTCATTTAGCTAACAATGGTCATGATAGATTAAAAGTTGAGAATCTAATCATTCTAGGGGTGTGTCACATAACTGCTTTTCACATGTTAAAATGCCTTATGATGTCTTTGCTTTAGGGAGCGGGGGGTTGCCCGGATACGGGTCATCTCGGGATGACTCTCGGGGTGGCGTGAACAGCAACAACAGACAGTGAGTTGGACAGAAGCATCCCTGCAGCACATGACAAATACATAGAAATATGTTTATTCAATCATTCAATTCCTTTATTTCCAACATTTTTGAGAAACAATTTACTCTTTACATGAAATGAAACATAATGAACATTTGCATAGCCACACAAAAATACCATATTTGATCATTTTTTGGGGTTCTACAGATGAAATCCTCCCTCACACATTGTGGGTCGAGCCAACATTAACCAACAGTGAGGTGGAGACAGTGGCGTAGGCAGAGTTTGAACATGGGGGGGGACATGAAGCGGGGGGTCTGGTTCCTCCCCCAGGAAGTTTTCAACGTCAAACACTTAATTTCCTTCATTCTTCTGAATAGGTCTGCAACAATGTGTGCCTTTTCTGCATCAATTTATGGTACATAAATGTATTTATTTATGTAAAGGAAAACACGAAATTTAGGCACCTGGTGCCAATTCAAAATATAATGGAATATAATGCAGTAAGGCTGTCAGGCGTTCTGTATTATTTTGGAATACAATAAATATTAGGTACATCAACTTTTGTAATTTAATATTATCCCTGCTGAGTCCACACACATGTAGGCATGATTTACTCTTCTGTCCTTTGTTTGGGGAAGTAACCTCTTTAAATGTGCATGTGGCACCCACATACCTGTGTGTGTGTGTGCGTGTGTTTCAGGGTAAAAAAAGACCCAGTGCTAAAGTAAAAAGACCCGCCTCTATCAAAAGCATTGTTGCATCTATGAGTATATATATATTTTAAATAAAAGTCCTCTGCTTCTCAACAAACCCATGAAAGATGGTGTCACTTCCTATCATGTTTCTCGCTAGTGTATATTTTTTTAGCACTGGGTTGGAAACAGAGAGTGAGGTGCCAAGTTGAGAGGAGAGGGCTGTGGCCATGTCTCTGTTTTCTACAAACCACCACAACTCTTAACCAGAAAGAGACCTGTAGCTATCAACAGGATGTGTTGCTGAGGTTCTGCAGAATACAACATTGACCTTCCCCATCACTGACTGAACCTGAATGGTGATTGTTTGTTTGGTGAACAGAGAAAGGTTGTCATTCACAAGCTTTTTTAAATAGTTAGGTCATTATCAATCATTTTGATGATGGTCTTACAATACAATGTTTGGTTAGTTTTCATTCAGAGATACTAATATCTTAGTATTAGTATTAATTTAATTCAGAGATACTAATATCTTAATATTAGTATTAATTTCATTCAGATATACTAATATTGGTATTCATTTCATTCATATACACTAATATCTTAATATTAGTATTAATTTGGGATTATATTCGGCTGCAGAGACCAGCAGATGGAACATCAGTCCATTCCAGAGACACCAGCCATTCATACACAACCAGTGATGTCTTGTGTAGAGAGTAGGTTATACTTAGTAGGGCATAACATTGAACAGTTGTGTAAACAGAGTATACTTCCTTTGTCATGGTATCATGTATTTGTTTCATTTAATTCTCAATCTACTGTAATGCATTTGCAGCCAGAAAGCGACATGAGTAAGAGGAAAGGTAAATGTAGTTGCATAACCGATATTTTGACTTTGAACACATACTACATTTAACTGGTACGCCCTATATTTTAAATTTACAAATAATCAAGGGTCCTGATATTAGGCATTTCTTTGCTAAAATAATAATCACACATTTTCAAACTACATCATGATCGTGTGTTCCTTGATGTACAATGAAGTGGTGACAGTGCACTCAGGGAGAAGGAAGAAAAAGACCAACAGAGTTACAGGTAATAGAACAGGATAGAAACATTTTTTATGCTATTAATATCTGTCAATTGTACTATTTAGTCTCTTCTCAAGGTGTATTTTTCTTTTGTAAAGTGATTGAGGGTTTAGTGTTGCAAGGTGATGCCTGTGAATCTGTATTTGTGACTTTATTTTCACCATAATTCTAGACGAGGTACAAGTGAATATGGTCAATATCTATATATAGTTGAACATAATGCACATTAACTAGATACACAAATGATGTCACAATGATCAGAAATGAACAATTTTAACTAGTTTTAAACAATGCAACATTACGAAATATTGGAAAAACAATGAATACATGTATTTATGAGGACAAACAAGTCCTGATTACACCAACAGTCGGACCACATTCAAAGTCATCCATCCAAACTGACATCAGAACCTGACAATATTACATCATTCCTTTAGCCTCATGAGGTGACACAAACTCCTAGGTTGATGGGCTTCAGTGGCAGGTTTCTCTCACAGCAGAATACAGCCTCTCCTGAGTCCTTTCACTGTGCTTCTTCCCTCCTTTGGTTTTCCTGCCAGAGAACTCCAGCGCTGCGTAGTTCAAGGGATCTGTTTCCCCGTCCTACAACAGAGAATTGTGTATTACTAACAATACATCTGAAAGGACTCACAGTTGGAGTAGAGACCACTTCTTCTACAGTCAAAGCGACAATCATAAGATAAGATAACTTGTACTTTATTAATCCAAGCCGAGACATTCTGGTGTCACATTAGAAAGTACAGGACTGTCATAGGGGTTTTATATAGGGATGTCCCGATCAGGTTTTTTTGCCCCCGAGTCCGAGTCATTTAATATTGAGTATCTGCCGATACCGAGTCCCGATCCGATACTTTTACAGTACATTAAAAAAATGAAGAACAGCGAAGAAACAGATCCAGGATTTCCCTGATTTTTTATTGACTTATTACTAGTGGTGGGCATAGATTAATTTGTTTAATCTAGATTAATCTAACTGTAATCTTGGAATTAATCTAGATTAATCTAGATTAAAATGGCTCATTTGAATTCTGTCAAAGGCATTCATAATATGCGTGTGCTACCTAAATAATGACTAAAAATAAGTCTGCGCCATTGTTGACCAGGGAGGGGGGGGGGGAGGTGCGCGATTGTTGACGGGGGGGGGGGGGGGGGGTCAGTAATGACACCGCGAATACGGACGTTTATCATCTTTTTTTAAATATATCATTTTTAAGAGGCCCCGGGCTGAAGCCCAGGTAAGCCCGTGCATTAAGGCGCCACTGCCCAGACCTACGACCGACGGGGGGGGGGGGTCGCCGGGCAGAGGATGCAGCCGTTCCGCGGCGCTTACCTTCCTTGGTGGAAATCCGGTATAGACCCAGCTCCCAACCCAACTTTGAGAATAGATTAACGGCGATAATATTTTTATCGCGCGATAAGAGTCTCGCGTTGTCGTCGCAGCGCGTTATCGCAGCGCGTTGACGCCGATAACGGCCCACCACTACTTATTACTTATTTGATCATTTAACACTTATAAACAGAGCACTTCTGTGAGGTAGCTTGAACAATCAAGTAATCAAGTAATAAAACAATTCTTCAAATTGGAGTGTAGTGCAACAATGTCTAATATAAAAACGAACAGCAGCTCAACTTGAAATACCTGGCAGGCATGTAAACAAATAAGCAAATAAAAGTGCCACAGTGTTATAAAGTAATGTGCTTTTCGGAACTGCACTCCTAATTTACTCTCCTCCTCTGGCTTCTTCTTGATGAAAATCACTTTGTACTTTAAACAATTGTGCTCTTTGCTTTTGGTCTGGGTGAATACTCGATTCTGATTGGCTGGAGGGTGTAGGTTAAAAAGTGTTAATTTACACCTAGGAAAGACTAACTGCTGCGGTCGGGTCGCTATGGCCACGTTGCTTGGCAACGCCTGCATACGGGAGATATTAAATAGTACGCTTGACTTGTAAAAATAAAAAAACCCTCACGATTTTAACACATTAAAGTATTATTAATTGATTGAATATTTCTTTATTTCGTAAGTGGACTTCGCTGAAGCAACGCTTCGCATCGGACGGTTCACGCCTCCGCGTCGTCCATTCATTTCTGTTAATGGACACCTCGTCGGGCATTATCCCTTACATGTCTAGTAATCTAGACTATAGCATATGCACTCTAGTATATGTCACTCCACACCGCAGACATATTCGCGCCCCCAGCTTCAAGCTGCTGCCGTGTTCTGCTTCGCTTCACGGCACGCAGCAAAGTGACGTTATTTTTATCAAAGCTGTTATTTTTCCCATTTGTTTTGAAATATTATAGTTCTGATTTTTTTAAAAAGAGAATAAATATACATATATAGATATATATCCAATCCCTGATCGGGATGTAACGTCCGATTCCGATCGAGTTTGAAACCACGTGATCGACCCCGATTTCCAATCACGTGATCGGATCGGGACATCCCTAGTTATATAGATACAAAACAAAAACAATTAAAACTGTGTAAATATAATTCTGGTGTACTTTTTGTCTAATAATTTACTGAGGCAAAGAACATGCTTGTTTGTCATCAAAACCAACACCAGGCCACTGATTGTATGTGAAATATACAAAAATATACAAATCTAATAATTTTACATTTCTACACAATGCAACATGTTGATACAGATGTACCTGTTGTTCCTTATTCACTGAGTCATGTGCAACATGGAAGGAGGCACTCTGCGTTCCTGTCAAAATAACAGAAGATGAATATTTACATTTTACAAGATTAAGGGGTTTATGTTGATGCAGAATTGCATGTATGCATTATTGTATACTACTGATGAAGTTCATGATGAAAACCTTCAAATTAACATGTCAAAATATGAAAATGGCTATTCATAAACTTTCAAATACAATGTGACACAATATAATTTTCTGAGAAGGTACTGCACCTTTGCAATGCTCGCAAACTTGCTTTTTATTCATGTTTAGAAAAAGGATTATGATCACAACCAAGCAGAAAGCCAACAGTACTCCAAGCACTATGATAACTAGATGCCAGTTGGGTCCTAGAATCAGACAATCAACAAGATGTCACATTATGTCACATGCAATGTTACTTTTCCAATGAAAATATTAAATCTGCTTTGTCAGTTTAACATATTTCCCAGCAGGTGAAAAACTGCTGTCTATTATTTTCTTAGTCCATTAAATTAAATCCAAGAAACTGAATGTACAAAGTAAAATATATTGACCTGTTATGTCCAGCTTAGTTTCTTGTCCAAACATAATTTCCCCACATGCTGCCAGGGCACAGTAGTAAGTCCCAGCATCAGAGGTGCTTACATTGTTCTTGTGGAGAGTGTAGACACAGCTCTGTGGAGGAGACGGAGGGCCAGAACTATTCTGACATTCACCACTCCTGTTTCCATTCATGTAAATGGCACCAGGGTGAGATGGTCCTGATCCAGATCTGAACCAGTACACACTGGGTTCCTCTTGGCACTGGTTCCTGTGGTCCGTCCTCTGGGAGGTAATAGAGCAATGGAGAGCCACAGGGTCTCCCAGCTGAACTGATACCAACACAGGCTGTTGGACCACAGTCTGGGAGACAAACCTCTGCTCACTGTGATCTGCACAGTTAAATACAATAATCATCATCAAAAGGAATCAACTAAATTGCTTAAGCGTTATACTATGTTTTTTTTGTTGTAAAGAAAAACAAAACATTGAAAGGGATATGTTACCATTGACAGTCAAAAATGTGCCGTTTCTCCAAATGCTTGTATATTGAGTTCTTTGATTACAGAAATAATTTGCTTCATCCTCTTTATTTATCCTGCTGATGGTCAAATTAAAGTCAGTTCCTTCTCCCACTTCGACCCTTGATTCAAAGGGCGGGTAAATCCTTTTTGATGAATACACTTTGCCAGCAACCACTTGGGGAATACGTCCAAGAGACTGCTTGTACCAGTATAAAACAAGTTGATATTCAGTCAAAACTTCACAATGTAGAGTAACAGTATCTCCAAGTTCTGCTGTTTTCAAAACCACCAATTGAGGAACCTCTTGGGTCTGAATCAGCACTAAAAAGCAAAGAAACACAAACATGAATGAGTGGTCCGAAAAGTTTCAAATGTTTAGTATTTAATACTGTAGACAAATAATGTAATCAACATACTGCAAGATTTAGAAAATTGGGGACTTAATATTTATCACCAAACAAATCTGGAACATTTTCAATAGGAATTTCAATTTTGAAAAAGTACTTACATGCTGTACTCAGGATTGTCATAACAATACTTCTTGCTGGCATTGTAACGGGTTGGTGCTGAGCTAAACTCAAGTGAAAGATTTGTATGTCAAAGACTAACATTTACAAACCATAGATCAACTGTGATTGGCTGGAACTTAGAGACACTGAATGAAGCAGCCAATGATCCACTTAGTTTTCTGTGAGGTACAGTTCATGTTAGATTGAAACTAGTCTGGTTTATTAGATGTAGGTTGTTGGCGTAACCCCGCCCAAGCCTGCCATTGGGCGACTGTAGGCTCTGGGCTTATACCTTATACTCCTCCCCCTTCCGCCATCTGCCACCGTCGCTGCATCCTGGGCTTAGCGCCGCCCAAGACGATTGTGATTGGTTAAAGAAATACAAACAAGATGGAGCGTTATTTTCTCCTATGCCAGAATGATATTGAGTAGAGCCAGACCTTTCTCCAGTGCTGTGCTAAAACGAAGTGTGGAGATAGGTCTGGCTATGCGAAACTAGCTTGAAATCTGAACCAAACAAACACATGCTGTTAAGTTTGTTTTCATATATTTACATGACAAACTCAAACAAGCAACAACCAACATATGATGGATATGTTTGATTTGGTGTGTGATAATGATTAATTACTTAAGTAGTAAAATGTCGATATTGTAGTGTCGGACAGTGTGTGGGCTGCGCTGGCCTCGTCTCCCAGAACGCCACGTGGCAGCAGACTCCTATTGTTTTTTTTAAATGTAATTGGGTAATTGGCTCCACTGTGTGTTATTTGGTTTTGTTCTGCCCTTGTATAATTCCATTGTTGTTGTCACTGTAGTTGAGAGTGTTATTCCTCATCTTGTCCCCCTGTTGATAACCCTGTTGAGTTGAGTGACCTCCTGACAGTGTGCTGTTATTTGCCAATAAAGCTTTGAGCAATACGCCTGTCTCCGTCATCATCACGTCTGGCACTCGCCACACTGGTGTCAGAAGTGGGATGGCCATGCCTAAGAAGAAGATGGCAACAAGGATGGAATAAGAGGAAGAAATCTGAGCGATCGAGGACTTCATGCAGCATCTTCAATGGGACCTCCAGGCTTTCTTCGCCAAAAAGAGGACTCCCATTCAGTGGAGATGTGCTAGCAGTGGGGGCTTCCAGCATTCCCGGCCTCCCAACCCGGGGTTGGTAGTGGGAGAATTTGCTCCTCGCTCCTACCTCTGGGTCTTGCCAGAGGTGGGAGACCCTTGGCACTGGTTCCTGTGGTCCGTCCTCTGGACGGACCACAGGAACATAAAGAACCAACTAAAGAAGGGGAAAAAATTAAAGGGATTCATCTTAACTTTGACAGACAAAATGTGCCATTGTTCCAATTGTTAGAATACCGTTCATAATTTGCTTCATACACCTTACACCTTAGTTCCATTTCTGATCATCAGAGTGAAGTTAGAAACCGCCTCTCGTGCTATGAAATGTGAATTAAAGGGGGGATCATTTGTAATTGAAAGACACACTTTTGCAGCGACGATTTTGGGAATATATCCAGGTATTCGATTTCTTGTGCTAGAGTAATCCATCGCTACTGTCTTGTGAAAGTGCACAATGTTAAGTAACATTATCTGCAAGTCTTGCTGTAGAAGAGTTCAGGTGAACTCTGAACAAGTGGGTCTTGAGTCTCTTGTAGAAGCTGGTGAGCGACTCTGCAGTCCTGACATCGGCAGGGAGCTTGTTCCACCACTGTGGCGCCAAAACATATAAGAGTTGTGACTTTGCTGTGCGACCTTTGATCTAGTGCTGTGACCGTTATGTCTGTGGTTTTAGCTGCAAAGCATCACTGGTTTTGTTATGAGCACTCATCCTGTGCTAGCTGTGTCAGTTCTTTAGTTTAAAAAGATACATACTGAACCAGGTCTGTAAATATCTCTCACTACTAATTTACATTTCATTTACATTTAGGGTAATAAGAAGACGCTTTTGTCCAAAGCGACTTACAATAAGTACATTTGTTAGAAGAAAATGCAACAGTAAATCGCTATTGGTAGAGTAAGGATTTCACAAGAACAAGTTTTAAGCACACCTGATTGCTAAATGAAACCATTGCTAGTATACAACAGAGATACGTGCGAAAATACTAAGGGCAGAATATAAAAGTAAGTGCCAGGACATACAAACAGAATAATTGCAAAGGTTTTTTTCTTTTATTAGTGGGAGGGGAAAGGTAGTAGAGGAAGGATGCTAAGCGGGGTAACTCTGAACAGGTGGGTCTTGAGTCTCTTGCGGAAGCAGGTGGTCTCTGACTCTGCAGTCCTCACGTCAGCAGGGAGGTCGTTCCACCATAGCGGCGCCAAGACAGAGTTGTGACTTAGCTGTGCGACCTTTGGGCTCTAGCCGGGGCGTGGGGTCTGACTAGTGCTTGGAGGTAGGTCTGGGCGGTTCCAATAACAGCCTTGTAGGTCAGTACTATCGTCTTGAATCTGATGCGAGCTGCTACAGGGAGCCAGTGGAGGTCGCGGAAGAGAGGGGTCATGTGGGAGGACTTCGGCACCTTGAACACGAGTTGTGCCGTGTTCTGGATGCGCTGCAAAGGCTTGAGGCAGGGAGTCCAGCCAGGAGCGAGTTGCAGTAGTCGAGGCGGGAGATGACGAGTGCTTGGACCAAGAGCTGTGCTCCTTCCCTTGTGAGGAAGGGTCGGATCCGGCGGATGTCCCCATCATGTATTACCTTATCACCTGTGGGCATACAGTTTTTAGGATATTGACTGTTTATATTTAATTGTATTTATTTCCTTGCATGTCTGTTCGTTCTTCTCTCTCAGTTTGTCCTCAAAGGTCCTTTATTGTATTTTTAGTGTGATTTTGATTGAGGGTTTAGTGTTGCAGCATTTTGCCTGCTGTGAGTCTGTGATAAAAGGCTTCACCAATAAACTTCACCTTGTATTGTATCAGGGACTAATTGTCAGGGACCCACACATTGTGTATTGTGATTCTGTAAATATTGTGATACGATATTACGATTTTTTTTTTGCTACGATTTTATCTTTAGTGTAGTAGACATAGAAGTTGGGGTTCTACGTGTGTCACATCGGCCATTGTTTTAAAATGAACATGGCAAAACTTAACAGAACAAAGATGACGCAAATTGACTAAAGGCGTAAACTCTATGGCGCCCTGTGTAGGACATTACCATTATATAGCTTCCGTTAAGATTATATTGACATTTCTGACTTAATAAATAAATAATAATAAACACACTAATAAAATCTAAATCGATTTTTGCACAAGCAAAGAATCTTCAAAGCAATACTCATAAATCGATTTTTTTTCCCCCCCTGATCCTTATATTGTATACTTCCTTACTTGATTTGTTCCTTGTCATTTTTGACTAGGCACACATACTTATTGTTTAGCCATTTTCTGCACATCAACCAGATACAAAAATTAAATGACAATGACGGGCAATCCACATTTGTAATGTTCAAACAAAGACATGACTTAACATTAGAAACAATCTATATACACTCATAACAATAAACAAGTCCTGATTAATACCACCAACAACCATACCGTAACATTCAGTCATCCATCCAAACTGACATCAGAACCTGACAATACTACATCATTCCTTTAGCCTTATGAGGTGACACAAACTCCCAGGTTGATGGGCTTCAGTGGCAGGTTTCTCTCACAGCAGAATACAGACTCTCCTGAGTCCTTTCACTGTGCTTCTTCCCTCCTTTGGTTTTCCTGCCAGAGAACTCCAGCGCTGCGTAGTTCAAGGGATCTGTTTCCCCGTCCTACAACAGAGAACTGTGTATTACTACCAATACATCTGAGAGGATTCACAGTTGGAGTAGAGACCACTTCTTCTATAGTCAAAGTATGGTATTGTATTGGTGTATTGGCCAAGAAAATGCTGCTTTGTTGCCACAACCAACACAAGACCAGTTCATTTTACCAGGTAGCTAAACCTGGATGATCCAGGTGGTTGGATATTGTGAAACACAAATGTAACAATAGTCCTCAACCATTGCTTTACTAGTTTGGTTAGCCCCCCTTCCCCGACCTCCATTCAATTGTTCAGAATAGAACCCACAATTTGTCTCACTTATTCAATACATTTTTACATGTTAAGAAAAAATACAGGTTTAACACTTTATAAAACATCTAATCTAACATCTAACATGCAATTTGTCACTGGCTGTCTTGTCAGGCTTCCCACAATCTGCTTCAGTATGCTTTTTTTCCTACATTACCCAGAATGACTTTAGCTACCCCCTCTCAACAACAGGCAACATTCTGTGAATTGTACATGTATACATTGAATAAATTAATCAAATGTATTATTATGATAAGTATAACAGGCTTTTTTTATTAATTGTGAAAGCTAGCTAGACATTTGGCAGTATGCTATAATACAATATGCCACACGGGCGAATTTCGACCTTCCCTCCGTGACTACGGCCGAGAGATTAGAGAGATGGTGACTCGACTGGGAGAGCTAGCCTGGCAACGCTAACTTTAGCTTAGCCAGGAGTGCATTCTAGAACACTCGCATCTTTTCAGCGCTGGATTTCCAACCTGTACCCCTCGCTTTTGGGGGGAAAAAAAGTTTTAAAAGTTAAAACTTTTTAAACTTTTAAAAGTTAAAACTTTTTAAAAACTTTTTAAAGTTTAAAACTAAAATTTAAAAAAACAGCACAGAGCACAAAGTTGTAGCAAATACTTTGGTGAACATTTCGGTATGCAGCTATCGCTGATGCTAGCAAGTTTATGCTGAAAGAAAAAAAGGGACTTCCAATGAATCGCTGCTCAAATGGTCCGGGACCACATGTCAAAACCTAGATGCATGGCCATATCTGGGCTCCCCGCTGCCGGAACAGACCAAATCAGCCGGGGTAGCAGTGACTGCTAGGCCAATTCCTCTTCGAAGGGTAAAAAAAGTGGTAAAATAGGACCTGGGGTGTGTTGCACATCACCAATAGACATATCTTAACAATGTCAAAGTGTTTCACGCCGCAGATTTACTTTAAACAAGTGAACAGAAATGGGGGCAAGCAAGCCTTGCATCTTGTTTGTCTTTTAGCTTTTAAGTTAATCTCCTCAAAGGAACTCAATGGAACAATTCTGCTAGATGGTGATGGACTCAATTACCAATTACCAATATCCAAAGCCATTTTAAATATCTACACAATGCAACTTGTTGAAACAGATGTACCTGTTGTTCCTGAATCACTGAGTCATGTTGAACATGGTAGGAGGCACTCAGTGTTCCTGAGAATAAGAACGGAAGAAGATTATTCACTTTCGACAAGATGAAGTAGTTTATGTTTATGCAGAATTGTATCTAACACTTTATTTTCATGTTGTCAGTTAAAACATGAATTAGGATATATGACAAACTGTTACAGATGAACAGATTTTCCTAAACTTGATCACTGTAATCCAATGTACTACAGAATCAATTCTCTAGAATGGCTGTACCTTTGCAATGCTGACAAACTTGCTTTTTATTTCTGGTTAGAAATAGGATTATACACCAATACACAGCCAGACAGCAAGCCAACAGTATTCCAAGCACCATGGCAACTCGTTTCCAGTTGGGTCCTAGAATCAGACAATTGACAATGGGTCATAGACCTGCAAAACTCGCTGTAGTTTATATTACATTAATTTAAGTAATTTCCAATTAAAAACTCAAACCTGCTGCACCAGTATAACATATTTCCCAACAGGTGAAATACTGCTATGTCTATTATCTTCTTAATTAAATTACTACCGTCCAATAAACTGAAAATAGTAAGTAAAATATATTGACCTGTTATGTCCAGCTTAGTTCCTTGTCCAAACACAATTTCCCCACATGCTGCCAGGGCACAGTAGTAAGTCCCAGCATCAGAGGTGCCTAGATTGTTCTTGGGGAGAGTGTAGACACAGCTCTGTGGAGGAGACGGAGGGCCAGAACTATCCTGACATTCACCACTCCTGTTTCCATTCATGTAAATAGCAGCAGGGTGAGATGATCCTGATCCAGATCTGAACCAGTACACACTGGGTTCCCCTTGGCACTGGTTCCTGTGGTCCATCCTCTGGGAGGTAATAGAGCACTGGAGAGCCACAGGGTCTCCCAGCTGAACTGATGCAGACACAGGCTGTTGGACCACAGTCTGGGAGACGAACCTCTGGTCATTGTGATCTGCACAGTTAAATACAATAATCATCATCATAAAGAACCAACTGAAGAAGGGTAAAAAATATAAGGGATTCATCTTACCTTTGACTGACAAAAATGTGCCATTGTTCCAATTGTTAGAATACCGTTTTTGACAGAAATAATTTGCTTCATCACCTTTAGTTACATTTCTGATCATCAGAGTGAAGTCAGAAACCGCATCTTCTGCCATGAAACGTGAATTAAAGGGGGGATGAATTGTAATTAAATCAAACACTTTTGCAGCAACGATTTGGGGAATATATCCAGGGGATTGCTTGTGCCAGAGTAATCCATCTTTACTATCTTGTGAAACTGCACAATGTAAAGTAACGGTATCCCCAACATTTGCTGTGTTCACAGAGACCAAACAAGGACTGTCTTGGGTCTGAATCAACACTAAAAAAGTAAAGAGAACAACCATGAATCACTGTAAAGAAAGTCTCAGAAAAGCTTCACATTCTTTGTATTTTAGCATTGTAAATAAATATGACAAAACATATGGCAAGATTTACAAATTTGAATAGAACAAGTACTTACATGCTGCGCTCAGAATTATAATAGTAAAACATATTGCGAACATCGCCATGGTTCATTGCTGAACTAGCCCTGCACTCACTGAAATGAAAGAATTCGACTCAAAAGACCAACATTTATAGCCTAGAAATCTAGACGCCCCTAGCGGCAGCAAATTTAATTTGCAGCTGGGGGGGGTCTAGCACTTCTCCGTCGGTTTTCTGTGCTGGAAACAGAAAATCTGTGAGGCCAATCACAGCATGAGGGGCGGAGTCGGAAGCCGGGCTACCATGACGACAGAGTTGCGACGGTTCCGTGTTAGAGGTAAACAATGGCTGCTGCTGCTGGCGAACAGCTGTCTTTCGACTCGGCTTTGGCCGCGACTCTTCAAGACTTGAAGTTAACATTTTATTTCACTATTCTTCCGCAATCCACCATACAGAACACTTCCCCATGGACTAATTTCCGTCGCTCTGACTACGTCACCTTCTTCGTTGCTCTGATTGGTTGTAGCGCTATCCTATTGCGTGCAGAGGGAACTTGAAAGACAACCATTTATCCCGCCCACACTGCCAATGGAGCAGTGCCAGACCCTACATCTTTCTGATGTGGGTCTGGCTTGCCAGGCTACAACATTTACAGACCATAGATCAACCATGATTGGCTGGGAAATTTAAGACGGAAACTGAAGCAAGCCAATCATCCAATGGTTCATATTTGTTTTCAGTCTCATCTAAACACGGAAATACTTTTAGAAACACTTCACTTTTATACTATAGTATTACTAGTAGTAAACACACCCCTCCAATCAGCAGCCTGACACACTGGGGGCCCCACCCCACCAGGAGCACATGTACTTTGTGTGCTTTTTATAAAGAGGGAGGCATTTGTTTGACAGTCCTGTTTCAGGGTTAAAACGCACCACTTATGGCCCTTTTCCATACATATGTGCCGGCTTGGCTTGACCTGGTTTGACTCGGCGTGTCAGCGTATCTCCATTACAGCGGTATTTCCCGCTTGAATGTGTGTCTTTGACTGATGATGCACTTGTCTTGATTCGATGATTTTTAAAAGCAGCATCCTCTTTAGCGCTGTTTACTATCGCACTGTGCCACGGTTGTTGGTAGTTATCGTCATCAATTTTTAAACTGTTATTACAGTTTTGCTTGGCATCTGCCGCTTATTGCTTGAAAAACAGAGACAGCAACTGTCACTGAATCTGTCCAGTAGACTAGAGTCTGATCACTGAATCGTCGCTGAATGATGACGCTGAATCATCTCTGAAATAACGAAGTCCATCTGATGTCACCACAACCCGCTTGGAGGCAGGCAGGGCACGCTTTGGCCCAACTTCAGAGATGGTCCATCTGGGGCGTGACTTGGCACGTTTAAACTTATAATGGTAACGCACATCAAAGGGGCAATAATCAGTGGAAGATGTTTACGTGCAAAAATTGCTCCGTCCAAACAAAAAATCACAGAGCTTCAATTCGTGTTTGCAAAAGCTAGCGCCAACTCACCACTGTCACTCATAAATGACACAGAGTATAACGCCACGGTGTGTGGCGCATTTCATATAGGCCTACAACGTGGCTCATTATAACACTCATACACAACAACGGTACTAGCTTAACAAAAAGTATAAGAAAGGCGCCCCCCACGTAACCATGGGGATACAACATGTCCCCCTACTTCCTACAACTCTGAGCCCAAAATGCTTCTTTTTTTTAATCTCATAGCGTTCGAATTCGAGCTGAAACTGGGGGCTCATCTTAATGAGCTAATAGAGCCATCATAGGTGTTGGTGGACACTCCCACTTGTGGGAGTGTCATGGCTGACAGTGTTATGGCAAGTCAACCTCCAACCTGATGGTAAAATAGAGGCCCTTTAAAGGTCTTGAGATCTCAGTTTGATTTTCAGCTCACAATCCCCTACTCGCCCCACCAGAGATATGAGCAGATGCTGGCAAATTCAGAGAAGGTACTCATGTAAGCCCTGATTGTTTTAAGGATTACAGAACCATGTGAGTAACAAATGTTTGAAAAAAGCTTTTTAAATCAAATATTACTACATATACCTTAGTAAACCTATATATTTGTAGTAAACCATACCTTTGTGTTTCACATGTCTATTTTGCTATATCACTGGATCCCCTCTTGGTACCTTGTTTACTCTGCATTTGTTTGTTTCAGGCTGCATCTTTTTTAAAACTGCCAGTGTAGAGTGGCAGTTAATGCAACAAGCCCAAAGTGCCTCTAGTGTCACTTCCTTTCCTTTGTGTTGGAAACAAAACAGCGAGCTGTGGTTAGGCTGAGAGGCGAGGGCTGTGGCTGGCCAGGCCTTTGTTTCACACCGCCAAAACTCTTCAACCTGTGTAGGTGTCAACAGGATGTGTTGCTAAAGTGCTGCAGAAACCAACCATGAAATGGATATATTTCCCAGTACTGACTGAACGATAATCATTTTGTGTTGACTTAAATATTTGCTTTTTCAAAGAGTAAAACAGAAGAAAAAGTTAGTGTTAAGAATTGTGTTGTCATCATAAGGATCTTAATTTAGGATCCTATTGGACTGAAGAGACAAGCATTACTGAGACATAATTCCAACCATTCATACAAAACCAATTGGCAATGTCTTGTCAATTTATAGAGATAGGTCAGCTCTGGAAATATTTGATGAAACTATTGCGAATTGAGAAAAATGACATAAATGAATTTGCCACATAAATGTGACCCAGCTCACTGAAATCCATGATTTGATTCTAACTAGGTTAAGCTATAGTGCATTTTAAACTAGGGCCAATTATTACCCGAGTCAGTCCCAAAATACATTTTCAAGTTTTTAACCTATCCTGTTGGTCGATGGCCGAGAAATTCTTCTCAAACTGTCAAACTCTACCATTAAGAGCTTGCAGTGCCATAATTCAGCTATGATAAACACAAACAATAAAATATAAATAAGCTAAATACACAGTGATATAAGTAATAACTTGTGTGAATGTGGGAATATGTCTTGCTTTGCCACGTGTAGAAACTATTGCATAGGCTACCTGTTGCAAAAATAAAGGCATGGTGTTTGCACAGCATCGACCTCTGGCACGTTTTTGAACATAGAACGGAAAATGTGGTGTAAAAATAGCACCTTAGTACATCAGACTCTAGCCGCAATGACGCTCAACTTTCCATAAGTCAATAGAAGTCATCGGTTGGTTATGTGGTGATTGTTTGTTTGTGTGTGTGTGTGTGTTTGTGCATTTATTACCTGGTTTTGCACTCTCTCATGGTCCACAATGTCTGCATATATTCAATTCATTTTTCTATATTTAAGTCATATCCATTGGTATTTCACATGATAAAATGGTACAATTTTCAGGGAGGAGCAGGTTGTCATGCAATTGAAATGTTGCTAACTTGATCTCACGAAGCGTTGAGGAAGTCATGTCAAGATGTCATTTCAACATCAGCAAAGGTTCTGGGTTTGAACCCCAATATCCACAGTCTATCTGTGGGTATCCGTGGGCAACGTGCTTAACCCCTATCTGGTCATGAATGACAATGGCATGAAACAGTTTAAACAATTCAACTTTAGTTCATCAAAATTATAATATCCCATTGACTCAGGGTACATTTGTGATTTAAGGCTTATGATTTAATTGACCATTGCTTTTTAATTATTGTTTAGTTGTATAAGTTGGACTGAAATAAACCTAACCTAACATTATTAAAATAATTTGATATGGAGTTCATTCAGTAATAAAACTCTACTCTGGCGCCGCCTAGTGAGAATAGCATTGTTTCACTAAAGTTTACCCTCGACACTCGTTTGAATGCAGATAAATGTCGGTATGCAGGACTTGTAGATGTTACATGTAAGTCCCTGTTCACCAACTTACCTGTATATCTCACTACTTTGACACACTTTTGTCTTTACTTTAACCAGTAAGTAAAACTATTAACTACTAACTTTTCATTTTAAGGAAGTGCTGCTTAAGAAAGCATGTTCTTGTCTGGATTGTTTACACGTTGAGTCCATCCAAGCTGGTTTACATACAAAATAACATGAGCCACCTTCTTGGACCAAAAGATAAACCCACTGGCCAACACATTTCCTCATGTTTCCATTAATGAAGCTCAAAAGCTCATTTTAATACTAAACAACATTTAAAACACAAAAACATTGTGCTGGTCATTCACCATTTATTTTCCCAGTAATGATGACATCCTCATACATTCTGCAGGAACCTACAGACCTGAAGACTTACATTAAAAAACTGAAAATCATCCGAGGCCCACTTAAACTTTGAGCCTATTCATATCTCTGAGACACATATTTGTCAACACATTTTTTTTTAAAAATCACAAACTGTTCCAACATATTTACATGTGTGCTAAGCCTACATTTTGATAAACATAGGTTGGCACATTGCATTTGTAACCGAGCTAAATTGAATTTTATTGAATTTTATTTAAATGTATTTTTATTTTTATTTTTCACATTCTTTTTGTATTGTGAACTCCCCCAAAATTGTTTCCTATGTAAATTGGTTCCACATGGTTATTTTCCATAGCATACCTTTTGTTTCCCTGGGGAGTAATTTGGCGTTGCACCTGTGTGTCTAGCTTCAGTGAGCGCTGATGCTCGGAGCTGGGAGGTTACGTTTATATCTCTCTTTTCAATTGTCATTCTTATAGTAATTCACACTGCCTTGTGATATGCTTTTGGGTATACGGGAGAAGTTCCCGATGTACAGACAACTTTCAGTCATTCAACTTTTGTTAAAAAACGGACTTTTAATTGTGTGCGATGTTTTGTTAACATGTCTTAAGCTAGCGGCACGTTACTACGGTTTCCCGACCGCGTGAGATTTAGTATGAGGAAAAGATCGCTGCATGTCTGTGTTGATATTTTGAATGCAGCCGTATGATTTAATGTGTAGTTAATTTTGTTTTCTTTATTTTGTAGAGTGGAGAGAGATTATATGGATTGTGTGTGACGCCCGTGTATTTTGTCTCCTCTAAAAAGGTATGCCTGTTATGTGTTTTGATATTGTTTATTGTATAAAACATAAAATGAGTTGTGTGAGGAAAAAAAGACAATTGATGTACTGTGTAACAAAAACCTTTCTTTATTATATTTGTATTACCTTATTGGTGTATATATTTTATATACTGTTTTTTATTTAACTAACTTCTTTGACAGTTTTATGCTTTGTTTACAGTTTTATAATTTATCTTCCACATGTATTCATAATTAGATAAGAATATATTAAGATAGCTTGAGTGAGCGCTGATGCTCGGAGCTGAGTGGAGAGAGATTATATGGATTGTGTGTGACGCCCGTGTATTTTGTCTCCTCTAAAAAGGAATAAACCCTCCCAACTCAACTCCTGTGTGTGCCTCACTTAATGGGAAAAAAGACACAACGCAGAAACCCATCGGTTACAAATGGTGCCGTGACCCGGATTCTTCAGATCAGCCGCTGCAGATCGCCGAGGTTATGCTGTGAGCAAGTAAGCGTATCGTACAGCAAGCAGGAAGGATCCGTTGATCGTTGAGACCTTTGATAAGAAGTGTTTTTGTTTTATTGTGGCTATGTTTTTCCACAATTTATCGTTACTTTTCCTCAAATACAGTGTACACGTGTCTCTGTACAGTTAAATATTATTTTAACATCATATTTTCACTGTTATATTCCACCATATTCATTGTGTTTAAATTATAATGGATTTTACACCATTTGGGAGGGGTAGAGGGTGGATGCAAGCAGGGAATGCAGAGCAAACTAGGAGGCCAGGCATTAGCAGCCCTCAGAGTACATGTAATGGTACACCTGTAGCAAGGCAGATATTTTCCACTCCCGCCACTGCTAATAATGACACTCTGGCACAACTGCGTGACCTTTTAGGGGAGCTAGGAACTCATATTGGTGACACTGTTGTGAGTCGCATATTAGCCAACCAAACACCTACCCCCACACTCAGTTGCCCACCCCCCATGCCTCCCCCTCCACTTGAGCCCATGCCCTCCCCAGTTGATATGTCTCGACTAAACATCATGGTAAAGGCAGCTGTCAAGGAACCAGTGATGTATAGAGGAGATGGCTCGGACAAATACTCAGTACATGAGTGGATAGATGTGATGGACACTTACCTGCATAAAAAGAACTGTCCAACTTCAGAGCAGGCCGACGAAATCCTCAGTCACCTTTTGGGACGAGCTAAGAGTATCGTTAAAGTGGGGTTGAAGAGTAGTGCTGATATCAACACACACCCTGAAGTGGTATACGACATACTCCGAAGATACTTCAGTGACTCTCCCATGTCCAGCTTGCCGATGGCTGATTTCTATTCTATACAGCCTGATGCAAATGAGAACCCTGTGGATTACTGGGTCCGGCTCAATACAGCAGCTGAGCACGCTGACCGGCATCTGCGGAAAAGTGGAGAAAAGATGGAGAACATGTCAGCGCAAATTGCTATGATGTTCATCAGGAACTGCCCCAGCCCCGAACTCTCCAGTGTGTTTCGGTGTAAGCCTATCAGCAAATGGTCAGCCGTGGAAGTGCAAGAGGCTATCGATGAGCATCAGAGGGAGCATCAGGCAAGGAAGAGGCCCATTAAAGCAGAGAAGTTCAAAATGGTGGCAGCAGCTGCCACTACCTGTTTACCTGTAGTTGAGGAGCTGACTGCAATGAGAGCTGGAGTTCAAGAACCTCCTACACAGCCAAAGGTGAGTGCAGTCACCTCTTCGGAAGTAGGGGCCTTAGAACGAGTACTGAGCATGCTGGAAGGTGTTCTGGCCAGAGCAGCTTCACCGGTCCAACAGCCGACCCAGTGGACACGCCCCACTTCTTGTCGTGTATGTGGTGACAAAACTCACATCACACGTGAACACTGCATGAAAGAGAAGAGGTGTTTCGGGTGCCTGGAACCTGGCCACACAAGGAGAGATTGCACACGAGCCGTACTACGGCAAACCCAAGCAGAGAACCACACACCCAACCAGGGAAACTGAGTCGCTCACACTGCGGAGGGCGAAGTGTGAGTGCGTCATGTCAGACCCTCAAAACTGAAGAAGACTTACGCTCAATATATGAAGAGAGCTGCAAAACTACACCGGATGGCAGTGTCATGATTTTCCAGAATATACACAAGCTCGAGAAGGCAGATGATCTATTCTACACTGATGTGCTAGTGAATGACCAAGTTGTGTTGCACGCAATGCTAGACACTGGTTCAAAAGGTTAACCCCAACCCTTTTTGTTTCCTCCTGACCAATACTGATTTGTATTTCTGGTTTTATTTATTTTATTTATTATTTTATGTAGTGACTTTAGTTGCCATTGTCCAGTAAATGCAAATACTTTTCAAATGCATTTCTTTTGGGTAGTTAATCTGTGATTCTGAGCTGAGTGAGTTTTGATGGGATGAGATTCTTCCGAGATTTCAAACAATTAATACTAGTAACATTATGATATTACATACAAGGAGCACACCTACAACAAACGTTCCTTTAGTCAAGTAATCAAGATACAGTACAGTTTTGTACTCATGGGTAAATGACTTACTTTTCTTCTGCTGACTTGCTGTCTTGATATTTGGTCCTCGTCTTCCAAGATCTGTTGTCATCTCCCTAAAATATTTAACAGAAATATACACAGAGATAAGAGATACACAGACACAACCTACATTGACCATTGTCATGAAATCAATGACAATGCATGGGTAAATGTCTCTTGTCTGTTGGGTTGCATGAGCAGCTTCAAAGTATAAATACGAATGCAGCTTAAGCCAATCTGCTGCCTAAGGCTACATTCACACTCAGTTTTATAGGTTTTTTTAAAACGAAAATGATCTCCGTCCACACTAGCGTTTTAGCACCTATCAGAAAGAATCTCCGTCCATACTACCACACCTGAAAACGCATGGTCATGTGATATGCGCCTTTTCAGACGCGGCGACGCTGTGAAATAGGACACTGGCGTGAAGTGTAGCAGGGCGGCGCGTCGACGAGTTCGGCGGTGGTGTGTTGGACTTAAGGCGTTGAAGGCGGAAAAAATAGATTGGGAGTCGTCACAAAGCAAATACAGCGAGGATTGGAGCAGTACATTATCCATCGCCGGAGCAAGCCATGGCAATGGGAAAGGAGTACCCACACAAGAAGGATTAAATGACAAAAGGTATGTATGACTAATAAGACCCAATCAGGAAGCGAACGCGGGTGTCTGCTTCATCGGCTCCGTATTTGCCCGTCTAGTAGTGTGGATGTAGCCTAAGCACGGCGACCAAGCTTTGATAAATACAGCGTGTCCTCCTGTGTTTCAGCCGGGTCGA
Source organism: Merluccius polli (assembly GCA_030340625.1). Classification (NCBI taxonomy): domain Eukaryota; kingdom Metazoa; phylum Chordata; class Actinopteri; order Gadiformes; family Merlucciidae; genus Merluccius; species Merluccius polli. The sequence continues at coordinate 112,104 of JAOPHQ010002287.1, forward strand.
TATACTGCGGGGCTATAGGCCATTATCACGCTGATACGCTGGTACTTCCGCTTTCAGTGATCTTTGTGCACTGCCACTTCCGGTGAATCACTCATCACTATGGCGAACCCATGATGGACGATCCTAAATTTACTTATACTGCATCCCTAACTGAACAACACTCCATCACAGCCCGCTCCAAAGTGGACAAGGGATACAGTTTATTTTTTGAGAACTTCATCTACGACTACGAAGGTGAGTGGCTGCTAGCTAGCTAGCGCTAGCGAACATAACATTACATTAGCTAGGTAGGTTAGCTTATGCTAACGTCAGTTTGGCGTCAGCTCAGATGTTCGTATGGTTTTAAGGTGTTTAAAGTACGTTAAACCCAACTGAAGTAAGATTATTCACCTTTAAATGAGGCTGAGTCAATTCACCCATTTCATTTTGTATTCTGATAGGACGAACGTTAGCCTCTGTCAGTGTCAGCTAGCTAACGTCAGCATACGAGTGTCCCTTTTGCTAGAATGAACAATCCACAGTATATGCATTAATCATAGTTTTGTCCACCAGTGTCCAACATCATTGACAGGGAGGTTGCTGTCAGGTCTAGGTGTTACAGGTCGATGAAGAAGCGAGATCAGCCCCACTATTTGAAGGTTATTTTAGGAAGCTAAGGCATAATGGCAAGAAGTTTAACCCCTTCCACTGTTGCCTGTTTACATCAAGTCAGTCAACAGCCATGTGCAATAAATTGCTATACCTTTGTGACATACGTACGGTATGCAAACATCAATATCATGATAATGTTCTGCAGGTGAGAGCTGTACCACCACCTGTGGCCTGCACAAGCTCTCTGCAAACATGGCATCGACCAAGGACAAAGTTAACATTGTAGCCGCGCAGAGCTGCACCGCATTGAATAGACTTCCAGTCTATTTTTCAGCCGCGGCGTGCACCGCCGTGCGTGCCACACTTCGCTCCGCGAACAGTTTGTCCCAGGCGTAACGTTTGGGACACACTGCTCGCGGAGTGAAGGGTGGCAAGCGGGGCGGCTGGAAGTCTATTCATTGCGGTGCAGCACGTGGGGCTGCGCAGCTGTACGTCCGGCTACATTGGTTAACATGGGAGTGAATTGGAAGCGGTGCCACTCCGCGTGGCTACCGCGAGCAGTGTGTTTACACCATTACAAGCAAGATACTATTACAATCATGGCTACTTGTTAATATCATTCCCAGGGGATCCATGCAGAGCCGGTTCAGGACTTGGTTGTTGGTTGCATACACAGGTAATGTTACTACTGTAACTATCATACTGTTGCCTGTCGTATAATACATAATTGTATCTTGCCACTTTTATACACATAGATTATGTAGCAAATATAACACTGCAGTGAGCAATTATCCAGAAAGACTCTTGACATCAGAATTGAAAACCAAAACAAGCTGCAAGAGATGTGTGGATAATTTAACACTTACTGTTTTTAATTTTACGTTTCAGGATCCCTCCCTGACCCGCAAGTCTTGTCTCTTGGGGAAGGACTGAAAAACCTCAGGCCGCAACCACTAATATCCTCAGTGCTGCATGGCTTGTCTCAACTCTCCATGGTCGACTCCAGGTTCGGACCTGTGCCACGAGGTTCACCCCTGTCCTACCAGTGTCCTCCTGTGGTCAAACGCGGAAATTATGTACAACACCCAGGTGCACCAACATTCCCTAAACTGCCTTTAGAGGGGTCAACATTTCCCACTACTTTTCCAAACTTTGACCTAAACTCCCAACTGTTTCTCCATTTGGACAGCTTAACTGTGACACACGAGATGGCAGCTGAGAGAGAGGAGCAGACACGTGAGCAGTCTGAGTGCCCATTATGGCAAGCTTCACGCAAGCCTAGAGTGACAGCTAGTATGTTCTATGAGGTTAGCCATGTGAAAGGGCCGTCTTCTGGTCAGACCCTGGCAGGGCGGATACTTAAGGGAGTACGCCAAACTCCCGCCATGAAAAGGGGCCTTGAACGCGAGCCACAGGTGCTGGAACAATATTCAAAACATTTCAATGTAAATGTCTCACGCTGTGGATTTGTTCTCCACCCCGATGCTCCTCACCTCGGGGCTAGCCCCGATGCAAGGGTATATGACCCTTGTGCCATTCCGTGTTTTGGGCTTGCTGAAGTTAAATGCCCAGACATCTCTAGCATTTCTGAGGCAGGACATGTAAAAATGGTGAATGGTCAGGCAAAACTGAAGCAGAATCATAAATACCACTGGCAGGTTCAAGGTCAATTGGCAGTAACTGGGTTGAGTTGGTGCGATTTTATAACAGACACTGAGGGAGACTTCACAGTCGAAAGAGTCTGGAGGGATGATGAAATGTTAAAAGACATGAAAAAGAAGGTGGACCTGTACTTCTTTGGTACATATATGAATGTGTATCTTCAGCAGAAAGTGAAATGAACTGAATGAATAAAGGAACTGAATGAATAAGGGATTTAATTAATTCCCCTTTCTGTGTACATTATTTACATTACATATTTACATTATTTTGAATACTTTCAGGATGGACTGACCTTCAGAATTGATTATAGATGAATGACTTCTCATTCAATATATACATCTCATTCAATTATACACATCTCATTCAATAATATACATCTCATTCAATTATATAAATCTCATTCAATATATACATATCATTCAATTATATACATCTCATTCAATATATACAATGTTTTCAGTATACAGTTAAATGCATGTGATCGGGGGAAACACTATCCAAAAGGGATGTAGCCTTTTAAATCAAGTGGTCCCTGGAAGTTGGTCATCACACAGCAGACGGTCCACAGCTGGTTGACTGTCCCAGACAAGGTTAGAGGGAGAGTGTGTTCCCAGATGCGGTATTCCTTGACTCTGCGTATTGCTCTTTCCACGAGGATTCGAAGTAGGGCGATAGCTTGTGTTTTTAGAGCATCCTCTTTGGTGAACTGCGCTGTGGTAAGTGATGAAATAAGTTAATTTCTATTATTTCAGTGAGTGCCTCAGTGCTTTTTAAACATTTGTCTGCACATTTTAATGGTTATCATTTTTGTCACAGTTTTAATTTGAAATTTTCATTCCTTTCATGCCTACCTGTCATCTTGAAGGGTGGTATAATCAGCGTTGCCCCATGGTCAGCTAGCAGCTTCTCGATGGTGAAACCCTTGTCTGCCATGCAGCCATCTCCTGGCTCCAGTACGTCGAGCAGTCCACACTCAGTCAGCTCTCGGTCAGAGATGGAGCCGGTGAAGAGACTTGACACAAAAGTCACAGCACTACATGGGGCAATCCCAATTAATCCCTTAAAGGTTGTCATGTTTTTGTACGACAAGAAAACCTCTGACTGGAGAGTGAGGGATGATGGATTCTGGCATCGCACCTCGGTGCAGTCGATGATTACCCGAACATCTGGACTGTACTGCACAAATTTGCTTGGCATGGTGTTCTTGACTTGCTGTTTACTCATCCAGATGGGAAGGGAGCCAAGGAGCAGGTAAAAGTAGTTGGCCCACGTTATAACAACATGGGAGACAGTGGACACACTGACCTGAAACATGTCAGCCAGCACCTTTTCTTGCAGGCCTGCAGCAACTCCGCAGCAGAAGAGAAAAAACTCATCAACCAGTTGCAGTCTACGCGTTGGACTGGGAGAAATGGGTTCAAATGTTTGTCCCCTTTTCTGAGCTTTCGACCAATAAACCACCATGGAGGCAGATGGTTGAATAGCCTCCTAGAAGTCACAAAAAAACAGCTCTTGATGTGAATCTTGTGTAAAAAAGGATGTCCTTGTCTGAGACACAAAATCGGTGAAAATGCACTTGACCCACTTTCAGCTGTGACAGCTCTGTTATCTCCTTAATTTTGTCTTCCAATTGCTGTATGTGTGCAGCAGCAGCATCCAGTTCACCTGTATGAGTTGAGCTACATGAAATAGCTTTTTATAGCTCAATATTCACCTTTACGTTTAATCAAGTAAAATATAAAATGCAACGTTTGTACTTGTGATGAAGCTTTTCACATTGTGGTATTGGTCAAATGCTGGGACATCAATAAGACTAAACCTTTTGTGCCGGTGTTCTGAAAAGTTGACCTACCTCCTCGGTATGACCTACTGATAGCCCATTCTGTGCTTAAACCATAGGTAGCACATCCTGTCAGGTAGGAAATGTCTATCCGAATGCCCTACTACCCATTATATTTGGTAGCACATCCTGATAGACATTTCTTACCTGACAGGGTGTGCTACCTATGGTTTAAGCACAATATAATGAGCAGTAGGGCATTCTGATAGACATTTCCTACCTAACAGGATTTGCTACCTATGGTTTAAGCACAGTATGGGGTACTGGTAGGTCATCATGAGGAGGTAGGCCAGCATTTCAGAACACCGGCAAACACTGACATACCTGGTTTAGGAGCAGAACCATAATCATGTTCTGTCATCACCACCGAAGCTGCGACCTCCTCCATCGCCTCTTCCTCACATGGCAGGGGCTGCTCCAGAGGAAGGGCTGGGCAAACGTCATGGCCTAAGCGAGTTGATGCTCTTTTATAAGCAAACTCCCTTATTGGCAGTCCCCAGTTGTTCCACTGGAAACGGGAGGGCACAGACCCGATTTTCAGACGCTTGATGCGACACTGGTTAGTAAATTTTGCCACGTCAGCTAACGCTAGAATGCTACTAGTGTAGTCTGATTCACTTAAGTGCCAGCTACAAACAAACATGCTACCTTGTTTTATTTTAAAGTTTGGCCCTTCATCCCGGCGAACCGCTTTAATCCACTTCTTCCTTAGACTCAATTCAGTCGAGAATCCATGGAAACTTAAGTAGGGTTGGCGTTGTTTGTTCGATTTACAAAGTGGAACAGAGCAGTGACATCTAGCCTTCGTTTCCGCCATTGTTGAACTGTGCCGGAAGTGGACATGCACAAAGTTGACAAGCCCCGCCCATGAAACCCGGAAGCGTGATAATCCCCTATTGGAAAAAAAACAAAAAACAACGCGCGTGTGTGCACGTGTACGGTGGGTTTTAACACACCACTGTAGACCTGTAGCATATTTGCTGACTGGTGTAAGAGTGTATAAACAAATGATCCATTTGAGATTCAGAACATAGTGTGGATGGAGCCTAAGCACGGTGACCAAGCGTTGATAAATACAGCGTGTCCTCCCGTGTTTCAGCCGAGTCATATACTGCGGGGCTATTGGGAAAAAAACTACGCGTGTGTACGGCGGGTTTTAACACACCACTGTGGACCTGTAGCATATTTGCTGACTGGTGTAAGAGTGTATAAACAAATGATCCATTTGAGATTCAAAACGGCGAATGTTACCGGAAGCAGTTCCCGTGTACCGCCGCCATCTTAAATGGAATCAGGCCGTGTATGTGTTTCAGATGATTATAGCCAAAACACGACAGTAACAAAGTCAAACTTAATCTCACTATTGTGTACAACTGATGTGTTGTAAAGACAAAGCATATTTCTTACCTCTGATACGATCAACGGGGAAGAGCAGATCCACGGAGGGGGTTTTACATGACCTGGCCAAACAACAAAATCACGCGAGTGACCAATAGGAGTCCTCTTGTATCCACCGTCCAATCGGACAAGTGCTATCTGTAGGGTTTGCCTGACAACAGCCCGAGAAAATTCGCACCAGTGAAACTGACCAATAGGAGTCCTCTTGTATCAACTGTCAATAGATGACATCATCAACCGTCATTAGATCATGCGCGCGCGCGAGATAGCACCCCCCCAGGCTGAGGTGTGAGACCAGTGCCTCTGCACTGGTCTCACATTTGGGCTTATTCTGACAAAACGATAGCTCCTATCAGAAAAAAAACAGACCATCATCGCTTATAGACACTTTTGTACTGCATTTTAACCCAGCTTTCATTGTTGATTGCTTGTTACTACATTTGTTATTACGCTGTTGAACAAACCAACGAGAGATGTCCTCTTTAGAGTAGCTACTCCATCTTTGATTACTGATTGCATCTGAACCTAGTCATTTTTTGAAACCTACCTACCACTTTAAAACTACTTTCACTTTATAAGAGGAAAGATTTACACCCTCAACATTTACTCGAAAATGCATGACTGTTTATGGCACAGCTTTTTCACCTTTTTCTTCCATCCATCTTTCTTCCCCAGAAAATAAATCTGGCATGGGTAAATATATATTAAGTTCAAAAAGCCAGTGGCTAAAAACTCTGAGGATGGTGATGACAAGCCTGGCCCACCCCAACAGGGTATTTGACCTTAGTTTAGAGAGTAGTTGGTACATAAGCCTCCCACTAGAGTAGAACTATGGTGTATTTTAAGTGTTTTGAATAGAGATAGTTCAATTATACTGTCCAAGGCACTGTGAGTTGAGAAATATGCATATAAAATGCAATTGGAACCCGTGGCATTATAAGGAATAGCCATTTTCAATTAGGTATTAATCTTCATCAATAACCTCCTCACAGTGTCTTTTAAACTAACCCCCTCATCTGTCAATATCCTAGTTATCAAGAGTTTTACAACTTTGTTTTCACCAGCTTGTCTTTTTCCACACATTTCCTACTAAACCCCTCGGAAAGCCACCAGCCCAGAGCCCCCTCCTAAGCCCGTTCCCAAACCACGCACCACCAAACCTGCAATGCATAAACTCAAGCAGGAGGCTCCTCAAACCGAGGCCAGGCGTTCAGACTAAGACCCCAGATCTGTTAGTCAGGAAAGCCTCATACACACAAGAAGCTCCCATAGCCCACCAGCAGATGGCAACCCCAATGAGTTGAGCTCTTGCAATGAAATGCTACGGGACAGTGATAGCAAATCCTGGTGCAGCGATGAAGATGGTAACTGATTTGTTAGATTAGTGTGGGCGTCTCGGTCAGTAGAATAGTACCCTAGTATCCTTCTGTGGTCTCCCTTTCCTGCGTCTTCTTGAGCACACGCCAGTTGAGTATCAACATCAATGCTGAAACATCAGTTATGGCTACATGATTTTGGTGAGGACATGTTAAAAGAATAAATAATGTACTGATTGAATGCCATTTCCTACATTTTCCTCCCATAAGGACTGAACTAGTAATAGCCTAATTTCCAGAGCGCTACCACAGTTTATTTGGCAAGATACTTTGTCTAATTTGTACCAATTGTTTCTAGTAATTTTAAAAAACGTCAATTTAATTAAAATGTGTTTCTAGTCATTAGAAATACATCATGTGAAGTTCTTTGGTTAGGATGAGGTTATTTTCATAACAAGGTATTTTAACGATTGAGTTCATCAAAGTTATTGATTTGAATTTGGCATACACCCCCCTGTTCTTTGTCCCCATTTTCAACCTGCAGTCCTAGCAAGTAGTCACCCTCATTCTTACTTGGCTCTGGCTAGGATGCAACACTGACATTATGGCTCATCTTTCATGGTTCGTTGTTAGTCCTCAGATGTCGCCAATGCAAATCTCATCCTTTATATGTTCTTCTAAAGTACATGTCACTTTTGTTCCAGAGCACTAGGCTCATCCAGGAGATCATTCCAGAAGTATTTCAGGACATCCCAGCCAATCAGAGAGGAGGAGGAAGAAGAGCAGGAACAAGGTAAGCAGGGTTAGCCAAGAGCCAGAGGGTGAGTCTGCGTGGATAGCGTTTCCCCTCACATTTTCCCATAGCATGTTGGTCATTAATCATATGCCCAAAATTCTCAAAAGCGATCTTAATTCGCCCCAGTCAGTCACTGAGCCATGTGACCAGGGGCCTCATGTACGAAGGCTGCGTACGCACAAAAACGTGGCGTACGCAAAAAAAAATGGCGTTCCACGCTCACGTTCAGATGTATGAAACGTGAAATGACCGTGGAAATGTGCGGTGCCTCACGTCAACTTCATGGCTGGCGTACGCACGTTTCTACAGCTATTGTTCCTTTGGCGACACTTAGAGGTGACGCTGGGAAACTGTTAATAATGTCAAAAACAATTAGTCATCAGAGTGATGTGCACGTCAGAGACACACTTATGAACAACACACCCACCGTGTTTGCAATTATACGGGTGGATATAAACGCATGCGCAATGTGATGAAGAAAATGGTATTACCGATGGCAGCATTAGCGTTGTTAGAGGACCTTGCAAATGGTGCAATCCGACGTGAGCGAGTATTTAGGGAACGTGAGGATTTACTTGCAAACGATGACAATTGGCTCATAAGCCGATTTCGAATGTGCGACAAAGTATGCGGGAGTTATTAGCGTTACGGAATTTGCTCAAAAACAGCGCCACCTAGTGGTCTTCCAAGTGTGCGGCATGAAAGTGACGCATAGAATATATTCCTCCGCTTCACCTCCACCTTCAGATACAAACACTTATTTTTCACCTGTGTGTGTGCGCTGCTCGGACCCCACGGCATTTACAGCCTCACACACGCGCTCCCACTCATCTCCTTCCTCTTCATATTGATCCGTGCTGACGGGACCAGAGAGAATCTCCCTCCGCGGCTCCACGTCATTCACCACAATCTCCAACTCGGACTCTGTGAAATGTCTTTTCGTTCCTTTGTTCATGCTTGTGTTATACCCATAGAGTGCAAGCTGACTCAAGGGTTGGCATATTTTAGAAAAGATGTTATTCTGAAAGAATCAATTAAACAAAAAGACAAGTGAGTCGGCTGGTCTTCAGTGGCTTTACTGGTCCCGGTTAACTGCCGACTGAAGAACGCAGCGCAGCCCACCGTTTATATAGCCGCGGGTGGTCTCGTGCCTTTAATAATAATAATAATAATAATAATAATGCTTAAAATTGAATGGGGGGTGTCTGTAAAAATGCCAAATAAAGTCCATACATATAAAATAACACATTTAAGTAAGTGGCAATAATATATAAATATCCTCTGTGCCACACTTGCTTGTTTTATGTGATCGGATAGAGGTGAATCTCAGGTCCAGGGCCTATTTACATAGATTTGCATATTTAAATGAGGGCGTGGACAGGGAGGAGTTTGCCACATCTGCACGTGCGCTCAGTTCCACGTTGATCGGGATGTACAAAAGAAACGCGCTTGGATCCATGCGTACGCACACTTTGATACATTTGAATTTATTTGTGCGTACGACAGTTTCGGGGTTTTGGCGTTAAAGGTATGGTTATATTTTATATCTACCATATGACCAATAACTAGGGTTACACTAACCTCGGTGCCTGTCTGCAGACGAAGGACAGAGTCATGAGCTATGAGCAGAGGCATGTAAGCATGGGGGCAGCTCCTCAGGATCGGAATGAGTGTGTTGTTTGTTACATGTGTGGAGTAGATAGTGAGGTCAGATGATGGCGAAAAACAGGCAGGATCGTTGCTGCACGTGTAAAGAATCTTTTAGAGAAATACCTGGAGGCGACAATCTGGCGCTGGAGCCAGACACCACAAGGACGAGGGGGGAAGACGTCAACAGCCAGCCCTTTATGACGTTTTCACTGTTTGTGTATATAACTTCCTGGGCTAGAGATAGCTGGGCTCAGACTTCGTGAACTGACACACACACTTTGTTGTTCGTTCAGGGAAACGTAGTCGGACCCAGATATATCTGTAAAACTCTGCACATTATACTGGTGTTAACAATAAAACTGATTATTTCTTAAAGCTAAACAACTTCTTCTATCGCTTCATTAACGAACACGCGTGAGTGACAGTTTCAAGAGAAACTGCTTCTCACTTCAGCGTACGCCAAAATCCACGCAAAAATCCACGCAAGTCTTCGTACATGAGGCCCCTGGTGTTTGGTTGGTCTTTCCATGACTTTATCTGAATATCTTGTTTTAATTAGCTATACAATGACGAGCCAAACTGTTTGGATATTCCTTCTGGCTGTTATTTGCAAGTACACCGCTAAATGGTGGCTCGAAAATCCAAGTTTGAGAGAACAGTGGCAATCACTTCGCCCCATAAATTGGTAATTTCTGACCAATCAGTACATCTAATTAAAAAGGAAAATATTGTACATCAATTTGTTTCATAGTCACACACACACACACACACACACACACACACACACACACACACACACAAATTACCTGGGGTACCAACCTGCATCCAAGTTTATTATACTTCAATGGATAGCATAGACTTCACTTACAAAACAATGTTAAAGTTAAATGTTATGTAATTATCATGGCCATGGGTCTAAACAGGCAAGTATACATTTACATAGCATGCAGCCTTATCATTATTACAGTCTTAAGATCGACAGCCGACTAAGCCCAATTCCACATAATAAAATCCAACAACTGTAAAAATAAAGCATGTTTATTTATAATGCAACAAGTGTTCAATATCATGTGAAGCACTTCAAGCCCTCAAGGATTAAAACTCAAAAACCGCAATGGGGAAAAAGAGAAACCTTTAAAGAAAAAGAGGGGAGAGACCAAGGAACACATTTGGTTTAGCTATCATTTTGAAGTTAAGTTTTGAAATGGTAAAGTTTAGCGATGTTTAGGTATACGGTTAGTTATGGTTAGGTATTAGTTATTAGATTAGGTACTACGTTAAACATTGTTAAGTTGAGGTATTAGGTTAGAGTTTTGGCATTTTAGAGATGTTTAGGGTCGGGTTTTTAGGTTAGATGGTTAAGTTTAGAGGGTTAAGTTTAGAGGGTTTAGGCATTAGGTTAGATATGTTACATTTAGGTATTATTTTATATGTGGTTAAGTTGAGGCATTGGGGTTAGAAGGTTGGTTAAGATCAGGTCTCAGGTTTGTTTCCAACCGTGTCCCTTTAGTCGTTCCCTTAAAATGAGGGTTCCCAGTTAAGTGTGCTAGAAGTACAATAGCTGGGATCACAGACATGGTATACAGAAATAAAATTGACAAATCAAAACATTGGGGTTCGAAAACATACTCCCCCAAAACGTGATGTAATGTGACATACTATGGTTCATGTTATCAGTATGGTGTGTAGTAGGCAGAGTTGTAGCACTCTGTGTGGTTACGTTTGGTGTGGATTGGAGTGCAGGTATAGCCAGGTGTCTTCAGGGTGGACGGCGGTATAGGACACTGGTGTAGCTCAATCCTGGTCAGTCATCACTCTGTAGTAAATTGCCAAAAGTAAAGTCAGTTTCACTTTGTGCTGGAGCATTTAGAAGACATTTTGAAAAACCAAATGTGTGAAGTAAATGCAGTAACAGCACCATCTGGGGTTTAACACAGGCCATTACAGTTAGTAATTTAGCAGATGATTTTATATAGACTTACAGGTGAGGCCAAGAACAATCAAAGCATTAAATCATTACAGCAACCAAATAGAAATGCAAGCGCTGGATTACCAGGTTTCTAACAAATATTAAAAGCATGTGGTGGAGCATTTGAGTTACTGCATCTAAATGAATACTTGTTATAACAAAAAACACTAGTCAGTTGAGGTGTTCCCAGAAAAGCCTAGTCTTCAGACCTTGCTCTTTGGTCCATTTATTAAAGCAAAATAAATATTTACCACAGCTCACCTGGTTCTCTGCACCATGGCCACTCGTCTGCTGCACACCCATCTCTTCCTCCATCTACACCTGAAAGAAAATAAATAAACTATTGATCCAGAGAGGATGGGTTGTTTTAGATGAGTCACTGGTGTCAAAGTAACTTGCCAACCAACATTAAGCATGTTGAATTTATGTTAATCAGAACTAATTCAAATTCTAATTTCAGCATCTTACCTGCTCCACATTGTGGTCATGAAGCTGCTGTACTGCAGGACTTTGGTCCATCCACTGCTCCTGGCTGCTGTCCTGGGGTTTAGAGAACATCACCATTTAGTCACCAAGCGACTCAGTGATTTTGAATGCACGTCTGTGGGCATTTCCACCACATCTCGCAGAAAGATCAAAACCAAAACTGAAAGTGTCATAAATGTGAATAGTCTCTGAATGGGCGGGCAGGTACAACAGCGCTCCAGTTCTAGTGTGAAAAGTACATAATTATTTTATTTCAACGGTACAGCTTTTTTTTTTAAACATCTGAGTGAATGCGATTTTTTGTTGTTGACGTGTACGGGAGTTGCTGCTGCTTGTGTCAAAGGATTCTTAACAATTTAAACCAAGCCAAGAAGGAAATTCAAAGATTGGCATTTCAGTGTCTCACCCTTCCACCTCTGTTGGACTTGACCGCTCCTGGGCTCCTTCCACCTATAGCTCCCAGCGGCAGTCCTGGATTTGACGAACACTGTAGAGCACTTCTTGGAAATAAAACTGCCCCTGAACAAAAAAAATATTTTAGTACATGACCCACTGTTTATAGTCAAGCATTTAGAAATCTTAAATTCCTTAACTCACCAATATGAAGGGTAGCATGATGTCCGTACAAATCTCCCAAGTGGTCCCTTGATGAAATTCGTAAATGATGTCGAAATATAAAATTCGTCAAATTGGTTGTACTAAAGCAGCTGACTTTGCCAGTGAAGATGTTTAGGGTTGCCAAAGCGAATTCTAAAAAGGTGTATTCAACAATATTATTCCAATACAAAGTTCAGTTGCGCTGGAACTACGGCTGTAAAGCTCACAACAGTTGCGTCGGAGCAGATCATTTACAAAACTACGGCTGTAAAACTCACAACACAGTTGCGTCGGAGCAGACCATCTACAAAACTACGGCTGTAAAGCTCACAACACAGTTGCGTCGGAGCAGACCAATTTAACAAATGCCTTCCCACAAACCAAACTGAGTTTACACTGGCCTGAACAAAAGGACCCTACTAAAGGCAAAGCAAATACATGACACCACATTGCACAGAATTAAAATGACATTGCACATAATAAAAATAAAAAAGTAAAATAACAAACCGAGCTGCAGTCAACAGCAGCTTAAACATGTATTGAAAGTTGAAATAAAGGAAAGAGTAGACAATAAATGGGAGTGTTTTGTGTAGTGCGTGTGACATTGCACATAAAAATAAAAAAGTAAAATAAAAAAGGTAAAATAACAAACCGAGCCGCAGTCAACAGCAGCTTAAAAATGTATTGAAAGTTGAGACAGGAAAGAGTAGACAAGAAATGGTAGAGTGTTTTGAGTAGTGTTCGCCAGTGCATGTGTAAATCAGGGAGTACAGCAACAAATCTTCAAACTCTAGTATGCCGACCTACCAAGCCAACCAGGGGTGTAAAGCTCCCAACACAGTTGCGTCAGAGCAGACCATCTACAAAACTACGGCTGTAAAGCTCACAACACAGTTGCGTCGGAGCAGACCATCTACAAAACTACGGCTGTAAAGCTCACAACACAGTTGCGTCGGAGCAGACCATCTACAAAACTACGGCTGTAAAGCTCACAACACAGTTGCGTCGGAGCAGACCATCTACAAAACTACGGCTGTAAAGCTCACAACACAGTTGCGTCGGAGCAGACCATCTACAAAACTACGGCTGTAAAGCTCACAACACAGTTGCGTCGGAGCAGACCATCTATAAAACTACGGCTGTAAAGCTCACAACACAGTTGCGTCGGAGCAGACCAATTTAACAAATGCCTTCCCACAAACCAAACTGAGTTTACACTGGCCTGAACAAAAGGACCCTACTAAAGGCAAAGCAAATACATGAAACCACACTGCACAGAATTAAAATGACATTGCACATAATAAAAATAAAAAAGTAAAATAAAAAAGGTAAAATAACAAACCGAGCCGCAGTCAACAGCAGCTTAAACATGTATTGAAAGTTGAAATAAAGGAAAGAGTAGACAATAAATGGGAGTTTTGTGTAGTGCGTGTGACATTGCACATAAAAATAAAAAAGTAAAATAAAAAAGGTAAAATAACAAACCGAGCCGCAGTCAACAGCAGCTTAAAAATGTATTGAAAGTTGAGACAGGAAAGAGTAGACAAGAAATGGGAGAGTGTTTTGAGTAGTGTGCGCCAGTGCATGTGTAAATCAGGGAGTACAGCAACAAATCTTCAAACTCTAGTATGCGACCTACCAAGCCAACCAGGGGTGTAAAGCTCCCAACACAGTTGCGTCAGAGCAGACCATCTACAAAACTACGGCTGTAAAGCTCACAACAGTTGCGTCGGAGCAGACCATCTACAAAACTACGGCTGTAAAGCTCACAACACAGTTGCGTCGGAGCAGACCATTTACAAAACTACGGCTGTAAAGCTCACAACACAGTTGCGTCGGAGCAGACCATCTACAAAACTACGGCTGTAAAGCTCACAACACAGTTGCGTCGGAGCAGACCATCTATAAAACTACGGCTGTAAAGCTCACAACACAGTTGCGTCGGAGCAGACCATCTACAAAACTACGGCTGTAAAGCTCACAACACAGTTGCGTCGGAGCAGACCATCTACAAAACTACGGCTGTAAAGCTCACAACACAGTTGCGTCGGAGCAGACCATCTACAAAACTACGGCTGTAAAGCTCACAACACAGTTGCGTCGGAGCAGACCATCTACAATACTACGGCTGTAAAGCTCACAACACAGTTGCGTCGGAGCAGACCATCTACAAAACTACGGCTGTAAAGCTCACAACACAGTTGCGTCGGAGCAGACCATCTATAAAACTACGGCTGTAAAGCTCACAACACAGTTGCGTCGGAGCAGACCAATTTAACAAATGCCTTCCCACAAACCAAACTGAGTTTACACTGGCCTGAACAAAAGGACCCTACTAAAGGCAAAGCAAATACATGAAACCACACTGCACAGAATTAAAATGACATTGCACATAATAAAAATAAAAAAGTAAAATAAAAAAGGTAAAATAACAAACCGAGCTGCAGTCAACAGCAGCTTAAACATGTATTGAAAGTTGAAATAAAGGAAAGAGTAGACAATAAATGGGAGTTTTGTGTAGTGCGTGTGACATTGCACATAAAAATAGACAAGAAATGGGAGAGTGTTTTGAGTGGTGTGTGCCAGTGCATGTGTAAATCAGGGAGTACAGCAACATCTTCTACCTCTAGCATGCCCACCATCTACCTTCAAGCCAAAACCAACCAACTCAACCAAACCTCAACGTGCCCACAGTCAGTCGTCTCCAGTTTGAACAAGATTTTTTTTTAGTCCAGCGTCCAGCGGGGGTAATTGATGGCTCAAGAGCAGCACACATCCTCCTCCTCCTTGTGACGGTCTTTCAACTTTGGAGACGTCCTTTACCTTCACGCAATGCTCGCCCTCATCTCGGGTCTCCAGGCTCCCAGGGTGGGAGGGTTGTGAGCGGGCGCTGTGCCGGTCAACCCGGCCCATTCAGCAGCAGCATTGCACAGGACGCCACGTTCCCATTAAGGATGACCTGTAAATCCAGTGGCATTTGTATCAAACAAACAAGCCAGTGGAGAAGTGTGTAGTATGGGCTACACTCCCCAGGTGTACTTACGCGACTGTTTGACTTCAATGAGTTTCTCCCCTCTCACAGCTGCTGCTGCAGTTTTTTTTCCATCCTTCCATCCTTTTTTTCCATCCATCCTTTTTCCCCATCCATCCTTTTTCCATTACGAGTGACCAGAGCACACAATGAGGTGGTCGGTGATAGTTTAGTCAAGTCAGTCATTTGGTTAGTTAGTGTCTACTTACTGTTTGACTTCAATTAGTTCCTCCCCTCTCACAGCTGCTGCAGTTTTTTTTCCATCCTTCCATCCTTTTTTTTCCATCGATCCTTTTTCCATCCATCACGAGTGACCAGAGCACACAATGAGGTGGTCGGTGGCAGTTTAGTCAAGTCAGTCATTTAGTTAGTTGACCCTAAAAAAATCCCCCCCACGTGTACAACACAACACAACAAGCTGCTACAACACTGCACTCAAAACTGCATTCAGCAGAACCACTGACCCCTGGAAGAGGTATGATGCATGGAAAGCTTGAGGGGAAAGAACAGGGATACCGACAGCGCGTGTGTGTGTGTGCGGGGAGATGGGGGAAGAGATGGAGGGGGGGAAGAGAGTAATGTGTGCGGTGCACAAAATAATTTAAAGTTTCGTTGCTACTCACTGCGGGGTTTCCTCGTGGACGCGTCCCCCGTTGGTGGCCACGTGTGTCCGGATCGTTGCGTCCAACCACAAAAAATGCGCTGCACAAAAATGTCGAGTTTAAAAAAGAAAAAACCGGGGAGACTCAGGTGAGCTCAATTAACGGCCTAATGAGAAGGCGCGCGGGTGATTGGCTGTGAGCGAGAGGCGCGACACGAGAGCACCTGTGGGGAATTAAAGTGAAAGCGCTCAATTACCGATTTATCGTCTTTTTTTTCCTTTGGGTTGCGTACGATATACAGTAGATATACTAAGCATGGCATGGACAATGTAAGGAGCCTATTGCAAACTATTATTATTCGCTACTTTTTTCTTTTTTTTCCTGTCCTGTCTGCCCGAGCAATCCAAGGGGGTGACAGTATCCTCCCTCGGCCTCGGGATATATGGGATATTTTTTTTTAAAGATGGTACGTAAAGGCACCATTTTAACACATTTTGAGATTGACAAAAAAATCACTAAATAATTTTCCACATTTGTAGTATGAGGACTGCACCATTAAAGTCTTAGATGGGGGGGGGGGGGGGGGGGGGGTTGTTCACCTGTATGCTATTCTAATGTATTTATTCTATATTCATTCTGTATTAGGCCTACATTTGAACGCACATCAGCGAATTGCATTGGAATGAAGTGAAGTGAATCAAATAAAGAATTTGATGTTAGATGGGGAAACAACCATAGCTCCTGCCTCCTGCTGCCATCATCTACTGACATGTTTATATTTGCTTGCTGACTCTGTATGGAGACATTTGTTCTGTTGCTTTTTAGCGATTACATTTTAGGGATGAGCCCACCCGAAGTCGAACTGATCAGTCTTTGGACTATTTTACATTTTAAAGTCTATGGTTTTACTAAAACAAAAAATGACAGCAGCACGTGTAACAAATGCAATAAAACTATTTTGTATAAGGGGGGATATACCTCCAATTTGGTTAAACACTTGACGCTGCACAACATAAATATAAGGGATGATTGCCTTGCCATATTTGATCATTTTTTGGTATTGTACTTATGAAATCCTCCCTCTGGAAACCACACACATTATTTCCTGAGCTAACATTAACCCCGACAACAGTGAGGTGGAGACAGTGGCGTAGGCTGCGTTTGAACATGGGGGGGGGAGGGGACATGAAGCGGAGGGTCTGGTTCCTCCCCCAGGAAGTTTTCAATGTTAAGACTTCATTTCCTGCATTCTGGTGAATTCATCTGCACCAATGTGTGCCTTTTCTGCATCAATTGATGGTACATAAATGTCTTTATTTATGTAAAGAAATTCCGGCACCAGGTGCCAATTTGAAATATAAGTAGGCTAAGGGATAATGCCCGACGAGGTGTCTATTAACATAAATTAATGGACGACGCGGAGGCGCGAATCCATTCATTTATGTTAATGGACACCTCGAAGGGCATTATCCCGCTTCCTATACCATGGTCACTTGCCAAAGAAAAGAAATTAAGACCATTAATTAATATTTGCATGCGTTTTACAATCAAAATATAAAGTTTTTCACAAGCCATAATTTAGTTTCCCTGGTAACGCCTGAGGGTCTGACTAATACCTGGAACAATCATTACCCTCCCGTAAGATTCTTATGCAACGGAAACGTTGTTCACTCCTCCAGTAAATAGGACGGACCTTAGATACGACTCGGCAACGGGAGGTATTCTAGTCCGCTCAGCTATGAGCCACAGAGCTGACGTAATGCATTGTACATCGGGAATCGCGACGGCCTATATTTTCAACATAAAGTGTACACATATTTATAATTTGAAATGTGTCCCAGCCTTTATACCACAGATACTATAGGGTCTATAGCATATAACCGCGTTTTCTGATTACAGTTTAATGCATTTTTCACAATTTACCAGCTGTCGTTTTGACGACTAATCACGCGCCATTCGTTTCAATGGGAATCGCGACGGTCTATACTTTCAACATAAAGTGTACATATTTATAATTTGAAATGTGTCCCAGCCTTTATACCACAGATACTATAGGGTCTATACCGGCCTCATTTATCAACCGTGCGTAGAAAAGGTTCTAAATTATTTCGTAGGAATGAAATTTAGAATGTGTGTAAGTACAAAAAAATCCGTAGCCTATTTATCAACCGTGCGGACAGCGCTCGTACGCACACCAGTAAGTAGGCCTACTCCGTGATGATAAATCCCACCTGTTCTTAACCACCATGCTCGTGCATGGTTAGAGTAATTTGCATTCAGAAACGCCTCCAATTGACCATATAGTGACAATCCCTTTAATAATGCGTGAATGGATTATTTTCCCCTCACCGGAATCATGACAAAGAGGGCGAAGAAAAGAAACTTCACGGACACGGAGATTGAAGTGCTTGCTGGAGGGGTCGAAACGAACCAAGATATATTGTATGGGACATTGAACGCTGGTATTACCAACAAACGAAAACAACGCTGCGTGGGATAGGGTGGCAGATGCTGTCAACTCTGTACTAGAAAGAAGATCAATTCCCGAAATTAAGAAAAAATGGTTTGACATTAAACTCAATGCCAAAAAACGCGTCACGGCCCACCGACGAGAAACATCATTTTGACTGGGGGAGGACAAGCAGCCACCCAGCTGACACCCATGGATACCCGTATCGCCAGCATCATCGGGGACACAGCATTATACATAATCCCTGGTGGCGATACAGACACTCTTTCAACAGAGCCAGCTGTACCATCAACAAGTCAGACTGCAGGTAAAATAAAAAGCTGGGCTGAGGTGTTTCATAAACATTTATTTTGAAAGTTTAATTTGTGACAATAATGTGATGTTAATGTGATAACGCAGAAACCCAAGCCAGTCCCACCTGCGCTCAGGAGCCGGAGGCGGTGGAGGAGCTGGGGCAGTTGGAGGAACAGGAGCAGCCCGGGCCATCCACATCTCATCCGGTGCGTCCTGGGGGGGCGAGAGTGCTGACCGGTGCTGCAGAATCAAGAAGAAACCACCAAGGCCATAATTAATATTAAGGATCAACTTACAATCATATCAAACACTCTACAGCAAATCAACGAATCGCTTAAAGTGATTGCTGCATGCGCAACTGAATTGTTGAATAAATAAACTGTAAAATATTGAATGATGTTGAGATTATTTTCCCACGTACACTTTCCATCTGAAATGTATCACTTTTCAAAGATCGGCTAACAGGCAGACTTACCTAAAGTCTCTGTATCCTCTCTTGTTTGAATGGCAGCAGCATTAGGGAGTGGGAAATGCTCTGCGTTGGGCATGGGCTCGTCTGCTCTGGGGGATTCCTGCAGAGGGAAGCCGTGTCTGATGGCCAAGTTATGAAGGACACAGCAAGCCAAGATGATGTGGCAGACTTTTTCAGGCTTGTACTGAAGTGCTCCCCCCGCGCTTGACAGGCACAGCCATCGGCCTTTTAGCAGGCCAATTGCGCGTTCAACAACTGATCTTGAGCGCGCATGGACCCGGTTGTAGTGCTGCTCCTGCGGGGTCCTCGGGTTGGCTACGGGGGTCATCAGCCACGGTTTTAATGGATATCCCCGATCACCTATAGAGATGTTATTTAATAAACCATACGAAGCCCAGAAAATACTGTGGCGATCACGGCCATGCCCCCTATGGGGGTCCTGCGCAAGGGGTTGGACCCTACGGGGGTTACCTGCGCAAGGGGTTACCTGCGCAAGGGGTTGGACCCTATGGTGAATCTCGGGTAGGGGTTGGACCGTGAGTGAGGGTCCTAGTTGTGTTTGTCAGGTGTGCCGTGTTTCTGTCTGTGTGTATGGGTGTACAAATAAAGGCAACTCCCGGGGTCGTGCGGTGTATGGGGCACGGGAGTTGCGTAAACATGTAACCCTGGGCTCCTGTCTCATTCCTCCCGCACCGGTCGCCACATTGGTGTCAGAAGTGGGATCCGAACGGACCATGGAGAAGCGGACTGTCCCGGAGTGGGGATTGCCTATGGCGGCGCGGCCGAGAGAGGAGGAGACGGAGGAATGGCCCGGCGTTTCAGCTCCTGGCATGTCACCGGTCGCGACGGGCGCGACTGGTGCACAGCCACCCAGAGTGCCCTAGCATTGGAGGGGACAGCGGTGCAAGTCCTCTGGACCTGGCCCGGCAGCCTGCGGGACCTCCAGGCCACGAACCCCGGTGCTGCAATGGACGAGACGGAGCGGGCGGAACGAGAGCGTTCCGACCCAAACCAGCCTGCAGACGACCGGTGCCTCCCGACCTCACGTCCGACGGGCGGACTACTGCGAGCAGGAAGAGGACGGAGAGGTGGGTTCCAGGCCTGGACTTCGCCCCAGCGGCCTAGCCGACACCGCCGGCTCGACGAACATTTGAGGGACTATGTGTCGGGTGAGGGGGTCGTCGGGGACGACTGACCCCTCAGGGGGGAGCTGTGTGGCGATCACGGCCATGCCCCCTATGGGGGTCCTGCGCAAGGGGTTGGACCCTACGGGGGTTACCTGCGCAAGGGGTTACCTGCGCAAGGGGTTGGACCCTATGGTGAATCTCGGGTAGGGGTTGGACCGTGAGTGAGGGTCCTAGTTGTGTTTGTCAGGTGTGCCGTGTTTCTGTCTGTGTGTATGGGTGTACAAATAAAGGCAACTCCCGGGGTCGTGCGGTGTATGGGGCACGGGAGTTGCGTAAACATGTAACCCTGGGCTCCTGTCTCATTCCTCCCGCACCGGTCGCCACAATACTTTCAAAATTGTGTAACACTCACCAATAAGCCAGCCATCCTCAACAGCTCCTGCTTGGAGGTGCACACCCACAGAGCTGTTCTGTAGAATGAATGAGTCGTGCGTCCCTCCAGGCCACCGGGCAACAACGTTTAGTAGAGACGTATTGGCATTGCAGATAATTTGTGTGTTAATTGAATGAAGTCCTTTCCTGTTAACGTAGCTGAATTCGTTGTATGGTGCTTTTATTATGATGTGGGTGCAATCTATGGCTCAGATTATATTTGGGAATCCGGCGATGGCGTGAAATCCTTGTTTAATGTCGGGTTGTTGGTTGTCTGTACGGGAACTGAATGTAAATTGGGGCCAGAGAAATGAATGCATCCAACACTGCCGGCATAATTCTGCTTAGTGTCGGCTGTGAAATGCCGCATATGTCTCCAGTCTCTCGTTGAAATGTCCCGGTGGCCAACAATCCCAGGGTGGACAGGAGCTGGATGTGCACTGGGATGGCTTTGGTGCGTTGAGTCTCTCGCTCCAACATCGGTTGTAAATCCCGGCATAACTCCATCAGTATGTTTTTTGGGAATCGTATCTGCTTAGAAGCCACTCTGTGCTCTCACTGAGCAAATCCGCACGCGCTTTGAAAACGCGCTCCCTCCGGAACGCACGGTTCTCTAAATCTTCCAAAAGTGCAAGATACGCCATGGTCCTTATTTCAAGTTCTCTTTTCAGATTGTCCTGTCACAGCTGTCTTTTATAGCTTGTCACACCAATTATTCAAAATGTCTGCTAAATGAATAATTGAGAATTGTTAGCCTATTAATTAGGAGAAACAGGGAACACGTGTGAAGTTTGAGATTGCTGAACACTGTGACTTTTTTCTATTTGTAGTTTCACTATTCTACCGCTAGATTTTGTGTGTACGCATGGTCAGAGCTGTGCTTAAATTTAAGCACGTTCACAAGTAGGCCTACAAGTTGATAAATTCCATACTTTGCGTGGGAATGTTCTTACGCACGCATTACGCACACATCTGTGCGTACGCACGGCTGATAAATGAGGCCCCTGGTCTATAGCATATAACCGCATTTTCTGATTACAGTTTAATGCATTTTTCACAATTTACCAGCTCTCGTTTTGAAGGCTGAACAGACAATTTGACTGGAACTACTTAGTAGGTGTCCATATAGCCAGAGCTAGCTCTGCATATAGCAGGGATAATGGCCACCCTGCAGCCAATCAGAATCGAGTATTCCCTCTCTGTTGCCATGGTTACCATCTACTGTTTGAGCCAGTGCAATAATCTGTCATCAGGCAATTTGACCCGAACGTCTTTCCTAGGTGTACATTAACACTTTTTAACGTACACCGTCAATCAGAATCGAGTATTCACCCAGACCATGGTATAATGGAATATAATGCAGTAAGGCTGTCAGGCGTTCTGTATTGCTTTGAAATATATTAAACATCATGTAGATCAACTTTTCTCATTGAATATTATCCCTGTAGGCATGATTTACTCTTCTGTCTTCTTTCGTGTCTTTTGTTTGGGGAAGTAACCTCTTTAAATGTGCATGTGGCATCCACACACCTTTGTGTGTGTGTGTGTGTGTGTGTGTGTTGGGAGTAAAAAAAGGCCAGTGATGAAGAAAAAAGACCCGCCCCTGTCAAAAGCATTGTTGCATCTATGAGTATTTATTTAAAAAAATAAAAGTCCTCTGCTTCTCAACAAAGCCATGAAAGATGGTCACTTCCTATCATGTTTCTCGCTAGTGTATATTTTTTTAGCACTGGGTTGGAAACAGAGAGTGAGGCGCCAAGTTGAGAGGCGAGGGCTGTGGCCATGTCTCTGTTTTCTACAAACCACCACAACTCTTAACCAGAAAGAGACCTGTAGCTGTCAACAGGATGTGTTGCTGAGGTTCTGCAGAAAACAACATTGACCTTCCCCATCACTGACTGAACCTGAATGGTGATTGTTTGGTGAACAGAGAAAGGTTGTCATTCAGATATACTAATATCCTAATATTGGTATTAATTTAATTAATATAAACTAATGTCTTAATAATAGTATTCATGTCATTCATATAATCTAATATGTGAGGTACAGTTCATGTTAAATGTCTATCTAAATGAACACAGTTTAGATTAAACTGAAACATCTGCCATTGACTTTGTTTTTATACTACTATCTGTATGGTAAATAGTGGATAGTTTAGTGGCTAGGCTATTCAACTCCCAGCCAAATGGTACTGGGTTCAGCATTCCTTAACATTGGTTCTTATTCTGAGGTTTTACACAGAACCACACGTGAAACTGCTTCTTTCTAAAAATCTTTTGACAAGTTTGCAAAAAAGTAAGTCTGAAAATCACCCTAGCATTACATTTTGGCTAAAAGTTGTTAGTGGGAATTTTAAGTTCACAGGTTAGGATTACTGGTTTTTGCTTTTGCTAGATATTTTATTTGAGCAGATTTATAAGCCCAGCAACGAAAAAGAAAAAGTGAAGTAGTTACAAAAGCAGCTCCGCCTAACGTGGGCAGGTACTTGACATTAGCCATTAGCCATCTTATATGTTATTGTGTAAACAGAGAAGACTTCGTTTGTCTTGGTATCATGTATTTTTTTCATTTATTTCTCAATCGACTGTAATGCATTTGCAGCCAGAAAGCTGCTGAGTAATGAGGAAAAGGAAAGTTAAATGTAGTTACAAAACAGATATTTTGACTTTGAACACATATTGCGTCTAACTACACCCTATATTTTAAATTTACAGATAATCAAGGGTCCTAATATTAGGCATTTCTTTGCTAAAATAACTGATACATTGATACAAACTACATCAGTGTGTTCATGAGTGTGTTCCTTGATGTAGAATGAAGTGGTGACAGTACAGACTCAGGGAGAAGGAAGAAAAAAGGCAGACAGAGTTACAGGTAACAGAACAGAAACAGAAACATTTTTTATTTCAATAATATCTATCAATTGTACAATTTAGTCTCTTCTCAAGGTGTCTTTATTCTTTTGTTAAGTGATTGAGGGTTTAGTGCTGCAAGGCGATGCCTGTGAATCTGTATTTGTGACTTTAGTTTCACCATGATTCCCAACATAGAATGTGATATCATATATATATTATATTAAATGATATTTTATATATATATATATATATATATATATATATATATATATATATACTATGATAAATAAATATCAGGTAGATCAACTTTTCTCATTGAATATTATCCCTGCTGAGTCCACACACATGTAGGCATGATTGACTATTCTGTCTTATTTTGTGTCTTTTGTTTGGGGAAGTAACCTCTTTAAATGTGCATGTGGCACCTATTCACATCAATGATACATTCATTCATTTTAAATCATTTATAAACCCCTGGACTTTAATAGCTCACATATGTTTCTGCCAAAACATATCGCAAATATCTGTTTTGGGATGATTTTTAGGAATCATGTACACCTCAACTATGTTGTTCAAGCTGACTTAAAACAAGAATACAACACATGTTGGCAATAATGTGTGTGTGTGTGTGTGTGTGTGTGTGTGTGTGTGTGTGTGTGTGTGTGTGTGTGTGTGTGTGCGTGCGTGCGTGTGTGTGTGTGTGTGTATTTTTGTAAATTATGAATTTCAATCAAAGCAGTCGGTCTCGCCGAGTTGATTTACAATATCCAGAGAGCTGGAGCTAATACCGTCATGGTCACAAAGTTTTTGTCCATTCCTACTAATATCAGTTTACACATTCTAGCAACAATTACACACTTTGAGGGTTGAAATTCTTTATCATAATGAACTTATAAAAATCTATATGTAAACATAATGATAAGTCGAATTAACATTTTACTGAAAAATTCACACAATGCAGGCTGGTTAAGTCTATTTGTTAACAGCAATGACTTAAAGAATCAATACAAGTAAACCCCAAATTATATGTGTGCTTTGTCATGGTTTGAGTTTTGCGTTTCTGTGTTGTTGCTTGTTTTGTCCCTTCTCGTTTCCCCTGGCGTGTAGGTGCAAGGTAGTGGGCGTGGTAAGGTTGCCGGCACATTCAACGAGGCACACCTGGCTCTCATCATCAATCACTCCTCCTATATAACCCCAGTTCAATCTTCACTCCAGTGCCGAATTATTACAGATGTCACGTTAGTACTCATCGTGTGTTTTTTCTCGTTCACCTTTTTGGTCACTACCGGCTCTAGTGTGTTTATGTGATCTGACAGTTTCGTGTTTTTCTCCCGGGGGCTCTACGTGCCTTAGGTCTCCAGTGTGCCGCGTGCTTATGCCGTCCGCCGAACGCCGTTTCCAGCCAACCGCGTGTCCCCCTTTCCTGGCATCCTGTGTCGGCAGCCTTCCCGTCTGCTGCCCTCCCTGCACGCCAGCGTCCTTAGTTATATCCCCTCCGTTTTTGATCCTTGTTTGATAAACCCTTTTTTACCATCACCTCTCGTTGTCTCTGTCTCTGCTCCGGGGCCCTACTATTGCTAAAACCTAACAGAATAATTCGGCCACATGGACCCCGCAGAGACGGAACAGCTGAGACACGCTATCTCCAATCAGGGAATACGCGTCGGCCAGCATGAACAAGTATTGTTTAGCGCCATGGACAGCATTAATGCGCTAACCGCTAAGGTTGAGCAACTTAGCAGCAGCGTTAACCAAATGCTCACGGCTCTTTCCGGTGTTAGTTCCTCCGGCGGGGTTTCTAACGCTACCGCCGCAGCCGCCTCACCCGTCGTTTCGCCATCCCCTCCAGTACCTAGTCCTGTGCATATCAGGGAGCCTCATATCCCCACTCCGGCTCATTTTTCGGGCGAATTAGGAAAGTGTGGTGTTTTTCTGCACCAGTGCTCCCTGGTCTTTTGCCAACAACCGCTCACCTACCAGACTGACAGTTCTAAAATCGCTTTTATCATGGGATTACTCACCGGTAGGGCAGCCGAGTGGTCCGTCGCCATTACCGCAGCTAACGCACCGTATGTATCGATCTACCAGCTCTTTCTCTCTGAAATTCGAAAAGTTTTTGATCATCCGGTGCAGGGTAAGGAGGCCGGTAAACGGTTGCTCGCGCTCCGCCAGGGCTCGGCTTCCGTTGCCTCTTACGCCGTGGATTTCCGTATCTTAGCGGCGCAGTGTGGCTGGGGTGAGGTAGCTCTTCAGGGGGTTTTTCTCGATGGATTAACTGAAAGACTAAAAGACGAACTAGCGGTACGCGATGAGACTTCCTCCTTGGAGGACCTAATTGCGTTAGCCGTCCGATTGGATAACCGTCTCTGCGAGAGACGGAGGGAGAGAGAGGATTCCCTTCTTTTCCGGTCTCGCTCCATGAACCTTCGCTCCGGAGCTGCCGCGGAGGACTTCACACCGGTCGACCCAACAGCCAGCTCCAGCCCTGCTACGTCAGACAACCTGGGTGAGCCCATGCAGCTCGGACGCATGCGTCTCACGCCGTCCGAGCGGCAACGCCGGCTTCGTCTTGGCCTCTGCATCTACTGTGGTCAGGCCGGACACCGTCTCGCCACCTGTCCGTCCACGCCAAAAGACCAGGCTCATCAGCGGCTGGGAGGGCGCTGATGAG
The DNA here is from genome assembly GCA_030340625.1 of Merluccius polli. Taxonomy (NCBI): domain Eukaryota; kingdom Metazoa; phylum Chordata; class Actinopteri; order Gadiformes; family Merlucciidae; genus Merluccius; species Merluccius polli. Next base: position 138,363 of record JAOPHQ010002287.1, read on the forward strand.
CCACACCACCACCTCCAAAGATTCAGCTACCAGGCTCACGCAACGAGGTACGCTAACCTGGCAGCAGGAGACTGCCACCGTTCAAGTTTTGATTGACTCTGGTGCAGACGATAACTTTATTGACTCGAATCTCTCCTCTCAGCTAGGTCTACCCCTAGAGACGCTACCTGAAGCCAAGGACGTTTTTGCGTTAGACGGCAGATTGCTGGCTCAGGTTACACACCGTACCCAGCCATTTTCACTGCGGCTCTCCGGTAACCATCACGAGATAATCACGCTATTTGTTATTCCGTCCCCGTCCACTCCTTTGGTCCTCGGTCTCCCCTGGTTAAAATTACATAACCCACTCATTAACTGGGCTAACTGCACTATCTCCAACTGGAGTATTTTTTGCCACTCACATTGCCTGCACTCCGCCACTCCCAGTAATCCAGTCTCCTCTCCCATTCCTGTTGAAACTATTGACCTCTCTACCGTCCCCTCCGACTACCATGATCTGCAAGCAGTGTTCAGTAAGGACCGGGCGTTAACCTTACCTCCTCACCGCCCGTACGACTGCGCTATCGAGATCATTCCGGGGTCCACGCTCCCCAGTAGTCGACTGTATAACCTGTCAAACCCAAGAAGGAGAGTATGACTAAATACATTAATGAATCACTGGCAGCAGGTCTCATCCTTCCCTCTTCATCCTCCACGGCCGCAGGTTTCTTTTTCGTGTCCAAGAAGGATAAGAGCCTGCGGCCGTGCGTAGACTACCGGGGCCTCAATAACATCACAATAAAGAATAAATACCCCCTTCCTCTTCTCGATTCGGCGTTTGGGTTCGAGCACCAGTCGGCGATCTTTACAAAATTAGATCTCCGTAACGCCTATCATTTGGTGCGCATCCGCGAGGGCGACGAGTGGAAGACCGCTTTCAACACTCCACTTGGTCAGTTCAAATACAGAGTCATGCCGTTCGGACTCACTAACGCTCCCGCGGTTTTCCAAGCCCTCGTCAACGACGTTCTCCGCGACATGCTCAATCTGTTTGTGTTTGTTTACCTCGACGACATTTTGATATTTTCACGCAACCTGGCCGAACATATTCAGCATGTTCGGCTTGTTCTCCAGCGACTCCTGGAGAACCGATTATATGTCAAGGCAGAGAAGTGCGCGTTCCACGTTTCGTCCGTGGAGTTCTTGGGATTCGTCATAGAGAAGGGGCAACTTATGACGGATCCCAAGAAGATCCAAGCGGTGGTGGAGTGGCCAGCCCCATCCACTCGCAAGCAGCTCCAGCGGTTCCTCGGGTTCGCTAATTTCTACCGCAGATTCATAAGAGACTATAGCCTGGTAGCCGCCCCACTTACCCAGCTCACCTCGACCAAGGTTCCCTTCGTGTGGTCTTCTGCTGCCCAGGCAGCATTTAACAAGTTGAAGCTTCTTTTTTCATCTGCCCCTGTTCTCGCTCACTCGGATCCGTCGCTCCAGTTTGTGGTGGAGGTGGACGCCTCCGACACGGGAGTCGGAGGAGTACTGTCACAACGGTCCCCGGACACCCAAAAGCTCCATCCATGTGCGTTCTTCTCCCGCCGACTGTCTCCAGCTGAACGTAACTATGATGTTGGCAACAGAGAGCTATTGGCTGTGGTGTTAGCGTTGCAGGAATGGAGACACTGGCTGGAGGGCTCCTCCCAGCCATTTATCGTGTGGACCGATCATAAGAACTTGTCCTATTTACGCTCTGCCCATAGGTTAAACTCCCGTCAGGCTCGGTGGGCACTGTTCCTGGGCCGTTTCGAGTTCACCCTCACCTACCGTCCAGGGTCCCGCAACACCAAGCCCGACGCTCTCTCCCGTCAGTTCTCCCCTCCGGAGGAGGAGGGGGTCGTGGAAACCATCCTCCCGAGTGCCTGTGTGGTCGGAGCGGCCAGGTGGGAGGTGGAACAGGTGGTCCAGGAGGCTCTTCGGAATCAACCGCAGCCAGAGGGATGCCCTCCAGGGAGACTCTTCGTGGCGGCGGAGGCGCGATCTGCGGTCTTGCAGTGGGGCCACTCTTCAAGGATCTCATGCCATCCAGGTTTCCATCGCACCCTGGCCCTCATCCGACAGCGTTTCTGGTGGCCGTCTATCTCTCCTGATACCAAGGAGTTTGTCGCCGCCTGCTCCGTCTGCGCCCGCGGTAAGGCCTCCCATCGTCCTCCTGCCGGCCTACTACGCCCTCTTCCTGTCCCCCACCGCCCCTGGTCGCACATAGCCGTTGACTTTGTGACCGGTTTGCCTCCCTCTGAGGGGAACACGGTCGTCCTAACTATTGTGGACCGGTTTTCCAAATCGGTGCATTTCGTTCCACTGCCCAAGCTCCCCTCAGCCTTAGAGACTGCGAACCTCTTGGTTCACCATGTGTTCCGTCTTCACGGGATACCCCAGGACATTGTGTCAGACCGGGGGCCGCAGTTCGCATCACGAGTATGGAAAGCCTTTTGCCAGGCGTTGGGGGCAGCTGTTAGCCTTTCATCCGGGTTCCACCCCCAGACTAACGGCCAGACGGAGCGGGCAAACCAGGACCTGGAGTCAGCTCTCCGTTGCGTCACCGCCCGTCATCCAGCCTCCTGGTCCACCCACCTTCCCTGGATCGAGTACTCTCATAACTCCCTGGTCAGCTCCGCCACAGGGATGTCGCCATTCATGTCTGCCAACGGTTTCCAACCCCCATTATTTCCCACACAGGAGGCTGGTGTTGCGGTTCCCTCGGTGCGGGAGAATCTACGGCGTGCCCACCGAGTCTGGAAAGAGGTTAGAGCAGCCCTTGCACGCACCACAGCCCGCAACCAGCGCCTTGCAGACCGGCACCGGGTCCCAGCTCCCAGCTATCAGCCAGGTCAAAGGGTTTGGTTGTCCTCACGTGACTTACCCCTACAGGTGGAGAGCAGAAAGCTCGCCCCCAGATTCATTGGACCGTTTGAGATCGACCACATAATAAATCCCAATGTGGTAAGGTTGAAGTTACCTCCCAGTCTCCAGATTCACCCAGCCTTCCATGTCTCGTTGCTTAAACCTGTTACCTCCAGTCCATTCAGCCCTCCGGCCGACCCCCCACCACCCACCCGGCTCATCGATAACCACCCGGCCTACACCGTCCGGCAACTACTGGACGTCCGCCGGCGGGGCCGGGGGTTCCAGTTTCTGGTGGACTGGGAGGGTTATGGTCCGGAGGAGCGTCAGTGGGTCTCTCGGGCCCTCATCCTGGACAATACCCTCATCACAGACTTTTACAGACGCGTTCCTGATAAACCGGGCAGAACGCCAGGAGGCGTTCGTTAAGGGGGGGGTACTGTCATGGTTTGAGTTTTGCGTTTCTGTGTTGTTGCTTGTTTTGTCCCTTCTCGTTTCCCCTGGCGTGTAGGTGCAAGGTAGTGGGCGTGGTAAGGTTGCCGGCACATTCAACGAGGCACACCTGGCTCTCATCATCAATCACTCCTCCTATATAACCCCGGTTCAATCTTCACTCCAGTGCCGAATTATTACAGATGTCACGTTAGTACTCATCGTGTGTTTTTTCTCGTTCACCTTTTTGGTCACTACCGGCTCTAGTGTGTTTATGTGATCTGACAGTTTCGTGTTTTTCTCCCGGGGGCTCTACGTGCCTTAGGTCTCCAGTGTGCCGCGTGCTTATGCCGTCCGCCGAACGCCGTTTCCAGCCAACCGCGTGTCCCCCTTTCCTGGCATCCTGTGTCGGCAGCCTTCCCGTCTGCTGCCCTCCCTGCACGCCAGCGTCCTTAGTTATATCCCCTCCGTTTTTGATCCTTGTTTGATAAACCCTTTTTTACCATCACCTCTCGTTGTCTCTGTCTCTGCTCCGGGGCCCTACTATTGCTAAAACCTAACAGTGCTTATCACCATTTAAAACTAAAATAGTTAAATAAACACTGTAAATGTAGTACTATTTGAGCTTTATCAGAATCTGATTATCTATCTTATTTCATAAACTTTTTACGATTAGAAATGTACTGCACATCCACCAGATCACAATATTGAGGAATTCAAACTACATTCGGACCAGGTTGATGGGCTTCAGCGGCAGGTTTCTCTCACAGCAGAATACAGACTCTCCTGAGTCCTTTCACTGTGCTTCTTCCCTCCTCTGGTTTTCCTGCCAGAGAACTCCAGCGCTGCGTAGTTCAAGGGATCTGTTTCCCCGTCCTACAACAGAGAACTGTGTATTATTACCAATACATCTGAGAGGACTCACAGTTGGACTAGAGACCACTTCTACATTCAAAGCGACAATCATAAGATAAGATAACTGATACTTTATTAATCCAAGCCGGGACATTCTGGTGTCACATTACAAAGTACAGGAAAGTCATAGGGACTATATAGATACCAAACCAAAAAAAATAAAACTGTAAATATAATACTGGTGTACTTTTTGTCTAATAATTTACTGAGGCCAAAACATGCTTGTTTATCATCAGAACCAACAGCAGGCCACTCATTTTATGTAAAATATACAAAAATATAAAAATCTACTACTTTTTCTTTAACATTTCTACACAATGCAACATGTTGATACAGATGTACCTGTTGGTCCTTATTCACTGAGTCATGTGCAACATGGTAGGAGGCACTCAGCGGTCCTGCCAATAATAACGGAAGATGAATATTTACTTTTTACAAGATTAAGGGGTTTATGTTGATGCAGAATTGTATGTAACCCTAAAGTTATTTTATGCTACTGATGAAGTTCATGATGAAAAGATTCAAATTAATATATGTCAAAATATTAAAATGGCTAATCATAATATTTCAAATACAATGTACCACAGTATAATTTCTGAGAAGGTACTGCACCTTTGCAATGCTCGCAAACTTGCTTTTTACTCATGTTTAGAAAAAGGATTATGATCACAACCAAGCAGAAAGCCAACAGTACTCCAAGCACTATAACTAGATGCCAGTTGGGTCCTAGAATCAGACAATCAACAAGATGTCATCATAAATCTGTAGAAATCATCATGTTTTTATACCATAAGACTCACATTATGTCACATGCAATGTTACATTTCCAATGAAAATAATATATCTGCTTTGTCAGTATATTTCCCAGCAGGTGAAAAACTGCTATGTCTATTATGTTCTTAGTTCATTCACTTACATCCAAGAAACTGAAATTAAGAAGTAAAATATATTGACCTGTTATGTCCAGCTTAGTTTCTTGTCCAAACACAATTTCCCCACATGCTGCCAGGGCACAGTAGTAAGTCCCAGCATCAGAGGTGCCTACATTGTTCTTGTGGAGAGTGTAGACACAGCTCTGTGGAGGAGACGGAGGGCCAGAACTATCCTGACATTCACCACTCCTGTTTCCATTCATGTAAATGGCAGCAGGGTGAGATGATCCTGATCCAGATCTGAACGAGTACACACTGGGTTCCCCTTGGCACTGGTTCCTGTGGTCCGTCCTCTGGGAGGTAATAGAGCACTGGAGAGCCACAGGGTCTCCCAGCTGAACTGATACCAACACAGGCTGTTGGACCACAGTCTGGGAGACAAACCTCTGGTCATTGTGATCTGGGTTTATACCTTATACTCCTCCCCCTTCCGCCATCTGCCACCGTCGCTGCATCCTGGGCTTAGCGCCGCCCAAGACGATTGTGATTGGATAAAGGAATACAAACAAGATGGAGCGTTATTTTCTCCTATGCCAGAATGATAGTGAGTAGATACTACAGTACAGATATTAATGTATCTGTACTGTTACATTACATTAGTACATTAGTATCTGTACAGTACCAGTGACAACATGGTCGGTTTTACCCGGACCGAATGACTACATTTATTTTTGTGCCTCATTTCGGTTATGCAACAGTCCTCTCGGCCTCTTGTGGTCGGAAAAGTTGCAGAGAACTTTCCTCTCTACTGCTGCCCAGCGGCAGCCATCATGTCTAAAGTAAAAGGCTCCATAGTATGGCTTTACTTAAACAAAAAATGACAGCAGCACATGTAACAAGTGCAATAAAACTATTTTGTATAAGGGGGGAAATACCTCCAATTTGGTTAAACACTTGACGCTGCACAACATAAATATAAGGGATGACAAATTTGTGATGAAATGTGGTGACCGCTGTGTCTGGTCGACCGCCGTTGCCAGACCAATGCCGCTACCCGTCGCCATAGCCGGCCCAACACTGTTGCCAGCTGCCGGCCCAACACCGCTGACCGCCATCCATCGTCCAGATACCAGCTGCCGATGCCGGACCCAGGCCGCCACTCCCCAGCCCAACGTCGAGAGAGCTGTCCTCACGCTCATACGATACACGGGCAGTGCCCCGCTGGAGCCCTACCTGGCCCAGGTACAACTGGCGGTGCTGCACAACAGATGGAGGCGTGCGGGGACCGGCACTCCTGTGGTTCTAGCACTAGAGGGCAAAGCTCTCCAAGTGCTATTGGACCTGACGCTGCTTGTTACATGCTTATTATTTAGGTTGGGGTTAGCATTGTGTTTCATTTAGCTAACAATGGTTATGATAGAGTAAAAGTTTGGCGTGAACAGCAACAACAGACAGTGAGTTGGACAGAAGCATCCCTGCAGCACATGACAAATACATTTTTATTCAATCATTCAATTCCTTTATTACCAACACTTTTGAGTAGCAATTCACTTTTTAACTGAAGTGAAACATGAACTGAAGCGTTGCCTTGCCATATTTGATCATTTTGTGGTATTGTACTTATGAAATCCTCCCTCTAGCAACCACACACATTATGGCTTGAGCCAACATTAACCCCGACAACAGTGAGGTGGAGACAGTGGCGTAGGCTGAGTTTGAACATGGTGGGGGGGAGGGGACATGAAGCGGGGGGTCTGGTTCCTCCCCCAGGAAGTTTTCAATGTCAAACACTTCATTTCCTGCATTCTGGTGAATTAGTCTGCACCCGTTTGTGCTGTTTCTGGATCAATTGATGGTACATAAATGTCTTTATTTATGTAAAGAAATTCAGGCACCAGGTGCCAATTCAGAATATAATGGAATATAATGCAGTAAGGCTGTCAGGCGTTCTGTACTGCTTTGAAATACAATAAATATCATGTAGATCAACTTGTGTCATTGAATATTATCCCTGCTGAGTCCACACACATGTAGGCATGATTTACTCTTCTGTCTTCTTTCGTGTCTTTTGTTTGGGGAAGTAACCTCTTTAAATGTGCATGTGGCACCCATACACCTTTGTGTGTGTGTGTGTGTGTGTGTGTGTGTGTGTGTTTGGGAGTAAAAAAAACCCAGTGCTGAAGAAAAAAGACCGGCCCCTGTCAAAAGCATTGTTGCATATATGACTATTTATTTTTAAAAATAAAAGTCCTCTGCTTCTCAACAAAGCCATGAAAGATGGTCACTTCCTTTCATGTTTCTCGCTAGTGTATATTTTTTTAGCGCTGGGTTGGAAACAGAGAGTGAGGCGCCAAGTTGAGAGGCGAGGGCTGTGGCCATGTCTCTGTTTTCTACAAACCACCACAACTCTTAACCAGAAAGAGACCTGTAGCTATCAACAGGATGTGTTGCTGAGGTTCTGCAGAAAACAACATTGACCTTCCCCATCACTGACTGAACATGAATGGTGATTGTTTGGTGAACAAAGAAAGGTTGTCATTCAGATATACTAATATCCTAATATTGGTATTAATTTAATTGGTAACCCTTCCTTTTACAGTACGGTAATTACCAGCTAATTACCTGGTAATAAGATGTATTTACTAAGTAATAACCAGGTAATTAAATGTAATTACTTTCTAATTACCAAGTACTTACCAGGTAATTACCAAGTATTTACATTACATATTTACCTGGTAACTACCACTTATTTACCTGGTAGTTACCTGATATTTACCTGGTAACTACCACTTATTTACCTGGTAGTTACCTGATATTTACCTGGTAGTTACCTGATATTTACCTGGTAACTACCACTTATTTACCTGGTAGTTACCTGATATTTACCTGGTAACAACCACTTATTTACCTGGTAGTTACCTGATATTTACCTGGTAACTACCACTTATTTACCTGGTAGTTACCTGATATGGTAAAAACATAAACAAAAACTTGTTGGTATTTACCTGGTAAATACCAACAAGTTACCCAGTATTTACTAGATATATACTGAAAACTACCAGGTATTTATCCAGGAATTATAGATTATGTATTACCAATCAACCTGTGTAGTGACAGTGAGGGTAGTAATGACTCTGATATTTACCTGGTAATTACCCAGTATTTACTTGATAACTTGCAACTATACTAAGTAATTACTTTCTAATTACCCAGTAGTTACAATTTACCCAATAACCCCCATGTATGTATGCAGATATTAACTGGTATTTACCCAGTAATTACAAATGTAATTCCAAAACATTATCAGGTAAAACCCTGTGAATTACCCTGTAAGGAAGGTGGAACTGTACTGTAAAAGGAAGCGTGGTTTGTTTCAATGATATTACCATATACTTTCCTGGTAACTGTAGATTATAATCCTCTAGTTTTGAACATGGTATCTGGCAAAAACTCCCATACCTCCCTGATAATTATCGGGTAATTTTCGGGGTGATATCAGAGTTTTACAGAGTAGTTACCGTGTAAGAAAGGTGGAACTGTACTGTAAAAGGAAGCGTGGTTTGTTTCAATGATATTACCATATACTTTCCTGGTAAAGATTATAATCCTCTACCACCCATTAGGGTGTGTAGTTTTGAACATGGTATCTGGCAAAAACTCCCATATCTCCCTGATAATTATCGGGGTGATATCAGAGTTTTACAGAGTAGTTACCTGTAAGAAAGGTGGAACTGTACTGTAAAAGGAAGCATGGTTTGTTTCAATGATATTACTGTAGCTCCCAAGTAGTACACACGAGGCCAGAGGTCTTTGTTAGAAAACAGGATTTATTTTCCAGGTCGAACCAACCCGTGAGAAATGGGTTTAAAGAGAACAATAATTCAAATCAATAAATACAATTGACAATATGCAAATGTCCGTTTTTCAGCAGCACAACAGGTGTTACATTTACACCAAAAACCACTACACACACCTCACATACAGTCCACAACTCAATATTAACTTGTAAATTTACAAACTTAACTTATATATACATATTCACCACTTTACGTCGTATGCAAATCCCCATCACGCACCAACCATGCAATGGAATGCAACACAATCGTTCACGTTCTTCATAGACGTAAATGAAAGATAAACATGCCTCGTCCACTGCTAACTACTTAAGGAGGGAATGTTCTAGTATGCTTCTTCCTTGTCCTTTATAGTTGTTCTACTTTAAGTGCCTTTAGCTTTTAACTTTAACGTATAGCTTATAGAACGTGCTGCCTCTTTCGCGCTGTTTGGCTAGGTGCGTTGCTAAAAGGTGTCGTATTCCGGCGGCAATTAGTTCCGCCCCAATGCCATTCTAAACAGTAGGAACAAAAAAAACGGGAGGTTAACAAATTAAACAACCTATACCAGGAAAGTACATGGTTACCATATACTTTCCTGGTATAGTTTGTTTAATTTGTTAACCTCCCGTTTCTGTTTATAATGGCATTGGGGCGGAACTAATTGCCTGAAAAAACGGACATTTGCATATTGTCAATTGTATTTATTGATTTGAATTATTGTTCTCTTTAAACCCAGTTCTCACGGGTTGGTTCGACCTGGAAAATAAATCCTGTTTTCTAACAAAGACCTCTGGCCTCGTGTGTACTACTTGGGAGCTACAGTAATATCATTGAAACAAACCACGCTTCCTTTTACAGTACAGTTCCACCTTTCTTACAGGTAACTACTCTGTAAAACTCTGATATCACCCCGATAATTATCAGGGAGATATGGGAGTTTTTGCCAGATACCATGTTCAAAACTACACACCCTAATGGGTGGTAGAGGATTATAATCTTTACCAGGAAAGTATATGGTAATATCATTGAAACAAACCACGCTTCCTTTTACAGTACAGTTCCACCTTTCTTACACGGTAACTACTCTGTAAAACTCTGATATCACCCTGAAAATTACCCGATAATTATCAGGGAGGTATGGGAGTTTTTGCCAGATACCATGTTCAAAACTAGAGGATTATAATCTACAGTTACCAGGAAAGTATATGGTAATATCATTGAAACAAACCACGCTTCCTTTTACAGTACAGTTCCACCTTCCTTACAGGGTAATTCACAGGGGTTTACCTGATAATGTTTTGGAATTACATTTGTAATTACTGGGTAAATACCAGTTAATATCTGCATACATACATGGGGGTTATTGGGTAAATTGTAACTACTGGGTAATTAGAAAGTAATTACTTAGTAAATAGTTGCAAGTTATCAAGTAAATACTGGGTAATTACCAGGTAAATATCAGTCATTACTACCCTCACTGTCACTACACAGGTTGATTGGTAATACATAATCTATAATTCCTGGATAAATACCTGGTAGTTTTCAGTATATATCTAGTAAATACTGGGTAACTTGTTGGTATTTACCAGGTAAATACCAACAAGTTTTTGTTTATGTTTTTACCATATTAGGTAACTATCAGGTAAATAAGTGGTAGTTACCAGGTAAATATCAGGTAACTACCAGGTAAATAAGTGGTTGTTACCAGGTAAATATCAGGTAACTACCAGGTAAATAAGTGGTAGTTACCAGGTAAATATGTAATGTAAATACTTGGTAATTACCTGGTAAGTACTTGGTAATTACCTGGTAAGTACTTGGTAATTAGAAGGTAATTACATTTAATTACCTGGTTATTACTTAGTAAATACATCTTATTACCAGGTAATTAGCTGGTAATTACCGTACTGTAAAAGGAAGGGTTACCATTTAATTCATATAAACTAATATCTTAATAGTATTCACGTCATTCATATAAACTAATATCTTAATATTAGTATTAATTTGGGATCATATTCGGCTGCAGAGACCAGCAGATGAAACATCAGTCCATTCCAGAGACACCAGCCATTCATACACAACCAGTGATGTCTTGTGTAGAGTAGAGTAGAGTAGAGTAGGGTAGAGTAGAGTAGAGTAGAGTAGAGTAGAATAGAGTAGAGTAGGGTAGAGTAGGGTAGAGTAGAGTAGAGTAGAGTAGGGTAGAGTAGAGTAGAGTAGAGCCCTAGAGATCTTTATTATAAAACCTACCATGTATGTTTTATGGGCCTGCCCTTGTGTTCTCCCTTCATGGGGAAGGACTAGGTAAGTTATACCCTTTATATTTTTCATCACGCAGGTTTTTCAGTGAAACACATTGGGTTAGAGGTGTGTCCTGTCCACTGTACTTGTGTGTTATATGCAAGTAGAGAAGTAACGATTTCTGTTTGTTTACTTTTTAAATAAATACCTTATTCATAGTTAGCCTTGTTCTGTAAAGGGTCTCTATTTTCCCACCCCCAGGTGTTGTGTTGACAAGCCATTTTAAAATCTAAATGTGTGACCTAAGTGGGAGGGTTTACTCAGCTGCGTGATGGACAGATCAACTCCAGCCTATAGTTGATGTAGTCCAGTGTTTTTCAACCTGTGGTACGCAAACCACTGGTGATACGTGACGGTACTACAAATTTAAAAAATAATATAGATAATTGAAAATAAATATATAATAAATATTGTTCAGTAAATATTGTATTATAGCTTGTTATTATTTCAAAAATTCACATGTGACTTCTATGCTGTCACATGTGTTCTATTATCTTCTTAACGAAATAATTACCAAATAAACTGGTAGGAAGTAAAATATATTGACCTGTTACGTCCAGCTTAGTTCCATTTCCAAACTGTAAATTAATTCATGAATTAATAACTATATAATTTTATTTGAACAGGAATTTTGCATGCGCTGTACTCACTCATATGAAAGATTTTGACTTTGAAGACCGACATTGACATACCATAGCTCAGGACTTAGAGACACCGAATCAAGCAATCCAATGATCCACTTAGTTTTCTGTGAGGTACAGTTCATGTTAAATGTATATCTAAATGAACACAGTTTAGATTAAACTGAAACATCTGCCGTTGACTTTGTTTTTATACAACTATCTGTATGGTAAATAGTGGATAGTTTAGTGGCTAGGCTATTCAACTCCCAGCCAAATGGTACTGGGTTGAGCATTCCTTAACATTGGTTCTTATTCTGAGGTTTTACACAGAACCACACGTGAAACTGCTTCTTTCTAAAAATCTTTCGAGAAGTTGGCAATAAAGTAAGTCTGAAAGTAACTCTAGCATTACATTTTGGCTAAAACTTTTTCATCTTAGTTGTTAGTGGGAATTTGAAGTTCATTGGTAAGGATTACTGGTTTTTGGTTTTGCTAGATATTTTATTTGAGCATATTTATAAGCCCAGCAACGAAAAAGAAAAAGTGAAGTAGTTAAAAAAGCAGCTCCGCCTAACGTGGGCAGGTACTTGACATTAGCCATTAGCCATCTTATATGTTATTGTGTAAACAGAGAAGACTTCCTTTGTCTTGGTATCATGTATTTTTTTCATTTATTTCTCAAGCGACTGTAATGCATTTGCAGCCAAAAAGCTGCTGAGTAATGAGAAAAAGTAAGTTAAATGTAGTTACATAACAGATATTTTGACTTTGAACACATTTTGCGTTTAAATGGTACGCCCTATATTTTTTTATTAATTTCTTTGGTAAAATAACTTGGATGTTTTCAAACTAGATCAGTGTATTCATGAGTGTGTTCCTTGATGTACAATGAAGTGGTGACAGTGCAGACTCAGGGAGAAGGAAGAAAAAGACCGACAGAGTTACAGGTAACAGAACAGAAATAGAAACATTTTTCATTTCATTATTATCTATCAATTGTACTATTTAGTCTCTTCTCAAGGTTTCTTTATTCTTTTGTAAAGTGATTGAGGGTTTAGTGCTGCAAGGCGATGCTGTGAGTCTGTATTTGTGACTTTATTTTCACCATTTTTGCAAATATAGAATGTGATATCATATATAAATATATTATATGATATATTATATATATCATATAATATATTACATTATATATATATATATATATATATATATATATATATATATATATATATATATATATACATACAGTATATATGATATCTAAATATCATGTAGATCAACTTTTCTCATATAATATTATCCCTGCTGAGTCCACACACATGTAGGCATGATTGACTATTCTGTCCTATTTTGTGTCTTTTGTTTGGGGAAGTAACCTCTTTAAATGTGCATGTTGCACCTATTCACATCAATGATACATTAATTCATTCATTTTAAACCAATACAAGAAAACCCCAAATTATATGTGTGCTCATCACCATTTAAAACTAAAATAGTTAAATAAACACTGTAAATGTAATACTGTTTGAGCTATTTATCAGAATCTGATTATTTATCTTATTTCATATCTTTTTTTTTTTTACTATTAGAAATGTACTGCACATCCACCAGATCACAATATTGAGGAATTCAAACTACATTCGGACCAGGTTGATGGGCTTCAGCGGCAGGTTTCTCTCACAGCAGAATACAGACTCTCCTGAGTCCTTTCACTGTGCTTCTTCCCTCCTTTGGTTTCCCTGCCAACTTCAACATGGTGTAGTTCAAGGAGTCTGTTTCCCCGTCCTACAACAGTTAACTGTGTATTACTACCAAACATGACATGGTATGCTTTAATAGTCATCTAACAACCATTTGGGCTTTTAAAAAAAAATTACAATAACTATTAAAAATAAAATATTCCTCAGCCGAATGTACCACAGAATCAATTCAGGAGATCCTGCAAACTTCTCTATCAAAGCCGTTGGGAAGCTACAACACCTGTCCTGATATGAGGTCTTGTGCGTAATGTACTGTAGCGTTACAATGCAAACAAACCTGTAATGTATGATAAGAATGAGGATTATAATCACGAGCAGACAGCAGGCCAACAGTATCCGATGCACCAAGATAGCTAGATCCAGGCTGTAGGGACCTAGAATCAGACAATCAAGGATGGGTCATCATATTCTTATGTACCATTACATTCACATAATGTCATGTGGCATTCAATATGTGTAGTCAAATACCAAATATACTCTCAGTATAATTAATATTCACATGTGACTTCTATGTTGTCACATGTGTTTTATTATCTTCTTAATGAAATAATTACCAAATAAACTCGGAGTAGGAAGTAAAATATAATGACCTGTTTCCAGCTTAGTTCCTTGTCCAAACACAATTTCCCCACATGCTGCCAGGGCACAGTAGTAAGTCCCAGCATCAGAGGTGCTTACATTGTTCTTGGGGAGAGTGTAGACACAGCTCTGTGGAGGAGACAGAGGGCCAGAGCTATCCTGACATTCACCACTCCTGTTTCCATTCATGTAAATGGCAGCAGGGTGAGATGATCCTGATCCAGATCCGAACCAGTACACACTGGGTTCCCATTGGCACTGGTTCCTGTGGTCCATCCTCTGGGAGGTAATAGAGCACTGGAGAGCCACAGGGTCTCCCAGCTGAACTGATACCAACACAGGCTGTTGGACCCCAGTCTGGGAGACAAACCTCTGGTCATTGTGATCTGCACAGTTAAATACAACAATCATCATCAAAAGGAATCAACTAAATTGCTTAAGCATTACAGTATGTTTTTTTTGTTGTAAAGAAAAACAAAACATTGAAAGGGATATATTACCATTAACTGTCAAAAATGTGCCATTTTGCCAAAAGCTTGTATATAGACTTCCTTGATTACAGAAATAATTTGCTTCATCCTCTTTATTTATCCTGCTGATGGTCAAATTAAAGTCAGTTCCTTCTCCCACTTCGACCCTTGATTCAAAGTGCGGGTAAATCCTTTTTGATGAATACACTATGCTAGCAACCACTTGGGGAATACGTCCAAGAGACTGCTTATACCAGTATAAAAGAAGTTGATATTCATTCAAAAGTTCACAATGTAGAGTAACAGTATCTCCAAGTTCTGCTCTTTTCAAAACCACCAATTGAGGAACCTCTTGGGTCTGAATCAACACTAAAAAGTAAAGAAACACAAACATGAATGACTGGTCCGAAAAGTTTCCAATGTTTAGTATTTCAGTACTGTAAATAAATAATGTAAATCAACATACTGCAAGATTTAGAAAATGGGGGACTCAATATTTATCATCAAACAAATCTGTAACATTTTCAATGGGAGTTATGTCAATTTTGAAAAAGTACTTACATGCTGTACTCAGGATTGTCATAACAATACTTCTTGCTGGCATTGTAACGGTTTGGTGCTGAGCTGAAGTCAAGTGAAAGATTTTTCTCTCAAAGACTAACATTTACAAACCATCAACTGTGATTGGCTGGAACTTAGAGACACTGAATGAAGCAGCCAATGATCCACTTAGTTTTCTGTGAGGTACAGTTCATGTTAGATTGAAACTAGTCTGGTTTATTGGATGTAGGTTGTTGGCGTAACCCCGCCCAAGCCTGCCATTGGGCGACTGTAGGCTCTGGGTTTATACCTTATACTCCTCCCCCTTCTGCCATCTGCAACCGTCGCTGCATCCTGGGCTTAGCGCCGCCCAAGACGATTGTGATTGGATAAAGGAATACAAACAAGATGGAGCGTTATTTTCTCCTATGCCAGAATGATAGTGAGTAGATACTACATTACATTAGTACATTAGTATCTGTACAGTACCAGTGACAACATGGTCGGTTTTACCCGGACCGAATGACTACATTTATTTCAGTGCCTAATTTTGGTTATGCAACAGTCCTCTCGGCCTCTTGTGGTCGGAAAAGTTGCAGAGAACTTTCCTCTCTACTGCTGCCCAGCGGCAGCCATCATATCTAAAGTAAAATGCTCCATAGTATGGCTTTAGTTAAACAAAAAATGACAGCAGCACATGTAACAAGTGCAATAAAACTATTTTGTATAAGGGGGGAAATACCTCCAATTTGGTTAAACACTTGACGCTACACAACATAAATATGAGGGATGACAAATTTGTGATCAAATGTGGTGACCACTGCCTGTCTGGTCGACCGCCTTTGCCAGACCAATGCCGCTACCCGTCGCCATAGCCTGCTGAGTCCACACACATGTAGGCATGATTTACTCTTCTGTCTTCTTTTGTGTCTTTTGTTTGGGGAAGTAACCTCTTTAAATGTGCATGTGGCACCCATACACCTTTGTGTGTGTGTGTGTGTGTTTGGGAGTAAAAAAAAAACAGTGATGAAGAAAAAAGACCGGCCCCTGTCAAAAGCATTTTTGCATATATGAGTATTTATTTTTAAAAATAAAAGTCCTCTGCTTCTCAACAAAGCCATGAAAGAGTGTCACTTCCTATCATGTTTCTCACTAGTGTATATTTTTTTAGCGCTGGGTTGGAAACAGAGAGTGAGGTGCCAAGTTGAGAGGAGAGGGCTGTGGCCATGTCTCTGTTTTCTACAAACCACCACAACTCTTAACCAGAAAGAGACCTGTAGCTGTCAACAGGATGTGTTGCTGAGGTTCTGCAGAAAACAACATTGACCTTCCCCATCACTGACTGAACCTGAATGGTGATTGTTTGGTGAACAGAGAAAGGTTGTCTTTCAGATATACTAATATCCTAATATTGGTATTAATTTCATTAATATAAACTAATGTCTTAATAATAGTATTCATGTCATTAATATAAACTAATATGTGAGGTACAGTTCATGTTAAATTTATATCTAAATGAACACAGTTTAGATTAAACTGAAACATCTGCCGTTGACTTTGTTTTTATACAACTATCTGTATGGTAGGCCTAAATAGTGGATAGTTTAGTGGCTAGGCTATTAAACTCCCAGCCAAATGGTACTGGGACTACGAAAAAGAAAAAGTGAAGTAGTTACAAAAGCAGCTCCGTCTAACGTGGGCAAGTACTTGGCATTAGCCGTTAGCCATCTTATATGTTATTGTGTAAACAGAGAAGACTTCCTTTGTCTTGGTATCATGTATTTTAATGTCATTTAATTCTCAATCTACGGTAATGCATTTGCAGCCAGAATGCTGCTGAGTAAAGGAAAGTTAAATGCAGTTACATAACAGATGTTTTGACTTTGAACACATATTGCATTTATTTGGTCCGCCCTATATTTTAAATTTACAGATAATCAAGGGTCCTGATATTAGGCATTTGTTTGCTAAAATAACTTGTTTTCAAACTACATCAGTGTATTCATTAGTGTGTTCCTTGATGTAGAATGAAATGGTGACATGAAGTGGTGACAGTGCAGACTCAGGGAGAAGGCAGAAAAAAGGCTGACGACTTACAGGTAACAGAAGATAATTTTTTTTCAATTGTACTATTTAGTCTCTTCTCAAGGTGTCTTTTTTCTTTTGTAAAGTGATTGAGGGTTTAGTGTTTTAAGGCGATGCCTGTGAATCTGTATTTGTATTTGTTTATTTTCACCATTATACCAAGTATAAAATGTGATATATATATATATATATATATATATATATATATATATATATATATATATATATATATAACATGATATTATATGATATTATATATATCATATAATATATTACATTATATGATATATTTCTCTCTAATATGATATCTAAACATCATCTAGATCAACTTTTCTCATTTAATATTATCCCTGCTGAGTCCACACACATGTAGGCATGATTTACTCTTCTGTCCTATTTTGTGTCTTTTGTTTGGGAAGTAACTCTTTAAATGTGCATGTGGCACCTATTCACATCAATGATACATTCATTCATTTTAAATCATTTATAGACCCCTGGACTTTAATAGGTCAAATGTGTTTTTGCCAAAACATATCACAAATATCTGTTTTGGGATGATTTTTAGGAATCATGTACACCTCAACTATGTTGTTGAAGCCACTGGTGTAACTATCGACGGTGCAACCGGTGCATTGCACCGGGGCCCAGACGCCGGGGGGGGCCCATGAAGACGCCGGGGCCTCCCCCGTCTACAATCGCGCGGCACCCCCCCCCCCCGGTCAACAACCACGGGGGCCCTAAAATATTATTTGCACCGGGGCCCATCATCACGTTGTTACGCCAGTGGTTGAAGCTGACTTAAAACAAAAATACAACATATTTTGGCAATAATGTGTGTGTTTGTGTGTGTGTGTGTTTCTTTGTGAATTATGAATTTCAAACAAAGCAGGCGGTTCTCGCCGAGTTGTTTTACAATATCCAGAGAGCTGGAGCTAATACCGTCATGGTCACAAAGTTTTTGTCCATTCCTACTAATATCAGTTTACACATTCTACCAACAATTACACACTTTGAGGGTTGAAATTCTTTATCATTATGAAACCTATATGTAAACATAATGATAAGTCGAATTAACATTTTCCTGAAAAAAATCACACAATGCAGGCTGGTTAAGTCTATTTGTTAACAGTAATGACCTAAAGAATCAATATAAGTAAACCCCAAATTATATGTGTGCTTATCACCATTTAAAACTAAAATAGTTTGAACTGAGCCACCATCCAACACTGTAAAAATTAGGGATGGGCATAATTAATCGATGATAGATCATTGATTGTTAAGAAATGTGTCGATCAATTTATATTGTTATCGATCAAAAGGACGTTGTGTTGCATACTGTGAGTCTTGAAGCGGTGCCCGGTGATCGCGGCTTTAGTTCCCCGTGTCTGATCGCTGTAATTCGGAGCGTGAATATCGGTTGAATATCTAATATCTTTCTAACTTTAAAAAACACTCTAGTTTTTTGTAAAACGATAGTCGCACATCCCTCGTAACTGCGCCGTGAAGGTGAACCCTCCTAGCCTAGAACTCTAGACACCCCCTAGCGGCAGCAAATTTATTTGGCAGCTAGGTAGGTCTAGCACGGCTCCGTCGGCTTCTTGGTGCTGGAAACACCAAGTATGTCAGACCAATCACAGCGTGAGGGGCGGAGTCGAAAGCCGGGCTACCATGACGACAGAGTTGCGACGGTTCCGTGTTAGAGGTAAACAATGGCTGCTGCTGCTGGCGAACGGCTGTCTTTCCACTCGGCTTTGGCCGCGACTCTTCAAGACTTGAAGTTAACATTTTATTTGAGAAAAGAACAAAGAACGGCACTGAAGTCTTTCCTCGAAAATAAATATGTATTCGGAGTTTTGATTAATTACGTAGTCAGAGCCGTCGCTCTGCCAATGGAGCTGAGCCAGACCTTACATCTTTCTGATGTGGGTCTGGCTTGCCAGGCTAGAACCCTCCCGGACTCCGCTATTAACATGAACCGCTCTGCCGGAGGAGCCGCACATCCACACGCACCAGACACCAAAATACCAACACACGTTTTCCATTTGCTTGCTTTTAAATAAAGTTGTGTGCAGTTATATGGTTAAATACGATTATTGATTAATGACCGATCGCGTACTGCGGTCAAGACAGCCGTCTCTCGGTTTCGCGTGGTCAAGCCAGCCGCTCCAACATTTTCAATATTTCCATAATTGTGACATTTTTGCAAAAAGTTCAGCCTCATATATGTTTTCTGACTAAGGTATTGCTTTTAGATAGTTCATGCAATTGTTTCTAAATGTGTGGCTCATCTTTTTGTCGCAAGCCTTTTCCGAGCGCCGCTGCATATTGTACAGGCACATTTCGGCCTTTTTTCCCCTTTTTTTTCAAAACAGTTATACAGTTTAATGCCCACTTTTACTGCCTTATTTGATTATTGTTGGCCGATAAGTAGGCTACTTATTGTAATTGGAATACAGATTTAGTCTTGTTGAACGTTTCCAAACCTTTAAGAGCGCATGTAGGCGCATTGTTCGGCTTTTACGAGTGCTGCATAAGCCTATAACCTATAATGCCTGTATTTATTATTTTAAAACTGTTAAACAGTTGTAGGTCTTCAAGTTAACTGTCTTGTATTATTGTTGGCCTATACATTATTGTATTTTGTATTTTCTACCAACGGGAATTTTAATATAGCCTATAGAAAAATAACAATTAATCGATAATTGATCGATAATTCTAGCGATGATCGATCAAGGAAATTTCTTAAAATGCCCTTTATTAGAATCTGATTATTTATCTTATTTCATATCATATCTTAAATTTGTACTTTTTACATTTTTGTACTATTAGAAATGTACTGCACATCCACCAGATCACAATATTGAGGAATTCAAACTACATTCGGACCAGGTTGATGGGCTTCAGCGGCAGGTTTCTCTCACAGCAGAATACAGACTCTCCTGAGTCCTTTCACTGTGCTTCTTCCCTCCTTTGGTTTCCCTGCCAACTTCAACATGGTGTAGTTCAAGGAGTCTGTTTCCCCGTCCTACAACAGTTAACTGTGTATTACCACCAAACATGACATGGTATGCTTTAATAGTCATCTAACAACCATTTGGGTATCAAATTAGAAGCCAAGTTTAACAAATATCACACACAAAAATTTAAAAAATACTATAACTATTAAAAATAAAATATTCCTCAGCCGAATGTACCACAGAATCAATTTAGCAGATCCTGCAAACTTCTCTATCAAAGCCGTTGGGAAGCTACAACACCTGTCCTGATATGAGGTCTTGTGCGTAATGTACTGTAGCGTTACAATGCAAACAAACCTGTAATGTATGATAAGAATGAGGATTATAATAACAAGCAGACAGCAGGCCAACAGTATCCGATGCACCAAGATAGCTAGATCCAGGCTGTAGGGACCTAGAATCAGACAATCAAGGATGGATCATGCATCTGTAGAACTCATCATATTCTTATGTACCATTACATTCACATAATGTCATGTGGCATTCAATATGTGTAGTCAAATACCAAATATACTCTCAGTATAATTAATATTCACATGTGACTTATATGTTGTCACATGTGTTTTATTATCTTCTTAATGAAATAATTACCAAATAAACTCGGAGTAGGAAGTAAAATATAATGACCTGTTTCCAGCTTAGTTCCTTGTCCAAACACAATCTCCCCACATGCTGCCAGGGCACAGTAGTAAGTCCCAGCATCAGAGGTGCTTACATTGTTCTTGTGGAGAGTGTAGAGACAGCTCTGTGGAGGAGACGGAGGGCCAGAACTATCCTGACATTCACCACTCCTGTTTCCATTAATGTAAATGGCAGCAGGGTGAGGTGATCCTGATCCAGATCTGATCCAGTACACACTGGGTTCCCCTTGGCACTGGTTCCTGTGGTCCGTCCTCTGGGAGGTAATAGAGCACTGGAGAGCCACAGTGTCTCCCAGCTGAACTGATACCAACACAGGCTGTTGGACCACAGTCTGGGAGACAAACCTCTGGCCATTGTGATCTGCACAGTTAAATACAATAATCACCATCAAAAGGAATCAACTAAATTGCTGTAGCATGTTTTTGTTGTGAAGAAAAACAAAACATTGAAAGGGATTTGTTACCATTAACAGTCAAAAATGTGCCGTTCTTCCAAATGCTTGTATATTGATTTCCTTGATGACAGAAATAATTTGCTTCATCCTCTTTATTTATCCTGCTGATGGTCACATTAAAGTCAGTTCCTTCTCCCACTTCGACCCTTGATTCAAAGGGCGGGTAAATCCTTTTTGATGAAAACACTTTGCTGGCAACCTTTTGGGGAATACGTCCAAGAGACTGCTTATACCAGTATAAAAATGTTTGATATTCATTCAAAACTTCACAATGTAGAGTAACAGTATCTCCAAGTTCTGCTGATTTCAAAAACACGAATTGAGGAACCTCTTGGGTCTGAATCACCACTAAAAAGTAAAGAAAAACACACATGAATGACTTGGTCTGAAAGGTTTCCAATGTTTAGTATTTCAGTACTGTAAATAATGTAATCAACATACTGCAAGATTTAGAAAATGGGGGACTCAATATTTATCACCAAACAAATCTGCAACATTTTCAATAGGAGTTATTTCAATTTTGAAAAAGTACTTACATGCTGTACTCAGGATTGTCATAACAATACTTCTTGCTGGCATTGTAACGGTTTGGTGCTGAGCTGAACTCAAGTGAAAGATTTTTATCTCAAAGACTAACATTTACAAACCATAGATCAACTGTGGCTGGAACTTAGAGACACTGAATGAAGCAGCCAATGACCCACTTAGTTTTCTGTGAGGTACAGTTCATGTTAGATTGAAACTAGTCCGGTTTATTGGATGTAGGTTGTTGGCATAACCCCGCCCAAGCTTGCCATTGGGCGACTGTAGGCTCTGGGCGGGCTTATGCTGCGTTCCAGGCAACCCGTAACTCGTGATTTCACGACTTCATACTCACGACTCACGACTTGTTAGCGTTCCAGGCAAGTTACGACTAACGAAGTCGTAACAAACAAACAAACCTGCGGCTCTGTTTTGATGGGTCCGCGCCACCAAGCCAGATCTGCTCACAGGTGCAATGACTTTTATGTTATTTTACTTACACAGCAGAGCTTGGATTTAACGTTATTTGGCGATTGATAGCTGATAGCGATTGAATAAACATAAACATACACTTTAGTACTCCACACTCGTATGTGTTTTATTTTGATTACAATGTGAGGAATTACGTTACGTTGCCTATTCATGTCTATCTATGTATATTATCTCATCGTTGGTCACCGGTGTCTGCGGAGCATCAGGGGAAGCCATTGTTTACGTTCGTGACGTCAAAAAACGAACTGGGAGTACATCGATCACATACGAGTTCACGGGTCGTGAGTTACGAGTTTGACTGCCGTTCCAGAGCACTTTCACGGGTAGGAGGTCGTGAATTCACGAGTTACGAGTTGCCTGGAACGCGCCATTATACCTTATACTCCTCCCCCTTCCGCCATCTGCAACCGTCGCTGCATCCTGGGCTTAGCGCCGCCCAAGATGATTGTGATTGGTTAAAGAAATACAAACAAGACAGAGGGTTATTTTCTCCTATGCCAGAATGATAGTGAGTAGAGCCAGACCTTTCTCCAGTGCTGTGCTAAAAAGAAGTGTGGAGATAGGTCTGGCTATGGGAGACTAGATTGAAATCTGAACCACACTGAAAACATATGCTGTTAAGTTTGTTTTTATATATTTACATGACAAACACCAACCAACATATGATGGATATGTTTAATTTGGTGTGTGATAGTAATTAAATACTTTAGTAGTAAAATGTCAATATTGTAGCGTTGGACAGTGTGTGTGCTGCGCTGGCCTCATCTCCCAGCATGCTCCGCGGTAGCGGACTCTTATTGTTTTCTTTAAATGTAATTGTTGGCTCCACTGTGTGTTATTTGGTTTTGTTCTGCCCTTGTATAATTCCATTGTTGTTGTTGTCACCATAGTTGAGAGTGTTATTCCTCATCCTGTCCCCCTGTTGATAACCCTGTTGAGTTGAGTGACCTGACAGTGTGCTGTTATTTTCCAATAAAGCATTGTTGAGCAATACGCCTGTCTCTGTCATCATCACGCTCTCGCGCTCACCACACTGGTGTCAGAAGTGGGATGGCCACGCCTAAGAAGAAGATGGTCACGAGGATGGAAGAAGAGGAAGATCTCATGTAGCATCTTCAATGGGACCTACAGGCTCTTTCCGCCCTGAAGAGGACTCCCATGCAGCGGAGACGTGATAGCAGCATCCCCCGGCCTCTCAACCCGGGGTTGGTGGTGGGAGAGCTTGCTCCTCGCTCCTACCTCCAGATCTTGCCAGAGGTGGAGACCGGCTGATCCCGCCTTCCGGTGAGCACCGGCGGCCAACTCTAGCTGGGGTTTCCCTGCCACAGGGAGGCAGGAAGCGCCAGCCCGCCACCGGCCGGAGCCACTGTCAGCTAGGGGTGTGTATTGGCAAGAATCTGGCGATACGATACGTATCACGATACAGGGGCAACGATACGATATATTGCGATATATTGCGATACTGTAGGAACAACGATATATTGAGTTTCTTTTAAAGAATTTAATTGTAGGAAAACTGTCCTAGCATAGTAAACACACAATGCTGTTACATGCTTAACATCAGCTTGCTGAATTCAAACAGAGGGATCTATATTTGTATTTGACAAGAGAAGAAATACAAGCATTTGCAGGATTTTTTGGATAAACACATGAAAAAACTAAGTTAACAGATTTCAGCGAGTCCAGCACCGTCGCTTTGACTTGTCCGTACAACTTCGGGAGAGCGATGTCCGTGACGTGTTGTCGGGAAGGGATGGTGTAACGGGGCTCCAGTGTTGTCATCATATTACGAAATCCCTCATTCTCCACAACACTCAGAGGGCGCATGTCTTTGCAAATAAAAGAAAGTACTGACTGTGTTACGTTTGTTG
This sequence comes from Merluccius polli, assembly GCA_030340625.1. Classification (NCBI taxonomy): domain Eukaryota; kingdom Metazoa; phylum Chordata; class Actinopteri; order Gadiformes; family Merlucciidae; genus Merluccius; species Merluccius polli. The sequence continues at coordinate 162,651 of JAOPHQ010002287.1, forward strand.
CGTGAGTTGAGGTCGCTGGTAGTTTCGAAAAGTTAACTTCTTTAATAGTTCGTTGAGCAGGATCCACTCGTTTCACGTTAGCCTGTAATGCTACGTTGTCATGGTGTCTCGCCACATGTGCTCGCAAATTTGTAGTATTGCCCGAGTACTTGACTCTGGCGTTGCAGAGTTTACAGACCGCATGGCTCTTCTCTAACTCGTAACTGCCTTCCTTTGCTTTAAAACCTAAATATGCCCAAACATCAGCTTTAAAAGCTGCTGGAGTCGTCTGTATCCTCTCGTCCTCAGTCATCGGTGCACTGTGCTAAGTTCGCGGTTAGCATGCAAGTTGCCACAGACTGGTGCTCTCGCGGGATCTCACGGGATTTCATTGTTCCTTTGGCGCGGAGGACGTAATATAAATAATCGATACAGTGCTTTTGAATATCGATACGGTATCGTGAAAAAAAATATCGCGATATTTAAGTGTATCGATATTTTCTTACACCCCTACTGTCAGCCCAAAACCACTGACCGCAGTCCAGATTCTGGCCACCACCGGCCTGACTTTGTTGCCCGCCGGCCAGATACCAGCTGCCGTCGCCAGACCCAGGCCGCCGCTCACCAGCCCAACTTCGAGAGAGCTGTCCTCACGCTCATACGATATACGGGCAGTGCCCCACTGGAGCCCTACCTGGCCCAGGTACAACTGGCGGTGCTGCACAACAGATGGAGGTCAGCGGGGACCGGCACTCCTGTGATTCTAGCACTAAGTGCTATTGGACCTGACGCTGCTTGTTACATGCTTATTATTTAGGTTGGGGTTGGCATTGTGTTTCATTTAGTTAATAATGTATATGATAGATGCAAAGTTTGGCGTGAACAGCAACAACAGACAGTGAGGTGGACAGAAGCATCCCTGCAGCACATGACAAATACTTAGAAACATTTGTATTCAATAATTCAATTCCTTTATTACCAACACTTTTGAGTAGCAATTCACTTTTTAAATGAAGTGAAACATGAACTGAAGCGTTGCCTTGCCATATTTGATCATTTTTTGGTATTGTACTTTTGAAATCCTCCCTCTAGCAACCACACACATTATGGCTTGAGCCAACATTAACCCCGACAACAGTGAGGTGGAGACAGTGGCGTAGGCTGAGTTTGAACATGGGGGGGGGAGGGGACATGAAGCGGGGGGTCTGGTTCCTCCCCCAGGAAGTTTTCAATGTCAAACACTTCATTTCCTGCATTCTGGTGAATTAGTCTGCACCCGTTTGTGCTGTTTCTGGATCAATTGATGGTACATAAATGTCTTTATTTATGTAAAGAAATTCAGGCACCAGGTGCCAATTCAAAATATAATGGAATATAATGCAGTAAGGCTGTCAGGCGTTCTGTACTGCTTTGAAATATATTAAACATCATGTAGATCAACTTTTGTCATTGAGTATTATCCCTGCTGAGTCCACACACATGTAGACATGATTTACTCTTCTGTCCTCTTTCGTGTCTTTTGTTTGGGGAAGTAACCTCTTTAAATGTGCATGTGGCACCCACACACATTTGTGTGTGTGTGTGTGTGTGTGTGTGTGTGTGTGTGTGTGTGTGTGTGTGTGTGTGTGTGTGTGTGTGTGTGTGTGTGTGTTTGGGAGTAAAAAAAACCCAGTGCTGAAGAAAAAAGACCCACCCCTGTCAAAAGCATTGTTGCATATATGAGTATTTATTTTTTAAAATAAAAGTCCTCTGCTTCTCAACAAAGCCATGAAAGATGGTCACTTCCTATCATGTTTCTCGCTAGTGTATATTTTTTTAGCACTGGGTTGGAAACAGAGAGTGAGGTGCCAAGTTGAGAGGCGAGGGCTGTGGCCATGTCTCTGTTTTCTACAAACCACCACAACTCTTAACCAGAAAGAGACCTGTAGCTATCAACAGGATGTGTTGCTGAGGTTCTGCAGAAAACAACATTGACCTTCCCCATCACTGACTGAACCTGAATGGTGAATGTTTGGTGAACAGAGAAAGGTTGTCTTTCAGATATACTAATATCCTAATATTGGTATTAATTCAATTCATATAAACTAATATCTTAATAATAGTATTCATGTAAATCATATAAACTAATATCTTAATATTAGTATTAATTTGGGATCATATTGGGCTGCAGAGACCAGCAGGGAACATCAGTCCATTCCAGAGACACCAGCCATTCATACACAACCAGTGATGTCTTGTGTAGAGTAGAGTAGAGTACAGTAGGGTAGAGTAGAGTAGAGTAGAGCAGAGTAGGGTAGAGTAGAGCCCTAGAGATCTTTATTATAAAACCTACCATGTATGTTTTATGGGCCTGCCCTTGTGTTCTCCCTTCATGGGGAAGGACTAGGTAAGTTATACCCTTTATATTTTTCATCACGCAGGTTTTTCAGTGAAACACATTGGGTTAGAGGTGTGTCCTGTCCACTGTACTTGTGTGTTATATGCAAGTAGAGAAGTAACGATTTCTGTTTGTTTACTTTTTAAATAAACACCTTATTCATAGTTAGCCATGTTCTGTAAAGTGTCTCTATTTTCCCACCCCCAGGTGTTGTGTTGACAAGCCATTTTAAAATCTAAATGTGTGACCTAAGTGGGAGGGTTTACTCAGCTGCGTGATGGACAGATCAACTCCAGCCTATAGTTGATGTAGTCCAGTGTTTTTCAACTTGTGGTAAGCAAACCACTGGTGATACGTGACGGTACTGCATGGGGTACATTGGATTTCATTCTTGAAATAGACAAATTAAAAAAATAATATAGATCATTGAAAATAAATATATTATAAATATTGTTCAGTAAATATTGTATTATGGCTTGTTATTATTTCAAAAATTCACATGTGACTTCTATGCTGTCACATGTGTTCTATTATCTTCTTAACGAAATAATTACCAAATAAACTGGTAGGAAGTAAACTATATTTACCTGTTACGTCCAGCTTAGTTCCATTTCCAAAATGTAAATTAATTCATAAATTAATAACTATATAATTTTATTTGAACAGGAATTTTGCATGCGCTGTACTCACTCATATGAAAGATTTTGACTTTGAAGACCGACATTGACATACCATAGTTCAGCTGTGATTGGCTAGGACTTAGAGACACTGACTCACGCAATCCAATGATCCACTTAGTTTTCTGTGAGGTACAGTTCATGTTAAATGTATATCTAAATGAACACAGTTTAGATTAAACTGAAACATCTGCCATTGACTTTGTTTTTATACTACTATCTGTATGGTAAATAGTGGATAGTTTAGTGGCTAGGGTATTCAACTCCCAGCCAAATGGTACTGGGTTCAGCATTCCTTAACATTGGTTCTTATTCTGGGGTTTTACACAGAACCACACGTGAAACTGCTTCTTTCTTCAAATCTTTTGAGAAGTTTGCAAAAAAGTAAGTCTGAAAGTAACTCTAGCATTACATTTTGGCTAAAAAATGTTCATCTTATTTGTTAGTGGGAATTTGAAGTTCATAGGTAAGGATTACTTACTGGTTTTGCTTTTGCTAGATATTTTATTTGAGCAGATTTATAAGCCCAGCAACGAAAAAGAAAAAGTGAAGTAGTCACAAAAGCAGCTCCGTCTAACATGGGCAGGTACTTGACATTAGCCGTTAGCCATCTTATATGTTGTGAAGACTTCCTTTGTCTTGGTACCATGTATTTTTGTCATTTAATTCTCAATCTACGGTAATGCATTTGCAGCCAGAATGCTGCTGAGTAAAGTAAAGTTAAATGTAGTTAAATAACAGATGGTTTGACTTTAAACACATATTGCATTTAACTGGTATGCCCTATATTTTAAATTTACAGATAATCAAGGGTCCTGATATTAGGCATTTGTTTGCTAAAATAACTTGGATGTTTTCAAACTACATCAGTGTATTCATGAGTGTGTTCCTTGATGTAGAATGAAGTGGTGACAGTGCAGACTCAGGGAGAAGTAAGAAAAAGACTGACAGAGTTACAGGTAACAGAACAGAAATAGAAACATTTTTCATTTCATTATTATCTATCAATTGTACTATTTAGTCTCTTCTCAAGGTTTCTTTATTCTTTTGTAAAGTGATTGAGGGTTTAGTGCTGCAAGGCGATGCTTGTGATGCTTTGTGACTTTATTTTCACAATTTTTGCAAATATAGAATGTGATATCATATATATATTATATGATATATTATATATATCATATAATATATTACATTATATGATATAAGTAATATGATATCTAAATATCATGTAGATCAACTTTTCTCATTGAATATTATCCCTGCTGAGTCCACACACACATAGGCATGATTGACTATTCTGTCCTATTTTGTGTCTTTTGTTTGGGGAAGTAACCTCTTTAAATGTGCATGTGGCACCTATTCACATCAATGATACATTCATTCATTTTAAATCATTTATAAACCCCTGGACATTAATAGCTCACATATGTTTCTGCCAAAACATATCACAAATATCTGTTTTGGGATGATTTTTAGGAATCATGTACACCTCAACTATGTTGTTCAAGCTGACTTAAAACAAGAATACAACACATGTTGGCAATAATGTGTGTGTGTGTGTGTGTGTGTGTATTTTTGTAAATTATGAATTTCAATCAACGCAGTCGGTCTCGCCGAGTTGTTTTACAATATCCAGAGAGCATGGAGCTAATACCGTCATGGTCACAAAGTCTTTGTCCATTCCTACTAATATCAGTTTACACATTCTAGCAACAATTACACACTTTGAGGGTTGAAATTCTTTATCATAATGAACTTATAAAAACCTATATGTAAACATAATGATAAGTCGAATTAACATTTTACTGAAAAATTCACACAATGCAGGCTGGTTAAGTCTATTTGTTAACAGCAATGACTTAAAGAATCAATACAAGTAAACCCCAAATTATATGTGTGCTTATCACCATTTAAAACTAAAATAGTTAAATAAACACTGTAAATGTAGTACTATTTGAGCTTTATCAGAATCTGATTATTTATCTTATTTCATAAACTTTTTTTTTTTACGATTAGAAATGTACTGCACATCCACCAGATCACAATATTGATGAATTCAAACTACATTCGGACCAGGTTGATGGGCTTCAGTGGCAGGTTTCTCTCACAGCAGAATACAGACTCTCCTGAGTCCTTTCACTGTGCTTCTTCCCTCCTCTGGTTTTCCTGCCAGAGAACTCCAGCGCTGCGTAGTTCAAGGGATCTGTTTCCCCGTCCTACAACAGAGAACTGTGTATTACTACCAATACATCTGAGAGGACTCACAGTTGGACTAGAGACCACTTCTACAGTCAAAGCGACAATCATAAGATAAGATAACTGATACTTTATTAATCCAAGCCGGGACATTCTGGTGTCACATTACAAAGTACAGGAAAGTCATAGGGACTATATAGATACCAAACCAAAACAAATAAAACTGTGTAAATATAATACTGGTGTACTTTTTGTCTAATAATTTACTGAGGCCAAAACATGCTTGTTTATCATCAGAACCAACAGCAGGCCACTCATTTTATGTAAAATATACAAAAATATAAAAATCTACAACTTTTTCTTTAACATTTCTACACAATGCAACATGTTGATACAGATGTACCTGTTGTTCCTTATTCACTGAGTCATGTGCAACATGGTAGGAGGCACTCTGCGTTCCTGCCAATAATAACGGAAGATGAATATTTACTTTTTACAAGATTAAGGGGTTTATGTTGATGCAGAATTGTATGTAACCCAGATGTTATGTTATGCTACTGATGAAGTTCATGATGAAAAGATTCAAATTAATATATGTCAAAATATTAAAATGGCTAATCATAATATTTCAAATACAATGTACCACAGTATAATTTCTGAGAAGGTACTGTACCTTTGCAATGCTCGCAAACTTGCTTCTTATTCATGTTCAGAAAAAGGATTATGATCACAACCAAGCAGAAAGCCAACAGTACTCCGAGCACTATGCTAACTAGATGCCAGTTGGGTCCTAGAATCAGACAATCAACAAGATATCATCATAAATCTGTAGAACTCATCATGTTTTTATACCATAAGACTCACATTATGTCACATGCAATGTTACATTTCCAATGAAAATATTAAATCTGCGTTGTCAGTATATTTCCCAGCAGGTGAAAAACTGCTGTCTATTATTTTCTTAGTTCATTAAATGAAATCCAAGAAACTGAAATTAAGAAGTAAAATATATTGACCTGTTAAGTCCAGCTTAGTTCCTTGTCCAAACACAATTTCCCCACATGCTGCCAGGGCACAGTAGTAAGTCCCAGCATCAGAGGTGCTTACATTGTTCTTGTGGAGAGTGTAGACACAGCTCTGTGGAGGAGACGGAGGGCCAGAACTATCCTGACATTCACCACTCCTGTTTCCATTCATGTAAATGACAGCAGGGTGAGATGGTCCTGATCCAGATCTGAACCAGTACACACTGGGTTCCCCTTGGCACTGGTTCCTGTGGTCCGTCCTCTGGGAGGTAATAGAGCACTGGAGAGCCACAGTGTCTCCCAGCTGAACTGATGCCAACACAGGCAGTTGGACAAACCTCTGCTCATTGTTATCTGCACAGTTAAATACAATAATCATCATCATAAAGAACTACTAAATTGCTTGAGCATTGTCGCATGTTTTTTTTTGTTATTAAGAAAAACAAAACATTGAAAGGGATATGTTACCATTGACAATCAAAAATGTGCCGTTTTTCCAAATGTTCCAATGTCCATTTGATTCATGACAGAAATAATTTGCTTCATCGTCTTTATTTATCCTGCTGATGGTCAAATTAAAGTCAGTTCCATCTCCCACTTCGACCCTTGATTCAAAGGGCGGGTGAATCCTTTTTATTCCAAACGCTTTGTTAGCAACCACTTGGGGAACACATCCAAGAGACTGCTTATACCAGGATGAAACAAATTCATCGTCATTCAAAAGTTCACAATGTAGAGTAACATTATCTCCAAGTTCTGCTCTTTTCAAAACCACCAATTGAGGAACCTCTTGGGTCTGAATCAGCACTAAAAAGTAAAGAAACACAAACATGAATGAGTGGTCCGAAAAGTTTTGTCAATAAAAACTCTATGTATCACCAAACAAATCTGCAACATTTTCAATAGGAAAAAGTACTTACATGCTGTACTCAGGATTGTCATAACAATACTTCTTGCTGGCATTGTAACGGTTTGGTGCTGAGCTAAACTCAAGTGAAAGATTTTTATCTCAAAGACTAACATTTACAAACCATAGATCAACTGTGATTGGCTGGAACTTAGAGACACTGAATGAAGCAGCCAATGATCCACTTAGTTTTCTGTGAGGTACAGTTCATGTTAGATTGAAACTAGTCTGGTTTATTGGATGTAGGTTGTTGGCATAACGCCGCCCAAGCCTGCCATTGGGCGACTGTAGGCTCTGGGCGGGCTTATACCATATACTCCTCCCCCTTCCGCTGCCATCGTCTGCCACCGTCGCTGCATCCTGGGCTTAGCGCCGCTCAAGACGAGGTGGATTTCCTCGTTCGTTTGCGCGAATCAGTTCGCGTCGTTCAGTTCGCCATGAAGAGTCGTTCGTTCGTTCGTTCGTTCAGTCGTGTTTCCGGTAGCGGTGAATCATTCAGTCGTTCAGTCGTTCAGACTCAGCTCCGCCCCTCGTTCTCGTTCGCGAATGCCAGCCGAGTCTGACCGACTCGGCTTCTCCCTCGTTCACAACATTCAAACGAATCACGAATGCAGTTAAGTTACCATTCAGAGATGAAGTTACAGTTCAACTCCGACAAACCAACTGGGGGAGGGGGGTTGATGGTGTTAATAAATGTGTGAATAATAGCAAATACAACATTGTGTCTGGTTGAATATGTTAACATATGTGTTTAATTTGAGTTAAACAGATTTATTTAATGTATGCATAATGACATGTCAGGATCAAAATGCCCCATTCCCCCAATTCAAGGTAAAGTTAGACAAACCAAACGCAGCGGGGGGGGGGGGTAGTAGATCATTGGATGTTTAATATATCAGCAAGATAATAGACTTGGTAAAGTTAGACAAACCAAACGCAGTGGGATGTGTGTGTGTGTGGGGGGGGGGGGGGGGGCGTATTGGATGTTTAATATATCAGCAAGATAATAGACTTGATTTAGCAATGATGAGTTTTAAAGTTAATGATGTACAGTTGTGTTTATTCTGGGCATATTTTATTTACTATTGTGAAGATGGCCATTGGCCACCCCCACTCAAGACCAAGATCCACCAAGGTGGGGGTCCCGGCCGGGTCGCGTGCGTGAGAAGGAAGCATGAAAGAACGAGACAGATTGACGAGACATTCAAATATATTATTAATCTGGCATGACACAGAAAATACAAAGACAGCATGCATTTACCATTTCACTGATATTTAAATACGATTGGCTGGCTCTCGTGAGTCGTGACGTCTCAGTCCTCACAGTCAGAACGACTCGCGAATCAGCGCCGCGAATCAGCAGCGCGCAGCGACTCAGCGAACGAGACGAACGACGGCGAACGAGACGAACGAGAGTGGCGAACGAGGTCACTTCGTTCACTTTAAAGAGTCGTTCGTTCGAACTGGTTCGTTCGCGAACGAGCCATCACTAAAGACGATTGTGATTGGTTAAAGAAATACAAACAAGACGGAGCGTTATTTTCTCCTATTCCAGAATGATAGTGAGTAGAGCCAGACCTTTCTCCAGCATTGTGCTAAAAAGAAGTGTGGAGATAGGTCTGGCTATGTGAGACTAGATTGAAATTTGTCATATTTATATGACAAAGTGTAGCGGGGCGGCGCGTCAACGCACGCCGCCCCGCCACACTTCACGCCACTGTCCTATTTCACAGCGTCACCGCGCGTCAAGTGCTGCCGAAAAGGCGCTTTTTTCTTTTTTTCCCTTCTGCTCCGGAGACGACTATATTCCTGTTGACGCGCCGCAGCGCGACGCTTCCTATGTGTGCTCGGGGCGGCACTTGTGTCATAGATGTGCAGCGGCGCTGCGGCAGCAGTGTGTTTTGCACTTGATATTTATACAAATATAGGCTATATATCATGATTTATTGGGAGAAAGAAACTATATGTAAAATCAGATATTCAGCACCGCCTATAGCCGAATGGAATGATCCTGTGTTTTGCCGATGATTCGACTATGAGAATGGCAGTCGAATCAGACTCCTTCGATCGAATTGTCATAGAGTCAACAATTCGGGGTCACCCCTAGAATCTAATCGTTCTAGGGGTGTGTCACATAACTGCTTTTCACATGTTAAAATGCCTTATGATGTCTTTGCTTTAGGGAGCGCGGGGGGGTTCCCCGGATACGGGTCATCTCGGGATGACTCTCGGGGTGGCGTGAACAGCAACAGTGAGGTGGACAGAAGCATTCCTGCAGCACATGACACATAGCCTACATAGAAACATTTTTATTCAATCAATCAATTCCTTAATTACCAACACTTTTAAGTAGCAATTAACTCTTTAAATGAAATGAAACATCATGAACATTTTCATAGCCACACAAAAATACCATATTTTATCATCTTTTGGTATTCTACTCATGAAAATCTCCCTCTAGCAACCACACACATTATGGCTTGAGCCAACATTAAAGGAGCTATATGTAAGAAATGTACTCAAAGTAATCATAAAATGACCCTAATATGTCAATAGACATTGAGGAATCATGTTAATTTCAAGTATTTATGTCAGACATAATAGTAGTCCAGCCAGAATATTTAATTTCAAACGCAATATTTCTGGGCCAGGAAAACTGTTTTGTTTACATTTTGTGTTTTGGTCTGTTGCTCCACCTTCTGCCTAGCGTCCAATCGCGAAGTCAGTACTGTGTCGCCATCCGGGTTGCCAGATAGGCTGAGCTGCAGCCATTTACTGTATAAGGAAGGCTGCAGCTACAAATGTTTCGGGTCAGAAATGTCTGACGTTACTAAATGCATTCGTGAACATGTTTACATTGCACTATTAGCCTACCAAATATATTTTAGTTGGGTAATGAAAATGGTCCATGTTTCCACTGGAGTGAACTATTGCAGTATATCTTTAGAATTATATTTGGCTTATCGCCATTATTCAGTTTTTGCTAGAAAAACATGTTTGAAGCGAATCATTGCGTCGTTGCCTCATGGGCGTTTTCACGAAGTCAGTATCGTTTGCTCAATGACTATGTAAGGATTTCACACCATTGAGGGCCATTTACTGCACACCGACTGCAGTGTGGATGATAATAAAACAGCGGTAACATGTGTGTGTGTCCAACTGGGCTGCTCTATTCGGACACATTACTATGAAGCCCCGGTGACGGTGTGGGAGTGTGGATGATAATAAAACAGCGGTAACAGCATGTGTGTGTGTCCGACAGGGCTGCTCTCCTCGGACACATTACTATGAAGCCCCGGTGACGGTGATGCAGTTGGTCAATATTATCAGGGATCTATGCAAGGCAAGTGTATTTGTATAGCACACTTCATACACAGAGGCAATTCTATGTTCTTTACCTAAATAAAAGCAAAGAACAGTATGTAAAACACTTGTCATGGTTGCTCCTTCTAGTAGACGCAGTGTTGTGTTGAGTAATCCGGGAACGGGGAATCTGGCAACCGCTACTCTGGGGGGGGAGGGGGAGGGAGTACCACGCTGTACAGTATTTACAACGTGGTTGCAATAACAGTTTTGGCCAGAGAGGGAGCAATCCTACATATAGGTCCTTTAACCCCGACAACAGTGAGGTGGAGACAGTGGCGTAGGCTGAGTTTGAACATGGGGGGGGGGGGGGGGGGGGGGACATGAAGCGGAGGGGCTGGTTCCTCCCCCAGGAAGTTTTCAATGTCAAACACTTCATTTCCTGCATTCTGGTAAATTAGTCTGCACCCGTTTGTGCTGTTTCTGGATCAATTGATGGTATATAAATGTCTTTATTTAGGTAAAGAAATTCAGGCACCAGGTGCCAATTCAAAATATAATGGAATATAATGCAGTAAGGCGGTCAGGTGTTCTGTACTGCTTTGAAATATATTAAATATCATGTAGATTAACTTTTCTCATTGAATATTATCCTGCTATTACTCTTCTGTCCTCTTTCATGTCTTGTTTGGGGAAGTAACCTCTTTAAATGTGCATGTGGCATCCACACACCTCTGTGTGTGTGTGTGTGTGTGTGTGTGTGTGTGTGTGTGTGTGTGTGTGTGTGTGTGTGTGTGTGTGTGTGTGTGTGTGTGTGTGTGTGTGTGTGTGTTTCAGGGCAAAAAAAGACCAGTGCTGAAGAAAAAAGACCCACCCCTGTCAAAAGCATTGTTGCATCTATGAGTGTTTATTTTTAAAAATAAAAGTCCTCTGCTTCTCAACAAAGCCATGAAAGATGGTCACTTCCTATCATGTTTCTCGCTAGTGTATATTTTTTTAGCACTGGGTTGGAAACAGAGAGTGAGGTGCCAAGTTGAGAGGCGAGGGCTGTGGCCATGTCTCTGTTTTCTACAAACCACCACAACTCTTAACCAGAAAGAGACCTGTAGCTATCAACAGGATGTGTTGCTGAGGTTATGCAGAAAACAACATTGACCTTCCCCATCACTGACTGAACCTGAATGGTGATTGTTTGGTGAACAGAGAAAGGTTGTCTTTCAGATATACTAATATCCTAATATTGGTATTAATTTCATTAATATAAACTAATGTCTTAATAATAGTATTCATGTCATTAATATAAACTAATATGTGAGGTACAGTTCATGTTAAATTTATATCTAAATGAACACAGTTTAGATTAAACTGAAACATCTGCCGTTGACTTTGTTTTTATACTACTATCTGTATGGTAAATAGTGGATAGTTTAGTGGCTAGGCTATTCAACTCCCAGCCAAATGGTACTGGGACTACGAAAAAGAAAAAGTGAAGTAGTTACAAAAGCAGCTCCGTCTAACGTGGGCAGGTACTTGGCATTAGCCGTTAGCCATCTTATATGTTATTGTGTAAACAGAGAAGACTTCCTTTGTCTTGGTATCATGTATTTTTTTCATTTATTTCTCAATCGACTGTAATGCATTTGCAGCCAAAAAGCTGCTGAGTAATGAGGAAAAGGAAAGTTAAATGTAGTTACAAAACAGATATTTTGACTTTAAACACATATTGCGTCTAACTACGCCCTTTATTTTAAATTTACAGATAATCAAGGGTCCTGATATTAGGCATTTCTTTGCTAAAATAAGTTGGATGTTTTCAAACTACATCAGTGTATTCATTAGTGTGTTCCTTGATGTAGAATGAAGTGGTGACAGTGCAGACTCAGGGAGAAGGCAGAAAAAAGGGTGACGACTTACAGGTAACAGAAGATAATTTGTTTTCAATTGTACTATTTAGTCTCTTCTCAAGGTGTCTTTTTTCTTTTGTAAAGTGATTGAGGGTTTAGTGTTTTAAGGTGATGCCTGTGAATCTGTATTTGTATTTGTTTATTTTCACCATTATACCAAGTATAGAATGTGATATATATATATATATATATATATATATATATATATATATATATATATATATATATATATTACATTATATGATATATTTCTCTCTAATATGATATCTAAATATCATGTAGATCAACTTTTCTCATTTAATATTATCCCTGCTGAGTCCACACACATATAGGCATGATTTACTCTTCTGTCCTCTTTTGTGTCTTTTGTTTGGGGAAGTAACTCTTTAAATGTGCATGTGGCACCTATTCACATCAATGATACATTCATTCATTTTAAATCATTTATAGACCCCTGGACTTTAATAGGTCAAATGTGTTTTTGCCAAAACATATCACAAATATCTGTTTTGGGATGATTTTTAGGAATTATGTACACCTCAACTATGTAGTTGAAGCCACTGGCGTAACTATCGACGGTGCTACCGGTGCATTGCACCGGGGCCCAGACGCCGGGGGAGGGAGGCCCCCCCCGGCGTCTTCATGGGCCCCCCCCCCCCCGTCAACAATCGCGCAGCACCCCCCCCCCCCCTGTCAACAGTCGCGCAGCACCATCCCCCCCCCCCGTCAACATTCGCGCAGCACCCCCCCCCCCCCCCCCCCCCGGTCAACAACCACGGGGGCCCTAAAATATTATTTGCACCGGGGCCCATCATCACGTTGTTACGCCAGTGGTTGAAGCTGACTTAAAACAAAAATACAACATATTTTGGCAATAATGTGCGTGTGTTTGTGTGTGTGTGTTTCTTTGTGAATTATGAATTTCAAACAAAGCAGGCGGTCTCGCCGAGTTGTTTTACAATATCCAGAGAGCTGGAGCTAATACCATCATGGTCACAAAGTTTTTGTCCATTCCTACTAATATCAGTTTACACATTCTACCAACAATTACACACTTTGAGGGTTGAAATTCTTTATCATTATGAAACCTATATGTAAACATAATGATAAGTCGAATTAACATTTTCCTGAAAAAAATCACACAATGCAGGCTGGTTAAGTCTATTTGTTAACAGTAATGACCTAAAGAATCAATATAAGTAAACCACAAATTATATGTGTGCTTATCACCATTTAAAACTAAAATAGTTTGAACTGAACCACCATCCAACACTGTAAAAATTAGGGATGGGTATAATTAATCGATGATAGATCATTGATTGTTAAGAAATGTGTCGATCAATTTATATTGTTATCGATCAAAAGGACATTGTGTTGCATACTGTGAGTCTTGAAGCGGTGCCCGGTGATCGCGGCTTTAGTTCCCCGTGTCTGATCGCTGTAATTCGGAGCGTGAATATCGGTTGAATATCTAATATCTTTCTAACTTTAAAAAACACTCTAGTTTTTTGTAAAACGATAGTCGCACATCCCTCGTAACTGCGCCGTGAAGGTGAACCCTCCTAGCCTAGAACTCTAGACACCCCCTAGCGGCAGCAAATTTATTTGGCAGCTAGGTAGGTCTAGCACAGCTCCGTCGGCTTTTTGGTGCTGGAAACACCAAGTATGTCTGACCAATCACAGCGTGAGGGGCGGAGTCGAAAGCCGGGCTACCATGACGACAGAGTTGCGACGGTTCCGTGTTAGAGGTAAACAATGGCTGCTGCTGCTGGCGAACGGCTGTCTTTCCACTCGGCTTTGGCCGCGACTCTTCAAGACTTGAAGTTAACATTTTATTTGAGAAAAGAACAAAGAACGGCACTGAAGTCTTTCCTCGAAAATAAATATGTATTCGGAGTTTTGATTAATTACGTAGTCAGAGCCGTCGCTCTGCCAATGGAGCTGAGCCAGACCTTACATCTTTCTGATGTGGGTCTGGCTTGCCAGGCTAGAACCCTCCCGGACTCCGCTATTAACATGAACCGCTCTGCCGGAGGAGCCGCACATCCACACGCACCAGACACCAAAATACCAACACACGTTTTCCATTTGCTTGCTTTTAAATAAAGTTGTGTGCAGTTATATGGTTAAATACGATTATTGATTAATGACCGATCGCGTACTGCGGTCAAGACAGCCGTCTCTCGGTTTCGCGTGGTCAAGCCAGCCGCTCCAACATTTTCAATATTTCCATAACTGTGACATTTTAGCAAAAAGTTCAGCTCTATATGTTTTCTGACTAAGGTATTGCTTTTAGATAGTTCATGCAATTGTTTCTAAATGTGTGGCTCATCTTTTTGTTGCGAGCCTTTTCCGAGCGCCGCTGCATATTGTATGGGCATATGTCGGCCTTTTTTTCCCTTTTTTTTCAAAACAGTTATACAGTTTAATGCCCACTTTTACTGCCTTATTTGATTATTGTTGGCCGATAAGTAGGCTACTTATTGTAATTGGAATACAGATTTAGTCTTGTTGGATCGTTTCCAAACCTTTAAGAGCACATGTAGGCGCATTGTTCGGCTTTTACGAGTGCTGCATAGGCCTATAACCTATAATGCCTGTATTTATTATTTTAAAACTGTTAAACAGTTGTAGGTCTTCAAGTTAACTGTCTTGTATTATTGTTGGCCTATACATTATTGTATTTTGTATTTTCTACCAACGGGAATTTTAATATAGCCTATAGAAAAATAACAATTAATCGATAATTGATCGATAATTTTAGCGATGATCGATCAAGGAAATTTCTTAAAATGCCCATCCCTAGTAAAAATGTAGTACTATTTGAGCTTTATTAGAATCTGATTATTTATCTTATTTCATATCATATCTTAAATTTGTACTTTTTACATTTTTGTACTATTAGAAATGTACTGCACATCCACCAGATCACAATATTGAGGAATTCAAACTACATTCGGACCAGGTTGATGGGCTTCAGCGGCAGGTTTCTCTCACAGCAGAATACAGACTCTCCTGAGTCCTTTCACTGTGCTTCTTCCCTCCTTTGGTTTCCCTGCCAACTTCAACATGGTGTAGTTCAAGGAGTCTGTTTCCCCGTCCTACAACAGTTAACTGTGTATTACCACCAAACATGACATGGTATGCTTTAATAGTCATCTAACAACCATTTGGGTATCAAATTAGAAGCCAAGTTTAACAAATATCACACACAAAAATTTAAAAAATACTATAACTATTAAAAATAAAATATTCCTCAGCCGAATGTACCACAGAATCAATTTAGCAGATCCTGCAAACTTCTCTATCAAAGCCGTTGGGAAGCTACAACACCTGTCCTGATATGAGGTCTTGTGCGTAATGTACTGTAGCGTTACAATGCAAACAAACCTGTAATGTATGATAAGAATGAGGATTATAATAACAAGCAGACAGCAGGCCAACAGTATCCGATGCACCAAGATAGCTAGATCCAGGCTGTAGGGACCTAGAATCAGACAATCAAGGATGGATCATGCATCTGTAGAACTCATCATATTCTTATGTACCATTACATTCACATAATGTCATGTGGCATTCAATATGTGTAGTCAAATACCAAATATACTCTCAGTATAATTAATATTCACATGTGACTTATATGTTGTCACATGTGTTTTATTATCTTCTTAATGAAATAATTACCAAATAAACTCGGAGTAGGAAGTAAAATATAATGACCTGTTTCCAGCTTAGTTCCTTGTCCAAACACAATCTCCCCACATGCTGCCAGGGCACAGTAGTAAGTCCCAGCATCAGAGGTGCTTACATTGTTCTTGGGGAGAGTGTAGACACAGCTCTGTGGAGGAGACGGAGGGCCAGAACTATCCTGACATTCACCACTCCTGTTTCCATTCATGTAAATGGCAGCAGGGTGAGATGATCCTGATCCAGATCTGATCCAGTACACACTGGGTTCCCCTTGGCACTGGTTCCTGTGGTCCGTCCTCTGGGAGGTAATAGAGCACTGGAGAGCCACAGGGTCTCCCAGCTGAACTGATACCAACACAGGCTGTTGGACCCCAGTCTGGGAGACAAACCTCTGGTCATTGTGATCTGCACAGTTAAATACAATAATCATCATCAAAAGGAATCAACTAAATTGCTGTAGCATGTTTTTGTTGTGAAGAAAAACAAAACATTGAAAGGGATTTGTTACCATTAACAGTCAAATATGTGCCGTTTTTCCAAATGCTCGTATATTGATTTCCTTGATGACAGAAATAATTTGCTTCATCCTCTTTATTTATCCTGCTGATGGTCAAATTAAAGTCAGTTCCTTCTCCCACTTCGACCCTTGATTCAAAGGGCGGGTAAATCCTTTTTGATGAAAACACTTTGCTGGCAACCTTTTGGGGAATATGTCCAAGAGACTGCTTATACCAGTATAAAAATGTTTGATATTCATTCAAAACTTCACAATGTAGAGTAACAGTATCTCCAAGTTCTGCTGATTTCAAAAACACCAATTGAGGAACCTCTTGGGTCTGAATCAGCACTAAAAAGTAAAGAAAAACACACATGAATGACTTGGTCTGAAAGGTTTCCAATGTTTAGTATTTCAGTACTGTAAATAAATAATGTAATCAACATACTGCAAGATTTAGAAAATGTGGGACTCAATATTTATCACCAAACAAATCTGCAACATTTTCAATAGGAGTTATTTCAATTTTGAAAAAGTACTTACATGCTGTACTCAGGATTGTCATAACAATACTTCTTGCTGGCATTGTAACGGTTTGGTGCTGAGCTGAACTCAAGTGAAAGATTTTTATCTCAAAGACTAACATTTACAAACCATAGATGAACTGTGATTGGCTGGAACTTAGAGACACTGAATGAAGCAGCCAATGATCCACTTAGTTTTCTGTGAGGTACAGTTCATGTTAGATTGAAACTAGTCTGGTTTATTAGATGTAGGTTGTTGGCGTAACCCCGCCCAAGCCTGCCATTGGGCGACTGTAGGCTCTGGGCGGGTTTATACCTTATACTCCTCCCCCTTCCGCCATCTGCAACCGTCGCTGCATCCTGGGCTTAGCGCCGCCCAAGACGATTGTGATTGGTTAAAGAAATACAAACAAGACTGAGCGTTATTTTCTCCTATGCCAGAATGATAGGGGCAATTGCTCTGTCGCTACGTTAGCCACTTTTTAGAGTTTAACACGGTTTTAAACTCGTCGGTGACGCAAGAAGTCACGTGACGTCTTAAGCTCCATTGCTGTGTCGTATGTACCTGTGGTTTAACCTGCAGCTGCGTTTTACCTTGATCTCAACTGCTGTGTCTTCAGAGAAATTCACTGATCAGACACTAGAGGGCGTATTTTGTGCGTGTTAGTCTAGTCTCGAAACGGACATGGTTTTAGAGGAGACTAAACCAGTTTGCAGGATGAAACAAGGCTCCATTATAACCGACACACACAGAATTAGTTTTATTAATTATTATTAGTAGTATTAATAATAATGTATGATACATTTACACTTATTACGCCAGATAGGCCTTCAGTACAATAACAATATTGGACATAGTCGACTTGGAATGAGCAGTGATATTTAACGGCTCACGGGGCTCAGGTCTCGGTCGTGCGTCCGCTCAGCAATAGCATTACGCGCTTCAACTTTCAAGCGCTTCCATAAATTCTTTAAACGTGCCGCTGCTCGGTCTTCTGCTGGAAGATCTACTGTTAAATGAGATCATCCCAAACAGACT
Organism: Merluccius polli; assembly: GCA_030340625.1. Taxonomy (NCBI): domain Eukaryota; kingdom Metazoa; phylum Chordata; class Actinopteri; order Gadiformes; family Merlucciidae; genus Merluccius; species Merluccius polli. Next base: position 180,765 of record JAOPHQ010002287.1, read on the forward strand.
TTCTTCGGAGCGTGGTGGTGGTGTCTTTCCTCTTCCACCGTTTCCTCTTCCACAACACCTCGAATGCAGTACAATAAATATAACTTCTGCTCCTCGTTATAGTTCTCTATCCGAGACATGTTCATCCTACCCTCCTTCTCCGAGAATGTATAGGCGTGGAATTACCCTAATTACTCGCATATGAATTCATCTTCAATTAATTAATCACGTTTGCATGCACACCAAGAGAAAACAATGACAAGTAATTGATTGATTGACGTAGGTGAGGGCAGATTCAGATTCCAGACTCAGATTTCCACAAAAAGTAGGCTAGACTATTTCAGAATATATTTCAACATTATTTGCGTTTTATTATATTAAAGTTCACTTTACATTCCCATTACGTTTTTGTTGGTAATTATAGCACAAAATGCATCCAACATTAAGATAAGACTGCGTCTGCTGGAGTATAACGAGAAATCAGAGTACTTCCGGTTTAACGCGAGTTTAACTAGGAATCAGCTGATCCTGTGTCGGTCAGTACACAGCAATCAGGTTTAACTTCGTGCGCAGCTGCGTGTTAAACTCCAAAACCTCCGGTTTCCGGAGTACGGTTTTAAACCGCAGCACAGCTAACGCAATGCTAACTGACAGAGCAATTGCCCCATAGTGAGTAGAGCCAGACCTTTCTCCAGCGCTGTGCTAAAAAGAAGTGTGGAGATAGGTCTGGCTATGGGAGACTAGATTGAAATCTGAACCTGTGACAAGGTAGATGCCACGGGGTTCAGAAGGTAGGGAATCACACAGTCAGTCTCCGTGATAATAGGTTTTAATTGCATATACAATTGTCTCGCACACTGTCGTCGCCGCGGGCCCAGCTCTGGCTCCGGTCGCCGACCCGTGTGCTCGGGTCTCCACTCTCCCGGGTCCAGCACGCTACTGTGTTTATAAAGGGAGAGAGTGATTAGCCCAATGGAACCCAGGTGTGCCAATCACTCTCACCTGGCGCGGCTCTCACGAGCCCTCTCCACAGCTCCCCCTTGCGGCTGATGCACCACGCCCCCCACAGAACCACACTGAAAACATATGCTGTTAAGTTTGTTTTTATATATTTACATGCAGACATCCCAAGTCTCCCGGAAGTTCCGGGAGTCTCCCGCAAATTAATAGCGTCTCCCTGATGCAAGCAAATCATGTACAATCTCCCGGAAATCCGACCAAGCCAGCGAGAAAGACTTTTTTCTATGTCTATGGAGAAAGAGGAGCGCAAGAGAGCACATAGAGATACGTGCTGCGTGTGTGACAGAGTGTGAATGGAACCCTGGGATTGACCGCTCTTACTGACAGCTGACCAATCGAGTCGCGGTTTAACTGAGCATTCCACTCGAATGTATCGCGCGCTCAGGAATACTGCAGTCTGTCTCCCAGAGCTGAAGCGTCATGGCAAACGCAGAGCGCCCTAAAAAACGAAAATATAAAACTCATTTTACTTCAGACTATACTAAGGTTTATCTCTGTATAATTTCAGTTAGAAATAATGATAGTCTGGCACGCTGCACTGTTTGCAACAGTGACTTCAACATTTCCTATGGTGGTTTAAATGATTGCAAAAGGCATGTTGAGGTGAGTTTAAAAACGTGTATAAGTGTTGTAATTTTTTTGTAACCTGTACTGACTAGGCCTATAACAGAGTAAGAGTATAAGGCCGTGCTCACACCTAGCGTTTTTTGTGAATAGGGAAAAGTTGAGCCGATCGTTTTTTCGATTAAAAAAAAAGTGCATGCGTGCGTGCGAGTGTGTGTGTGTGCAAGAATGGATTACTGCACGGGCCCAAGGGGTCAGGGGGCCCTGAATCCCAAGCCTTTGCATGAAGTCACCCCCTCAATATCAGCAAGTCAGGATGTAGGGCTATGAATCTGATTGAATTTAGGTATTGGCCATCCCCAAAATGCACCAGAAAACAGGAAATCACATCAACCAAATTCAAAATTTTCTGGGGCCAGGGGCCCTAAAGTTCTTGTGTGTGTGTGTGTGTGTGTGTGTGTGTGTGTGCGCGGTCGGAAGCTCCCTGAAATGAGTTTTTGCAACTTGGGAACCCTGTACATGACAAACACCAACAAGCAACAACCAACATATGATGGATATGTTTAATTTGGTGTGTGATAGTAATTAAATACTTTAGTAGTAAAATGTCAATATTGTAGTGTTGGACAGTGTGTGTGCTGTGCTGGCCTCATCTCCCAGCATGCTCCGCGGTAGCGGACTCTTATTGTTTTCTTTAAATGTAATTGTTGGCTCCACTGTGTGTTATTTGGTTTTGTTCTGCCCTTGTATAATTCCATTGTTGCTGTTGTCACTGTAGTTGAGAGTGTTATTCCTCATCCTGTCCCCCTGTTGATAACCCTGTTGAGTTGAGTGACCTAACAGTGTGCTGTTATTTGCCAATAAAGCATTGTTGAGCAATACGCCTGTCTCTGTCATCATCACGCTCTCGCGCTCACCACACTGGTGTCAGAAGTGGGACCTGGCCCAGGTACAACTGGTGGTGCTGCACAACAGATGGAGGTCAGCGGGGACCGGCACTCCTGTGATTCTAGCACTAAGTGCTATTGGACCTGACGCTGCTTGTTACATGCTTATTATTTAGGTTGGGGTTGGCATTGTGTTTCATTTAGCTAATAATGTATATGATAGATGCAAAGTTTGGTGTGAACAGCAACAACAGACAGTGAGGTGGACAGAAGCATCCCTGCAGCACATGACAAATACTTAGAAACATTTGTATTCAATAATTCAATTCCTTTATTACCAACACTTTTGAGTAGCAATTCACTTTTTAAATGAAGTGAAACATGAACTGAAGCGTTGCCTTGCCATATTTGATCATTTTTTGGTATTGTACTTTTGAAATCCTCCCTCTAGCAACCACACACATTATGGCTTGAGCCAACATTAACCCCGACAACAGTGAGGTGGAGACAGTGGCGTAGGCTGAGTTTGAACATGGGGGGGGGGGGACATGAAGCGGGGGGTCTGGTTCCTCCCCCAGGAAGTTTTCAATGTCAAACACTTCATTTCCTGCATTCTGGTGAATTAGTCTGCACCCGTTTGTGCTGTTTCTGGATCAATTGATGGTACATAAATGTCTTTATTTATGTAAAGAAATTCAGGCACCAGGTGCCAATTCAAAATATAATGGAATATAATGCAGTAAGGCTGTCAGGCGTTCTGTACTGCTTTGAAATATATTAAACATCATGTAGATCAACTTTTGTCATTGAGTATTATCCCTGCTGAGTCCACACACATGTAGGCATGATTTACTCTTCTGTCCTCTTTCGTGTCTTTTGTTTGGGGAAGTAACCTCTTTAAATGTGCATGTGGCACCCACACACATTTGTGTGTGTGTGTGTGTGTGTGTGTGTTTGGGAGTAAAAAAAAAACCAGTGCTGAAGAAAAAAGACCGGCCCCTGTCAAAAGCATTGTTGCATATATGACTATTTATTTTTAAAAATAAAAGTCCTCTGCTTCTCAACAAAGCCATGAAAGATGGTCACTTCCTATCATGTTTCTCGCTAGTGTATATTTTTTTAGCACTGGGTTGGAAACAGAGAGTGAGGTGCCAAGTTGAGAGGCGAGGGCTGTGGCCATGTCTCTGTTTTCTACAAACCACCACAACTCTTAACCAGAAAGAGACCTGTAGCTGTCAACAGGATGTGTTGCTGAGGTTCTGCAGAAAACAACATTGACCTTCCCCATCACTGACTGAACCTGAATGGTGATTGTTTGGTGAACAGAGAAAGGTTGTCATTCAGATATACTAATATCCTAATATTGGTATTAATTTAATTCATATAAACTAATATCTTAATAGTATTCACGTCATTCATATAAACTAATATCTTAATATTAGTATTAATTTGGGATCATATTCGGCTGCAGAGACCAGCAGATGAAACATCAGTCCATTCCAGAGACACCAGCCATTCATACACAACCAGTGATGTCTTGTGTAGAGTAGAGTAGAGTAGAGTAGGGTAGAGTAGAGTAGAGTAGAGTAGAGTAGGGTAGAGTAGACTAGAGTAGAGTAGAGTAGAGTAGAGTAGAGTAGGGTAGAGTAGAGTAGAGTAGAGCCGTAGAGATCTTTATTATAAAACCTACCATGTATGTTTTATGGGCCTGCCCTTGTGTTCTCCCTTCATGGGGAAGGACTAGGTAAGTTATACCCTTTATATTTTTCATCACGCAGGTTTTTCAGTGAAACACATTGGGTTAGAGGTGTGTCCTGTCCACTGTACTTGTGTGTTATATGCAAGTAGAGAAGTAACAATTTCTGTTTGTTTACTTTTTAAATAAATACCTTATTCATAGTTAGCCTTGTTCTGTAAAGGGTCTCTATTTTCCCACCCCCAGGTGTTGTGTTGACAAGCCATTTTAAAATCTAAATGTGTGACCTAAGTGGGAGGGTTTACTCAGCTGCGTGACGGACAGATCAACTCCAGCCTATAGTTGATGTAGTCCAGTGTTTTTCAACCTGTGGTACGCGAACCACTGGTGATACGTGACGGTACTGCATGGGGTACATTGGATTTCATTCTTGAAATAGACAAATTAAAAAAATAATATAGATAATTGAAAATAAATATATTATAAATATTGTTCAGTAAATATAATATTATGGCTTGTTATTATTTCAAAAATTCACATGTGACTTCTATGCTGTCACATGAGTTCTATTATCTTCTTAATGAAATAATTACCAAATAAATTGGTAGGAAGTAAAATATATTGACCTGATACGTCCAGCTTAGTTCCATTTCCAAACTGTAAATTAATTCATGAATTAATAACTACTTAATTTTATTTGAAGAGGAATTGTGCATGCGCTGTACTCACTCATATGAAAGATTTTGACTTTGAAGACCGACATTGACATACCATAGTTCAACTGTGATTGGCTAGGACTTAGAGACACCGACTCAAGCAATCCAATGATCCACTTAGTTTTCTGTGAGGTACAGTTCATGTTAAATGTATATCTAAATGAACACAGTTTAGATTAAACTGAAACATCTGCCGTTGACTTTGTTTTTATACAACTATCTGTATGGTAAATAGTGGATAGCTTAGTGGCTAGGCTATTCAACTCCCAGCCAAATGGTACTGGGTTCAGCATTCCTTAACATTGGTTCTTATTCTGGGTTTTACACAGAACCACACGTGAAACTGCTTCTTTCTAAAAATCTTTTGAGAAGTTGGCAATAAAGTAAGTCTGAAAGTCACCCTAGCATTACATTTTGGCTAAAACGTTTTCATCTCAGTTGTTAGTGGGAATTTGAAGTTCATAGGTAAGGATTACTTACAGGTTTTGCTTTTGCTAGATATTTTATTTGAGCAGATTTATAAGCCCAGCAACGAAAAAGAAAAAGTGAAGTAGTTACAAAAGCAGCTCCGCCTAACGTGGGCAGGTACTTGACATTAGCCATTAGCCATCTTATATGTTATTGTGTAAACAGAGAAGACTTCCTTTGTCTTGGTATCATGTATTTTAATGTCATTTAATTCTCAATCCACTTTAATGCATTTGCAGCCAGAATGCTGCTGAGTAATGAGAAAAAGTAAAGTTAAATGTAGTTACAAAACAGATATTTTGACTTTGAACACATATTGCGTTTAAATGGTACGCCCTATATTTTTTTATTAATTTCTTTGCTAAAAGAACTTGCATGTTTTCAAACTAGATCAGTGTATTCATGAGTGTGTTCCTTGATGTACAATGAAGTGGTGACAGTGCAGACTCAGGGAGAAGGAAGAAAAAAGGTTACAGGTAACAGAACAGAAACATAAACATTTTTTATTTCACTAATATCTATCAATTGTACTATTTAGTCTCTTCTGTATATATATTAAATTATATTATATATATCATATATCATAAAATGTATTACATTATATAATCATATTATATATATATATATATATATATATATATATATATATATATATATATATATATATATATATATATATGATATCTAAATATCATGTAGATCAACTTTTCTCATATAATACTATCCTGAGTCCACACACATAGGCATGATTGACTATTCTGTCCTATTTTGTGTCTTTTGTTTGGGGAAGTAACCTCTTTAAATGTGCATGTTGCACCTATTCACATCAATGATACATTCATTCATTCATTTTAAACCAATACAAGAAAACCCCAAATTATATGTGTGCTCATCACCATTTAAAACTAAAATAGTTAAATAAACACTGTAAATGTAGTACTATTTGAGCCTTATCAGAATCTGATTATTTATCTTATTTCAAATCTTTTTTTTGTTTTTACTATTAGAACTGTACTGCACATCCACCAGATCACAATATTGAGGAATTCAAACTACATTCGGACCAGGTTGATGGGCTTCAGCGGCAGGTTTCTCTCACAGCAGAATACAGACTCTCCTGAGTCCTTTCACTGTGCTTCTTCCCTCCTTTGGTTTCCCTGCCAACTTCAACATGGTGTAGTTCAAGGAGTCTGTTTCCCCGTCCTACAACAGTTAACTGTGTATTACTACCAAACATGACATGGTATGCTTTAATAGTCATCTAACAACCATTTGGGCTTTTTTTTTTAAAATTACAATAACTATTAAAAATAAAATATTCCTCAGCCGAATGTACCACAGAATCAATTTAGGAGATACTGCAAACTTCTCTATCAAAGCCGTTGGGAAGCTACAACACCTGTCCTGATCTGAGGTCTTGTGCGTAATGTACTGTAGCGTTACAATGCAAACAAACCTGTAATGTATGATAAGAATGAGGATTATAATCACGAGCAGACAGCAGGCCAACAGTATCCGATGCACCAAGATAGCTAGATCCAGGCTGTAGGGACCTAGAATCAGACAATCAAGGATGGATCATCATGCATCTGTAGAACTCATCATATTCTTATGTACCATTACATTCACATAATGTCATGTGGCATTCAATATGTGTAGTCAAATACCAAATATACTCTCAGTATAATTATTATTCACATGTGACTTCTATGTTGTCACGTGTGTTTTATTATCTTCTTAATGAAATAATTACCAAATAAACTCAAAGTAGGAAGTAAAATATATATTGACCTGTTACGTCCAGCTTAGTTCCTTGTCCAAACACAATTTCCCCACATGCTGCCAGGGCACAGTAGTAAGTCCCAGCATCAGAGGTGCTTACATTGTTCTTGTGGAGAGTGTAGACACAGCTCTGTGGAGGAGACGGAGGGCCAGAACTATTCTGACATTCACCTCTCCTGTTTCCATTCATGTAAATGACAGCAGGGTGAGATGGTCCTGATCCAGATCTGAACCAGTACACACTGGGTTCCCCTTGGCACTGGTTCCTGTGGTCCGTCCTCTGGGAGGTAATAGAGCACTGGAGAGCCACAGGGTCTCCCAGCTGAACTGATACCAACACAGGCTGTTGGACCCCAGTCTGGGAGACAAACCTCTGGTCATTGTGATCTGCACAGTTAAATACAATAATCATCATCAAAAGGAATCAACTAAATTGCTGTAGTATGTCTTGTTATAAAGAAAAACAAAACATTGAAAGGGATATGTTACCATTGACAGCTAAAAATATTCCGTTTTTCCAAATGCTTGTATATTGATTTCCTTGATGACAGAAATAATTTGCTTCATCCTCTTTATTTATCCTGCTGATGGTCAAACTAAACTCAGTTCCATCTCCCACTTCGACCCTTGATTTAAAGGGGGGGTAAATCGTTTTTGATCGCAACGCTTTGTTAACAACCACTTGGGGAATACGTCCAAGAGACTGCTTATACCAGTATACAAATGTTTGATATTCATTCAAAACTTCACAATGTAGAGTAACAGTATCTCCAAGTTCTGCTCTTTTCAAAACCACCAATTGAGGAACCTCTTGGGTCTGAATCAGCACTAAAAAGTAAATAAAAACAAACATGAATGACTGGTCCAAAAGGTTTCCAATGTTTAGTATTTCAATACTGTAAACAAATAATGTAATCAACATACTGCAAGATTAAGAACATGTGGGACTCAATATTTATCACCAAACAAATCTGCAACATTTTCAATTGGAGTTATTTAAATTTTGAAAAAGTACTTACATGCTGTACTCAGGATTGTCATAACAATACTTCTTGCTGGCATTGTAACTGTTTGGTGCTGAGCTGAAGTCAAGTGAAAGATTTTTATCTCAAAGACTAACATTTACAAACCATAGATCAACTGTGATTGGCTGGAACTTAGAGACACTGAATGAAGCAGCCAATGATCCACTTAGTTTTCTGTGAGGTACAGTTCATGTTAGATTGAAACTAGTCTGGTTTATTGGATGTAGGTTGTTGGCATAACGCCGCCCAAGCCTGCCATTGGGCGACTGTAGGCTCTGGGTTTATACCTTATACTCCTCCCCCTTCCGCCATCTGCCACCATCGCTGCATCCTGGGCTTAGTGTCGCCCAAGACGATTGTGATTGGTTAAAGAAATACAAACAACACGGAGCGTTATTTTCTCCTATTCCAGAATGATAGTGAGTAGAGCCAGACCTTTCTCCAGCACTGTGCTAAAAAGAAGTGTGGAGAAAGGTCTGGCTATGTGAGACTAGATTGAAATTTGTCATATATTTATATGACAAAGTGTAGCGGGGCGGTGCGTCAACGCACGCCGCCCCGCCACACTTCACGCCACTGTCCTATTTCTCAGCGTCACCGCGCGTCAAGTGCTGCCGAAAAGGCGCTTTTTTCTTTTTTTTTCTTCTGCTCCGGAGACGACTATATTCCTGTTGACGCGCCGCAGCGCGACGCTTCCTATGTGTGCTCGGGGTGGCACTTGTGTCACCGGCGCTGCGGCAGCAGTGTGTTTTGCGCTTGATATTTATACAAAAATAGGCTATATATCATGATTTATTGGGAGAAAGAGACTATATGTAAAATCAGATATTCAGCACCGCCTATAGCCGAATGGAATGATCCGGTGTTTTGCCGACGATTCGACTATGAGATTGGCAGTCGAATCAGACTCCTTCGATCGAATTGTCGAAGAGTCAACAATTCGGGGTCACCCCTAGAATCTAATCGTTCTAGGGGTGTGTCACATAACTGCTTTTCACATGTTAAAATGCCTTATGATGTCTTTGGGGGGGGGGTTGCCCGGATACGGGTCATCTCGGGATGACTCTTGGGGTGGCGTGAACAGCAACAACAGACAGTGAGTTGGACAGAAGCATCCCTGCAGCACATGACAAATACATAGAAACATTTTTATTCAATCATTCAATTCCTTTATTTCCAACATTTTTGAGAAACAATTTACTCTTTACATGAAATGAAACATAATGAACATTTGCATAGCCACACAAAAATACCATATTTGATAATTTTTTGGGGTTCTACAGATGAAATCCTCCCTCACACATTGTGGGTCGAGCCAACATTAACCAAAAGTGAGGTGGAGACAGTGGCGTAGGCAGAGTTTGAACATGGGGGGGACATGAAGCGGGGGGTCTGGTTCCTCCCCCAGGAAGTTTTCAACGTCAAACACTTAATTTCCTTTATTCTTCTGAATAGGTCTGCAACAATGTGTGCCTTTTCTGCATCAATTTATGGTACATAAATGTATTTATTTATGTAAAGGAAAACACGAAATTTAGGCACCTGGTGCCAATTCAAAATATAATGGAATATAATGCAGTAAGGCTGTCAGGCGTTCTGTACTGCTTTGAAATATATTAAACATCATGTAGATCAACTTTTGTCATTGAGTATTATCCCTGCTGAGTCCACACACATGTAGGCATGATTTACTCTTCTGTCCTTTGTTTGGGGAAGTAACCTCTTTAAATGTGCATGTGGCACCCACATACCTGTGTGTGTGTGTGTGTGCGTGTATTTCAGGGTAAAAAAAGACCCAGTGCTAAAGTAAAAAGACCCGCCTCTATCGAAAGCATTGTTGCATCTATGAGTATATATATATATATTTTAAATAAAAGTCCTCTGCTTCTCAACAAAGCCATGAAAGATGGTCACTTCCTATCATGTTTCTCGCTAGTGTATATTTTTTTAGCGCTGGGTTGGAAACAGAGAGTGAGGCGCCAAGTTGAGAGGCGAGGGCTGTGGCCATGTCTCTGTTTTCTACAAACCACCACAACTCTTAACCAGAAAGAGACCTGTAGCTATCAACAGGATGTGTTGCTGAGGTTCTGCAGAAAACAACATTGACCTTCCCCATCACTGACTGAACCTGAATGGTGATTGTTTGTTTGGTGAACAGAGAAAGGTTGTCATTCACAAGCTTTTTTAAATAGTTAGGTCATTATCAATCATTTTGATGATGGTCTTACAATACAATGTTTGGTTAGTTTTCATTCAGAGATACTAATATCTTAGTATTAGTATTAATTTAATTCAGAGATACTAATATCTTAATATTAGTATTAATTTCATTCAGATATACTAATATTGGTATTCATTTCATTCATATACAGTAATATCTTAATATTAGTATTAATTTGGGATCATATCAACACCCCCGTGGAGAAAAAACAATGAAATCAATGAACTGAAAAGAAAATGCAGGAGTGCCGAGAGAAGATGGAGGAAAAGTAAACTGACAATTCATTACCAGATTTTATGTCAACAACTAAAAACTTACAATAATACAGTCAAAAAGGCACGAATTTCCCATTTTTCAAAACTCATCACCATCAATAAAAACAACCCCCGGTTCCTGTTCTCCACTTTTAATGTTTTAACAGGTGCTAATTCTAATAACGTTTTTAAGACACCAACAGATGATCTTTGTGAGAACTTTGCAGACCACTTCAGAACCAAAATCAAGGACATCAGATCCTGCCTTTTATCCCATCAAGTTTTATCTGTTGACACTGAACTGTTGTCCTTGCCTGAGGAAACACTGGAGAGTTTTGCCCTGGTTGATGCAAGGACGCTTGGTCGAGTTTTCTCCCAAGTAAACCCAACAACCTGCCTTTTAGATCCCATTCCCACATCACTCTTAAAATCGTTTTATGGATTCTTCGAGGAACAGTTTTTAAACATCATGAATTGCTCTCTTCAGACGGGTGTCTTCCCCACCGCCTTTAAAACAGCGGTGGTGAAGCCCCTTCTGAAGAAGAGCAATTTAGATCCAAGTGTTCTTAATAACTACCGACCTGTATCCAACTTACCATTTTTAAGTAAAGTTTTAGAAAAACTGGTTTCTAACCAAGTTAATGACTTTTTAAACAGAAAGAACATTTCAGAAAAGCATCAGTCTGGTTTTAGGAAATACCACAGTACCGAGACAGCACTTTTAAAGATTTTAAACGACATCAGGTGGAATTTAGATAATAAAAAGCTCACAGTGTTGGTTCTACTGGATCTAAGCGCCGCTTTTGATACAGTAGACCATCACATTTTATTAAATAGGCTTAGACACCTGGTGGGCCTCTCTGGTACTGTTTTTAACTGGTTTTGTTCTTATCTCACAGACCGATGCTTTTATGTAAGTATGGATACATGTTCCTCGGAAATCCATGAAATTGGATGTGGGGTTCCCCAAGGGTCAATTTTAGGTCCACTTCTTTTTAATCTGTACATGCTGCCCCTTGGGGACGTCATCAGGAGGCACGGCATCAGCTTCCATAGTTATGCTGACGATACGCAACTGTACATCGCTGTGTCTCCTGATGACACTGGGCCAATTGATGCCCTTTTTAACTGCATTTTAGACATCAAGTCATGGATGGCAGTGAATTTCCTACAGCTCAACCAGGACAAAACTGAGGTTTTAGTCATTGGTCCTGAAGGCCAGAGAGAGAAACTTTTACCAAAACTACAGGATCTTAAACCAACACAGTCAGTAAAAAATCTGGGCGTGATTTTTGACTCTGAGCTGAATTTTCTTCCACATATCAAAAATATGACAAAAATAGGTTTTTATCATCTTAAAAACATAGCCAGAGTCCGCCCGTTTCTCTCTCAGGCCAGTACGGAGGTGCTGATGCATGCTTTTATCACCTGTCGATTAGATTATTGTAATGCCTTGCTCTCTGGTCTTCCCAAAAAGAGTATTTTTAATCTCCAATTATTACAGAACTCAGCCGCACGAGTGCTGACGAGGACCAGAGGGCGGGAGCATATTACGCCAGTTTTAGAGTCGTTGCATTGGCTCCCCGTACGCTTCAGGATCGATTTTAAGGTCCTTTTAATAGTTTTTAAATGTCTTAACGGCCTTGCGCCCTCTTATTTATCTGACCTGCTTTTACCATATCAACCCTCGCGGACCCTGAGGTCCTCCGGCACCGGCCTTTTATCCATACCAAAACCCAGAACCAAAACCCACGGTGAGGCGGCTTTTAGCTATTATGGCCCCCACCTGTGGAACAGCCTGCCGGAGAGCCTCAGGACCGCAGAGACAGTTGATATTTTTAAGGGAAGGTTAAAAACACACCTTTTTAGTCAGGCTTTTAACTAGAACTAGATCTTAAATTCTTCTTATGGTTCTATCTTATTTTCTGCTTCTATCTTGCTTTTAAATATGTTATTAACCTTAAATAATTTTACTTGTTTTACTTATTTTATTTATTATCTTACATATTTTTATCTTTTTATACTGTCCATTCTGTTAACTAAATTTTATTTATTTATTTATTTTCCAATGTTTTTATTCTATCTTATGTTTTTAGTTTTTAGCTTTAACTCCAGTGTTCCTCAGGGGGGTCGTCCACGCTGGGATCAGTGTCTGGGCTGCTGCTGGGGGCGCTGTCCCTGGGTCCCTTCGGCTCCGCTGGCTGTGGTCTGTCGGGGTCGGGGGGCCTGGGAGCTGGTGCCCCCGGTGGCACGGCCTGCCGCTCCTCCCAGTGTGGACGGCCCCAAAGATGGCGCTTCCTCAATCCTCAGTGTCATGCCATGGCCCCATAGTGTCAGTAGTGAGAGAGAGTGTGTGTGTGTGTGTGTGTGTGTGTGTGTGTGTGGGAGGGAGGGGTTTTACTTGTAATTGTTTTTCTGTTTCTATTTTTTTGTGTGTGTAAAGCACTTTGTGTTGCATTTCCGATGTATGAAAGGTGCTCTATAAATAAAGATTGATTGATTGATTGATTGATATTCGGCTGCAGAGACCAGCAGATGGATCATCAGTCCATTCCAGAGACACCAGCCATTCATACACAACCAGTGATGTCTTGTGTAGAGAGTAGGTTATATTTAGTAGGGCATAACATTGAACAGTTGTGTAAACAGAGTATACTTCCTTTGTCATGGTATCATGTATTTGTTTCATTTAATTCTCAATCTACTGTAATGTATTTGCAGCCAGAAAGCGACATGAGTAACAGGAAAGGTAAATGTAGTTGCATAACCGATATTTTGACTTTGAACACATACTACGTTTAACTGGTATGTCCTGTATTTTAAATTTACAGATAATCAAGGGTCCTGGTATTAGGCATTTCTTTGCTAAAATAATAATTACACATTTTCAAACTGCATCATGAGTGTGTTCCTTGATGTACAATGAAGTGGTGACAGTGCAGACTCAGGGAGAAGGAAGAAAAAGACCAACAGGTAATAGAACAGGATAGGATAGAATTTATGTTATTAATATCTGTCAATTGTACTATTTAGTCTCTTCTCAAGTTGTCTTTTTCTTTTGTAAAGTGATTGAGGGTTTAGTGTTGCAAGGTGATGTCTGTGAATCTGTATTTGTGACTTTATTTTCATCATCATTCTAGACGAGGTACAGGTGAATATGGTCAATATCTATATATAGTTGAACATAATGCACATTAACTAGATACACAAATGATGTCACAATGATCAGAAATGAACAATTTTACCTAGTTTTAAACAATGCGACATTACGAAATATTGGAAAAACAATGAATACATGTATTCATGAGGACAAACAAGTCCTCATTACACCAACAGTCGGACCACATTCAAAGTCATCCATCCAAACTGACATCAGAACCTGACAATACTACATCATTCCTTTAGCCTCATGAGGTGACACAAACTCCCAGGTTGATGGGCTTCAGCGGCAGGTTTCTCTCACAGCAGAATACAGACTCTCCTGAGTCCTTTCACTGTGCTTCTTCCCTCCTTTGGTTTTCCTGCCAGAGAACTCCAGCGCTGCGTAGTTCAAGGGATCTGTTTCCCCGTCCTACAACAGAGAACTGTGTATTACTACCAATACATCTGAGAGGACTCACAGTTGGAGTAGAGACCACTTCTTCTTCAGTGAAAGCAACAATCATAAGATAAGATAACTTGTACTTTATTAATCCAAGACGGGACGTTCTGGTGTCACATTAGAAAGTACAGGAAAGTCATAGGGGTTATATAGATACAAAACAAAAACAATTAAAACTGTGTAAATATAATTCTGGTGTACTTTTTGTCTAATAATTTACTGAGGCATGCTTGTTTGTCATCAAAACCCACACCAGGCCACTGATTGTATGTGAAATATATAAAAATATACAAATCTAATAATTTGACAGTTCTACACAATGCAACATGTTGATACAGATGTACCTGTTGGTCCTTATTCACTGAGTCATGTGCAACATGGTAGGAGGCACTCAGCGGTCCTGCCAATAATAACGGAAGATGAATATTTACTTTTTACAAGATTAAGGGGTTTATGTTGATGCAGAATTGCATGTATGCATTATTGTATACTAAGTTCATGATGAAAACCTTCAAATTAACATATGTCAAAATATGAAAATGGCTACTCATAAACTTTCAAATACAATGTACCACAATATAATTTTCTGAGAAGGTACTACACCTTTGCAATGCTCGCAAACTTGCTTTTTATTCATGTTTAGAAAAAGGATTATGATCACAACCAAGCAGAAAGCCAACAGTACTCCAAGCACTATGATAACTAGATGCCAGTTGGGTCCTAGAATCAGACAATCAACAAGATGTCACATTATGTCACATGCAATGTTACATTTCCAATGAAAATATTAAATCTGCTTTGTCAGTTTAACATATTTCCCAGCAGGTGAAAAACTGCTATGTCTATTATTTTCTTAGTCCATTAAATTAAATCCAAGAAACTGAATGTAAAAAGTAAAATATATTGACCTGTTATGTCCAGCTTAGTTCCTTGTCCAAACACAATTTCCCCACATGCTGCCAGGGCACAGTAGTAAGTCCCAGCATCAGAGGTGCTTACATTGTTCTTGTGGAGAGTGTAGACACAGCTCTGTGGAGGAGACGGAGGGCCAGAACTATTCTGACATTCACCACTCCTGTTTCCATTCATGTAAATGGCAGCAGGGTGAGATGGTCCTGATCCAGATCTGAACCAGTACACACTGGGTTCCCCTTGGCACTGGTTCCTGTGGTCCGTCCTCTGGGGGTTAATAGAGCACTGGAGAGCCACAGTGTCTCCCAGAGGAACTGATACCAACACAGGCTGTTGGACCCCAGTCTGGGAGACAAACCTCTGGTCATTGTGATCTGGGTTTATACCTTATACTCCTCCCCCTTCCGCCATCTGCCACCGTCGCTGCATCCTGGGCTTAGCGCCGCCCAAGACGATTGTGATTGGATAAAGGAATACAAACAAGATGGAGCGTTATTTTCTCCTATGCCAGAATGATAGTGAGTAGATACTACAGTACAGATATTAATGTATCTGTACTGTTACATTACATTAGTACATTAGTATCTGTACAGTACCAGTGACAACATGGTCGGTTTTACCCGGACCGAATGACTACATTTATTTTTGTGCCTCATTTCGGTTATGCAACAGTCCTCTCGGCCTCTTGTGGTCGGAAAAGTTGCAGAGAACTTTCCTCTCTACTGCTGCCCAGCGGCAGCCATCATGTCTAAAGTAAAAGGCTCCATAGTATGGCTTTACTTAAACAAAAAATGACAGCAGCACATGTAACAAGTGCAATAAAACTATTTTGTATAAGGGGGGAAATACCTCCAATTTGGTTAAACACTTGACGCTGCACAACATAAATATAAGGGATGACAAATTTGTGATGAAATGTGGTGACCGCTGTGTCTGGTCGACCGCCGTTGCCAGACCAATGCCGCTACCCGTCGCCATAGCCGGCCCAACACTGTTGCCAGCTGCCGGCCCAACACCGCTGACCGCCATCCATCGTCCAGATACCAGCTGCCGATGCCGGACCCAGGCCGCCACTCCCCAGCCCAACGTCGAGAGAGCTGTCCTCATGCTCATACGATATACGGGCAGTGCCCCACTGGAGCCCTACCTGGCCCAGGTACAACTGGCGGTGCTGCACAACAGATGGAGGCGTGCGGGGACCGGCACTCCTGTGGTTCTAGCACTAGAGGGCAAAGCTCTCCAAGTGCTATTGGACCTGACGCTGCTTGTTACATGCTTATTATTTAGGTTGGGGTTAGCATTGTGTTTCATTTAGCTAACAATGGTTATGATAGAGTAAAAGTTTGGCGTGAACAGCAACAACAGACAGTGAGTTGGACAGAAGCATCCCTGCAGCACATGACAAATACATTTTTATTCAATCATTCAATTCCTTTATTACCAACACTTTTGAGTAGCAATTCACTTTTTAACTGAAGTGAAACATGAACTGAAGCGTTGCCTTGCCATATTTGATCATTTTGTGGTATTGTACTTATGAAATCCTCCCTCTAGCAACCACACACATTATGGCTTGAGCCAACATTAACCCCGACAACAGTGAGGTGGAGACAGTGGCGTAGGCTGAGTTTGAACATGGGGGGGGGGGGGGGGGGGGACATGAAGCGGGGGGTCTGGTTCCTCCCCCAGGAAGTTTTCAATGTCAAACACTTCATTTCCTGCATTCTGGTGAATTAGTCTGCACCCGTTTGTGCTGTTTCTGGATCAATTGATGGTACATAAATGTCTTTATTTATGTAAAGAAATTCAGGCACCAGGTGCCAATTCAAAATATAATGGAATATAATGCAGTAAGGCTGTCAGGCGTTCTGTACTGCTTTGAAATACAATAAATATCATGTAGATCAACTTTTCTCATTGAATATTATCCCTGCTGAGTCCACACACATGTAGGCCTGATTTACTCATCTGTCCTCTTTCGTGCCTTTTGTTTGGGGAAGTAACCTCTTTAAATGTGCATGTGGCACCCACACACCTTTGTGTGTGTGTGTGTGTGTGTGTGTGTGTGTGTGTGTGTGTGTGTGTGTGTGTGTGTGTGTGTGTGTGTGTGTTTGGGAGTAAAAAAAGACCCAGTGCTGAAGAAAAAAGACCGGCCCCTGTCAAAAGCATTGTTGCATATATGAGTATTTATTTTTAAAAATAAATGTCCTCTGCTTCTCAACAAAGCCATGAAAGAGTGTCACTTCCTATCATGTTTCTCGCTAGTGTATATTTTTTTAGCACTGGGTTGGAAACAGAGAGTGAGGTGCCAAGTTGAGAGGCGAGGGCTGTGGCCATGTCTCTGTTTTCTACAAACCACAACTCTTAACCAGAAAGAGACCTGTAGCTGTCAGCAGGATGTGTTGCTGAGGTTCTGCAGAAAACAACGTTGACCTTCCCCATCACTGACTGAACCTGAATGGTGATTGTTTGGTGAACAGTGAAAGGTTGTCATTCAGATATACTAATATCCTAATATTGGTATTAATTTCATTCATATAAACTAATATCTTAATAATATTATTCATGTAATTCATATAAACTAATATCTTAATATTAGTATTAATTTGGGATCATATTGGGCTGCAGAGACCAGCAGATGGGACATCAGTCCATTCCAGAGACACCAGCCATTCATACACAACCAGTGATGTCTTGTGTAGAGTAGAGTAGAGTACAGTAGGGTAGAGTAGAGTAGGGTAGAGTAGAGTAGAGTAGGGTAGAGTAGGGTAGGGTAGAGTAGAGTAGAGTAGAGTAGAGTAGGGTAGAGTAGAGTAGAGGAGAGTAGGGTGGAGTAGAGTAGGGTAGAGCCCTAGAGATCTTTATTATAAAACCTACCATGTATGTTTTATGGGCCTGCCCTTGTGCTCTCCCTTCATGGGGAAGGACTAGGTAAGTTATACCCTTTTTATTTTTCATCACGCAGGTTTTTCAGTGAAACACATTGGGTTAGAGGTGTGTCCTGTCCCCTGTACTTGTGTGTTATATGCAAGTAGAGAAGTAACGATTTCTGTTTGTTTACTTTTTAAATAAATACCTTATTCATAGTTAGCCTTGTTCTGTAAAGGGTCTCTATTTTCCCACCCCAGGTGTTGTGTTGACAATCCATTTTAAAATCTAAATGTGTGACCTAAGTGGGAGGGTTTACTCAGCTGCGTGATGGACAGATCAACTCCAGCCTATAGTTGATGTAGTCCAGTGTTTTTCAACCTGTGGTAAGCGAACCACTGGTGATACGTGACGGTACTGCAGGTGGTACATTGGATTTCATTCTTGAAATAGACAAATGAAAAAAATAATATAGATCATTGAAAATAAATATATTATAAATATTGTTCAGTAAATATAATATTATGGCTTGTTATTATTTCAAAAATTCACATGTGACTTCTATGCTGTCACACGTGTTCCATTATCTTCTTAATGAAATAATTACCAAATAAACTCGGAGTAGGAAGTAAAATATATTGACCTGTTATGTCCAGCTTAGTTTCTTGTCCAAACACAATTTCCCCACATGCTGCCAGGGCACAGTAGTAAGTCCCAGCATCAGAGGTGCTTACATTGTTCTTGGGGAGAGTGTAGACACAGCTCTGTGGAGGAGACGGAGGGCCAGAACTATTCTGACATTCACCACTCCTGTTTCCATTCATGTAAATGACAGCAGGGTGAGATGGTCCTGATCCAGATCTAAACCAGTACACACTGGGTTCCCCTTGGCACTGGTTCCTGTGGTCCGTCCTCTGGGAGGTAATAGAGCACTGGAGAGCCACAGGGTCTCCCAGCTGAACTGATACCAACACAGGCTGTTGGACCACAGTCTGGGAGACAAACCTCTGGTCATTGTGATCTGCACAGTTAAATACAACAATCATCATCAAAAGGAATCAACTAAATTGCTGTGATGTTTTTTTGTTATAAAGAAAAACAAAACATTGAAAGCAATATGTTACCATTAACAGTCAAAAATGTGCCGTTTTGCCAAATGCTCGAATATTGACTTCCTTGATTACAGAAATAATTTGCTTCATCGTCTTTATTTATCCTGCTGATGGTCAAATTAAAGTCAGCTCCATCTCCCACTTCGACCCTTGATTCAAAGGGCGGGTAAATCGTTTTTGATGCAAACACTTTGCCGGCAACCACTTGGGGATTACGTCCAAGAGACTGCTTATACCAGTATAAAACAAGTTGATATCCATTAACAACTTCACAATGTAGAGTAACAGTATCTCCGAGTTCTGCTGTTTTCAAAACCACCAATTGAGGAACCTCTTGGGTCTGAATCAGCACTATAAAGTAAAGAAAAACAAACATGAATGACTGGTCCGAAAAGTTTCCAATGTTTAGTATTTCAGTACTGTAAATAAATAATGTAATCAACATACTGCAAGATTTAGAAAATGGGGGACTCAATATTTATCACCAAAGAAATCTGGAACATTTTCAATAGGAGTTATTTCAATTTTGAAAAAGTACTTACATGCTGTACTCAGGATTGTCATAACAATACTTCTTGCTGGCATTGTAACGGTTTGGTGCTGAGCTGACGTCAAGTGAAAGATTTTTGTCTCAAAGACTAACATTTACAAACCATAGATCAACTGTGATTGGCTGGAACTTAGAGACACTGAATGAAGCAGCCAATGACCCACTTACTTTTCTGTGAGGTACAGTTCATGTTATATTGAAACTAGTCTGGTTTATTAGATTAGGTTGTTGGCATAACCCCGCCCAAGCCTGCCATTGGGCGACTGTAGGCTCTGGGCGGGTTTATACCTTATACTCCTCCCCCTTCCGCTGCCATCGTCTGCCACCGTCGCTGCATCCTGGGCTTAGCGCCGCCCAAGACGATTGGTTAAAGAAATACAAACAAGACGGAGCGTTATTTTCTCCTATGCCAGAATGATAGTGAGTAGAGCCAGACCTTTCTCCAGCACTGTGCTAAAAAGAAGTGTGGAGATAGGTCTGGCTATGCGAGACTAGATTGAAATTTGTCATATATTTATATGACAAACACCAACAAGCAACAACAAACATATGATGGATATCTTTAAGTTATTGTGTGATAATGATTAAATACTTTAGTAGTAAAATGTCGATATTGTAGCGTTGGACAGTGTGTGTGTTGCGCTGGCCTCATCTCCCAGCATGCTCCGCGGTAGCGGACTGTTATTGTTTTCTTTAAATGTAATTGTTGGCTCCACTGTGTTATTTGGTTTTGTTCTGCCCTTGTATAATTCCATTGTTGTTGTTGTCACTGTAGTTGAGAGTGTTTTTCCTCATCCTGTCCCCCTGTTGAGTTGAATGTAAAGTGATCTCTATTTGTGACTTTATGTCGACCATGATTCCAAATATAGAATGATATATATATATATATATATATATATATATATATATATATATATATATATATATACATACATACATACATACATACATACATACATATATACATACACACATATATATATATATACATACACACACATATATATATATAGAGAACCCCCGGTGGCATTGGAGAACGCCACAATTATATATATATATATATATATATATATATATATATAATTGTGGCGTTCTCCGATGCCACCGGGGGTTCTCTAACAGGGAAGACTCGCTGTGCTGGGTTTCACTGACGTTTATTCACGTACACAACACAATCTTATTTACACCCACACAATGTCGTCGCCGCGGGCCCAGCTCTGGCTCCGCTGGCAACCCGTGTGTCTGGGTCCGGTCCCTCCCGGGTCCAGCATGCTACTGCGTTAAAAGGGAGAGAGTGATTAGCTTAACGGGATACAGGTGTGCCAATCACTCTCCCGAGCCCCCTCCACAGCTCCCCCTTGCGGCTGATGCACCACGGCCCCCCACATACCTCCACCGCCTGATTTAGGCCGGGGACCCATCCGGCCTAACCCACTCCCCCCCCCCTCCCCATGGGAACGGGAAAGGAAGTCGGCCACAGCCATCTGCCCCCGGCCTATGGATCACCCGGAAGTTAAATGGCTGCAGTGCCAGATACCACCGGGTGATCCGGTTGTTAACATCTTTCATGCGGTGGAGCCACTGGAGGGGAGCGTGGTCCGAGCAGAGGGTGAATGGGCGCCCCAGCAGGTAATACCGCAGCGCATCGACCGCCCACCGGATGGCCAGGCACTCCCTCTCCACGGTGCTGTACCTGGCCTCCCTTTCGGACAGCTTCCGGCTGATGTACAACACCGGGCGGTCGACGCCCCGTACCTGCTGGGACAGGACGGCCCCCAGCCCTCTGCCCGACGCAACAGTCTGCACAACAAAAGGGAGAGAAAAGTTAGGTGTGTGGAGGAGGGGCTCCCCACAGAGGACCCTCTCAAGCGACTCCTGGCACTGCTCCGTCCACTGGACCGGATCTGAGGCACCCTTTCGGGTGAGGTCGGTCAAGGGGCTGGTCAGCTCCGCGAAGTTTAGAATAAATCACCGGTAATTGCCGGCCAGCCCCAAAAACCGCCGCACCTCTTTTTTGTCTTGGGCCTTGGGCAGGCTGCAATCGCTGCTGTCTAATCTACCTGCGGACGCACCTGCCCGCCGCCCAAGTGGTACCCCAGATACCGTACCTCCCTCCGTCCAACTGCACACTTCTTCGGATTGGCCGTGAGCCACGCCTGCCTCAGTGACTCGAGCACCGCAGCCACCTGCCGCATATGCTCCGCCCAGGTGTCACTATGGATGATCACATCATCCAGATAGGCGGCAGCATATGCAGCATGTGGACGCAGCACTCTGTCCATGAGGCGTTGAAATGTGGCTGGGGCCCCGAACAATCCAAACGGAAGTGTGACAAATTGGTACAAACCGTACGGAGTGGAGAAGGCCGTTTTCTCCTTAGACTCTGGAGTTAAGGGAATCTGCCAGTAGCCTTTGGTTAAATCCAGCGTCGTAAAAAAACGAGCCGTGCCCAGGCGATCTAGGAGTTCGTCCACCCGGGGCATAGAATAGGCATCAAACTGTGAAACCTCATTCACCTTGCGATAGTCCACACAGAACCGGAAAGACCCATCCTTCTTGCCCACAAGAACGATGAGGCTACACCAGGCACTGTTGGACTCTTCTATTACCCCCATCTCAACCATGGCTTTCAATTCTGCCTGAACCACTTTTCTCTTGTGCTCAGGTAACCGATAGGGCCGTGAACGCACCGTCACGCCCGGGTGAGTCTCAACCCGGTGTTGAATAAGGCTTGTGCGTCCCGGCCGGGGGGAGAACACATCTGCATAACGTTGCTGCAACCTGTCTATGTCTGCTCTCTGGGACGGTGAGAGCTGGTCCCCACAAAGGAGCGAGGCAGGATTGGTCGATTTTGGTACCTCCGGCCCCAACCCATCTCTCTCTGCAATTGCCGTCACCAGAGAAACAGGCTCCGCCTCTCTCCACGATTTAAGGAGGTTGAGGTGATAAATTTGTGTCGCCCCTCCCCTGTCCGAACACACAATCTCATAGTCAACGTCACCCACTCGCCGTGTGACCACAAAGGGTCCTTGCCACTTGGCGAGTAATTTGGAGTTAGACGAAGGGAGCAATACAAGCACTTTATCTCCCGGTGAAAATTGTCTTAGCCTAGCTCCTCTATTGTACAGCCGCTGCTGCCGTTCCTGGGCCTGTAGCAAATTCTCACGTGATAACTGTCCTAGTGTGTGGAGTTTTGCTCTCAGGTCCAGGACGTACCGATTATTAAAATAAATAGTGCAGGGCCTGGGGGATGGTCAAGCGGGTGTGTGGTGCGGGGGACCCGACGCGGGTCCTCTGCGGGGTGCTGGCGTGGGACCTCCTGGAGAGGCCGGCCGGCCCTCATGTGCCCGGCCCCGGGAGAGGACGGCCAGGTGGTCCTCAGCCAGGGTGATGGCCCCGGCTAGGTCCACCGGCCGGTGACCGATGACCCAGTCCGAGGTGGCAGCTGGGAGCCCCTCCACGAACTGCTCCAGGACGATGTTTTCCAGCATGCTCCCCTCGCCGGCGGACCCCCCGGGTTGCAGCCACCTGGTCGCCGCGTCCTTCAGCTGTTGGGCGAAGACGAATGGCCGATCAGCGGGCCCCAGCTTGCTCCCCCGGAACCGGCGGCGATGGTCCTCCGCCGGGGGGCGGGCAGGCCGAGCGCCGCCGTTTGCGCGTCCCCCGATAGCAGGTGCAGCAGTCGCACGGCCCACTCCGCCACCGGCCAGCCGCATGCCGCCACCGTGGCCTCGAACATATCCATAAAAGTCTGCGGATCGTCATGGGCTGCCATCTTGTGGAGCGTCAGGCCGGTGAACGAGGGGGCCGGCGACGCTGCCCCTGCCCGACTCACCATCGCCTCCAGCAGCTGGGTCTGCCTCTCCGCCTGGCCCTGGAGTGCCGCCAGCTGCTGCCGGCTGAGGACCGCCTGGTCCCGGCTCATCGCCGCCACCTCTGCCAGCATCTGGGCCAGCGTGTTTAAAGGCTGCTGCGGGTCCATCCCTTCTTAAGTCCCGTCTTGGGTGCCAATGTGGCGTTCTCCGATGCCACCGGGGGTTCTCTAACAGGGAGGACTCGCTGTGCTGGGTTTCACTGACGTTTATTCACGTACACAACACAATCTTATTTACACCCACACAATGTCGTCGCCGCAGGCCCAGCTCTGGCTCCGCTGGCAACCCGTGTGTCTGGGTCCGGTCCTCCCGGGTCCAGCACGCTACTGCGTTAAAAGGGAGAGAGTGATTAGCTTAACGGGATACAGGTGTGCGCCAATCACTCTCACCTGGCGCGGCTCTCCCGAGCCCCCTCCATATGAAGGTATATTTGGTGCAAAAGTCACGAGCACATTTAACTACAGATTTCGCATGCGCACACTAAAGTCACAAACGTGTAACTGTGAATTTGAAGTTGTATTTTTTTTTTCTATACCTTGTTAACACAAATCCTTGTTACGGGTTCACAAATCCTTGTTACGGGTTCACAAATCCTTGTTACAGGTACACAAATCCTATCCTGTGCATCACAACTTCCTGGCCTTATGCACTCAAGACTTTTGCCCCAAATGCACTGCAACGATTGGGGCAAAACACATTTACACATCCGTGTTTCATAATCTGAGAACATGCACAACATTCGTGCATTTGTAAACCGTAAATTTGAAGTTGTACATATTTTCGTTTTACCTTGTTAACACAAAATAGGGCTACGGGTTCACAAATCCGTGTTACAGGTACACAAATCCTATCCTGTGCATCACAACTTGCAAGTGTCATGCCCTCAACACTTTCGCCCCAAATACACTGCAACGATTGGGGCAAAACACATTCGCACATCCGTGTTTCATAATCTGAGAACATGCACAACATTCGTGCATTTGTAAACCCAAATGTGAACTAATGCATCAGAAGTTGTGCATCTGTGAAATATTTTCTCATTATAAAATGGTATTAGATCGCTATGGTCATTGAGCATTTTCTTGCACAACTACAAGTCAATTGATACAAGTGTTCGAATCTGCTTCTACGAGTTTGCAGCTGTTGTTTTCCGTACGGATACTTTTGCACCATATACACCACCTAGCGAGGTGCAAAACAGAGTTGTACTTGTGCACGCCGAGCGAATCGATCGAAAAGAAAACAAGGCGGCCGGATCTGGATCCTGGATCGCGCCCAGGCATCCCTGCTCATATGGTCCGTGTATGATCCGATCATTTAATTATTCCATTCATTCATCCAAACGAAAAACGAAAAAACGAGTCAATATATCGTTTTTCTGTTTTTTCTTTATGCACCAACAATTGAATAATGGTGTTTGTTTTCCTATTTTCAGCTCGAAACGGAAATTATAATAAACAATGAAACCAAAACGAAATAATAAACACAATTTACTTATTTCTTTATATATCTTCCCGCTCCGCATGCGCAATGTAGCGATGGTCAACCCTGTCTCATCAAAATTACGTTCCCAGGGAACTATTCGGCATTCTCAATTACGTTTGTCTGAAAACGTATTTTGTCCGTGATTACGTTTCATTGAACGTATCGCAAATACGTTCGTTCTCAGCCTATTTTTTGCCATTTATTTACCTATAGGATTATGTTTGGTTGAAACGTATCCCAGATATGTTAAATGTCAACATATAACACATTATTGTCATTAAGGCATATTTCCCTTTCGGGGAACGTTTAATTTAACGTGTTTTGTCCCTGATTACGTCTTGAATCTGAATTGAGCATCTTTTTCGTTATTTATTTACCTCTTGGATAATTTACATTGAATTGAAACGTATCCTCAATAGGCTACGATAAATATCGATAACACATTTGTCGGGGGGGGGGGGGGGGGGTCCAGGTCCGACCCTGGACTGGGAGCACCCCCCCCGGACCGGACCGGCGGCGGGAGGATGGCCGGTCCCATTCCCCCCCCGCCGGTCCGGTCCGGGGGGGGTGGCCGGTCCAGTGGTGGGCCGGTCCAGGACCCTGAATGCTCCTAGTCCGACCCAAATGGATGTACCTGCATTTATACATGACGGGCCGCAGCATGGGCCGCTATACTACAGTATAAATGTATACTCCTGATCATTAACGATACAGCAGTGTTGTGTAGTAGCCATCGCTAAGAAATATGTATGCTTCTTTTCCGAGAAATATCGCAATTTCATTGGATTGTTGCGTCAATTTACACTACAGTTCCCATGAGTGTCAGCGACCGTTGCTATGGTGACGACGCCTGGGCGCGATCCAGGATCCAGATCCGGCCGCCTTGTTTTCTTTTCGATCGATTCGCTCGGCGTGCACAAGTACAACTCCGTTTTGCACCTCGCTAGGTGGTGTATATGGTGCAAAAGTATCCGTACGGAAAACAACAGCTGCAAACTCGTAGAAGCAGATTCGAACACTTGTATCAATTGACTTGTAGTTGTGCAAGAAAATGCTCAATGACCACAGCGATCTAATACCATTTTATAATGAGAAAATATTTCACAGATGCACAACTTCTGATGCATTAGTTCACATTTGGGTTTACAAATGCACGAATGTTGTGCATGTTCTCAGATTATGAAACACGGATGTGCGAATGTGTTTTGCCCCAATCGTTGCAGTGTATTTGGGGCGAAAGTGTTGAGGGCATGACACTTGAAAGTTGTGATGCACAGGATAGGATTTGTGTACCTGTAACAAGGATTTGTGAACCCGTAGCCCTATTTTGTGTTAACAAGGTAAAACGAAAATATGTACAACTTCAAATTTACGGTTTACAAATGCACGAATGTTGTGCATGTTCTCAGATTATGAAACACGGATGTGTAAATGTGTTTTGCCCCAATCGTTGCAGTGCATTTGGGGCAAAAGTTTTGAGTGCATAAGGCCAGGAAGTTGTGATGCACAGGATAGGATTTGTGTACCTGTAACAAGGATTTGTGAACCCGTAACAAGGATTTGTGAACCCGTAACAAGGATTTGTGTTAACAAGGTATAGAAAAAAAAAATACAACTTCAAATTTACAGTTACACGTTTGTGACTTTAGTGTGCGCATGCAAAATCTGTAGTTAAATGTGCTCGTGACTTTTGCACCAAATATACCTTCATACCTCCACAGCTCCCCCTTGCGGCTGATGCACCACGCCCCCCACAATAATATGTAGCGCCCTGCTATAAATTATATGTTATTTTATGTGTTTAGGTTTACAAATATTCATGGTCTGTGAATGTCGTTGACATTTATGACAGTTCTTTTGTTTATTTGAGTAACCAGGTATCAATCTGTTATTAGCCAATCAGTGCCTGTCAGAATGTCAACTACCTACCGGATTCGGAAGGGGGTGGGACTAAAGAGAGGAGACGAGGCTCGGGCTAGTAACGGGGAGAGACGAGGAAAAAAGCGTGACATCATGGAAAAGTAGTTGCAAGCTATTTAAAACCGTTTAAAGTTAATATTGTTACTGAAACCTTAAACCGGAGGGTCTAGTTGTGTGTTTCCGGTAGTGAATGTGGAGGTGAGCCGAGTTCGGAGTTGTTTCGGCCGGGGAGTTTGTACTGTGTCCGAGACACCATTGTCGTTGTGTGTAGAGCTAGAGTTAGCCTCGTCCCTGCTAGCGGGAAGGAGACCGCGTGTGTGTGAGGGAGGAATAATTGGCGCCGAGTTTCCTGAGTGAGTATGAGTACCAGTTGAACTGATAACCATATGAAAATACATGAGAACAAACAGTGAGTTTATTAGCGTTTGAATGTATGCTTAGTGTATCTACGACCTACATGCCTGCCTGCCGCTGATCTGCTGCTGCTGTACAGGGCGCTCAGGATCCCGCTGTCGTCGGAGAAACGGCTGCTGCACGAGGAGGACGTGCCAGCAGGACTGGTGTTCTCCATCTCCGTTCACCTTACTCCTCTTAGCTGAGGATTGGAGGGAACTGTGGTTATCCGTGAGTACTGAGAAACTCTTTCACCAGGATACATGAGCTCCAACTCAACATGCGCGCCAACGCTATGGTACCATAACTGACTTACAAAACCCCGGGTATTTATGTTTTTTTATTTTATGAACTCGAAAGGTTACTATGTCAAACAGATAGGGTGATTGCCTATAGTTTTCTTCCTGTGTAATAAACATTGCTTCTTGTTGCAACGTGTATCTGCAGTCACAAATGCTTATTTGAATGTGTTGTTATTAGGGCTATAGTGTGTTAAAGGTACATGCATGGGAGTATTAAATTTCACAATAACAATGTAGCTATAAAATAAGCTAACCAGGCCTCTCTGTACTCTAGGCAGAGTCATATGCTGTAGTTTAAGTAAACACATTAAAAGGTTGATATTTTCGTGGACTCCCTCCAATTCAGCTCCCATGCTCGAGGTGTCATCAGGTATAAGGGGTTTTACGGTCCGTGTACAAAGTATAATTCATTTACAGTTGTTCACGTTGTATAATGAAAAAGGCCAGTTTAGGGGGTATTGCCTAATTTCATTGTCCGAGACGTGCAATGCAATTCAGCGCGCCAAAGCGTCAGCTTGTTCCATTATCCAAGTTGTACAATGAAATTTGAACAAGGAAGTCGAGAGCCGGAAACAGAGACAGCTCGCCTTCAAAGTGTGCTGGCTGCAGCGGTCAATTTAAGGAGAGTAATAGAGTTAATAGAGTGCTGTGATTCATGTATGCATGTAATAATTCATTTATATATCAATTTATCAACTTATTTATTAGATTAAGGTTACTAATCTGTTACTTTGGGTGAACGTTAAAGGCTATATAGGGTGTTGCGATCTGTGATGAGTCTGACTGGTAGAAAGAATTGATTTACCTTGAACTTTTGACTTTATTGCTGGCTCTGTTGTCATGACAATAACCAACCCAGTCGCCAAAAGCATACGTTGAACGTTTTCGTGAACACTGGATTACGTCGCATTTCAAAGTAACATAGCGTGTTGTACCTACAGTATCCACGCGTGGCACTGTGGAGGCGCCTGAAGAAAGCACAACCAACAAGGACATTTCATGGTTATTAAATGCATGAATTGCTGGTTATAAAATACATAAATTATAATTAAGGTGACGGTGATGCAGGGTTGCCAGCTTCACGGCTTTCTCGCCAAATTGGGCTGTTTTGAAAACGGAGTCGCGGGTGTAAACCTCAAAGACGCGGGTCACGGTTTTCTTTTGTGCTTTCAAAACCCACCACAGAAACAGTTGGGGTGTAATATGTATTGCATAATCTTTATGAAAACTCAGTCAGAACAACACAGTCTCACTCCCAGAACGTCACATAGCGACTGTCGGTAAGGGCACTTTAGCGACAGTCACTGACGGAGATCGTCTCCGTCAGACGTTTGACGTTCAGTGGTGTGTGGGCATCCGTCCTATTAGTTAGTTATTACT
The DNA here is from genome assembly GCA_030340625.1 of Merluccius polli. Taxonomy (NCBI): domain Eukaryota; kingdom Metazoa; phylum Chordata; class Actinopteri; order Gadiformes; family Merlucciidae; genus Merluccius; species Merluccius polli. The sequence continues at coordinate 209,775 of JAOPHQ010002287.1, forward strand.
CCTGTATCAGAGCTATAGAGCAAACAACTCTATAAACAACTCTATGTTTACTCTATAGCTCTGATTCCTGCACCATGTTTCAATGACGTCAGGTTGGGGCTATGGCTGAAACACTAGCGGCGCCAGGAATTTGATTGTGGGTGGGCCTCCAGAAAACTGGATGGGCCAGTTAAAATAAGCCAAAAAAAAAACCCGGGTTCCTATGTAAGCCGAGTACGGGCCGTGGTTGCTCATAATTTTTTAGGCCTGTTTTCTTGTGATAATGACTTAAGCGCAATGGTAACACACCGCACCGGCGGGCGGACCTATGACCGGCGGGGTTGTCTCAAAAAGGAGCACAAATACGCGTCCGGCTTGATGCTGCGCCGGACGCCGGACAGGGCATTGAAAAACCGGACAGTCCGGCCTAAAGCCGGACGATTGGCCACCCTGCCAGTGCGTCAAAAGACATGCATGTCTTTTGACGCACTGGTCAGGCCTATTAATAGCCTATAAAATGACGTGTTTTCTCCTGCGGGACGGGAGAAGACACAAAATCAATGCATTTATATTACTGTGCGGGCATACATTCTCAAAGTTTTGCGGGTGCGGGCGGGAGTGGACATACACATTGCGGGAGCGGGCGGGAGCGGGATGAAGAAAACAGTCCCGCGCAGGGCTCTAGTGTGGAGCTGCCGGGTTGGTGTTACTAGACACGCAACATGTTCGTTATGTCGAGATAATGAGATAATTAAGTCGTGATCTCGAGATAACGGGCCTAAAAAAATGATAAGCAATCACGGCCGTTCTCGGCTTCCGCAGGAACTAAACCCCTTTATCTCTGTTTCAGCGCTTTTTCTGCGGCACTGAGGACAGCGACTCAGTAGTATCTGTGAGGTTTGGCTACGGGAGGACGTGATGGGGAGAGGAGTGGGGTAGAAGCCGCTGATTAGCTGAGAAGCTTTCACTCAAAACTTTCCTCAGGCTGCTTATTGGATGAACAGCTAGAATGAAAATCACTCACTACTCACTATAGTGATAGCTCAAGATGGGCGGGCCCGGGCCTTAAATGGGTGGGCCCAATAGTAGCGCCGCGGGTGGGCTGAAAGACGCCGTGACCATAGACATACTATTTGTGTGTGTATATATATATATATATATATATATATATACACTCACCGGCCACTTTATTAGGTACACCTTGCTAGTACCGGGTTGGACCCCCTTTTGCCTTCAGAACTGCCTTAATCCTTCGTGGCACAGATTCAACAAGGTACTGGAAACATTCCTCAGAGAGTTTGGTCCATATTGACATGATAGCATCACGCAGTTGCTGCAGATTTGTCGGCTGCACATCCATGATGCGAATCTCCCGTTCCACCACATCCCAAAGGTGCTCTATTGGATTGAGATCTGGTGACTGTGGAGGCCATTTGAGTACAGTGAACTCATTGTCATGTTCAAGAAACCAGTCTGAGATGATTCGCGCTTTATGACATGGCGCGTTATCCTGCTGGAAGTAGCCATCAGAAGATGGGTACACTGTGGTCATAAAGGGATGGACATGGTCAGCAACAATACTCAGGTAGTCTGTGGCTTTGACACGATGCTCAATTGGTACTAATAAGCCCAAAGTGTGCCAGGAAAATATCCCCCACACCATTACACCACCACCACCAGCCTGAACCGTTGATACAAGGCAGGATGGATCCATGCTTTCATGTTGTTGATGCCAAATTCTGACCCTACCATCCGAATGTCGCAGCAGAAATCGAGACTCATCAGACCAGGCAACGTTTTTCCAATCTTCGATTGTCCAATTTTGGTGAGCCTGTGCGAATTGTAGCCTCAGTTTCCTGTTCTTAGCTGACAGGAGTGGCACCCAGTGTGGTCTTCTGCTGCTGTAGCCCATCCGCCTCAAGGTTCGACGTGTTGTGCGTTCAGAGATGCTCTTCTGCATACCTCTGTTGTAACGAGTGGTTATTTGAGTTACAGTTGCCTTTCTATCAGCTCGAACCAGTCTGGCCATTCTCCTCTGACCTCTAGCATCAACAAGGCATTTGCGCCCACAGAACTGCCGCTCACTGGATATTTTCTCTTTTTCGGACCATTCTCTGTAAACCCTAGAGATGGTTGTGCGTGAAAATCCCAGTAGATCAGCAGTCTCTGAAATACTCAGACCAGCCCGTCTGGCACCAACAACCATGCCACGTTCAAAGTCACTTAAATCACCTTTCTTCCCCATTCTGATGCTCGGTTTGAACTGCAGCAGATCGTCCTGACCATGTCTACATGCCTAAATGCATTGAGTTGCTGCCATGTGATTGGCTGATTAGAAATTTGCGTTAACGAGCAGTTGGACAGGTGTACCTAATAAAGTGGCCGGTGAGTGTATAATGTCTATGGCCGTGACCACCTGTCCCATTGGGAGGACCTATCAGCCGGAAGTACTGTCCTTACTGTGCTATTGTTTATGTTGTAATGTCATAATATTGTTGACAATAAAGTTTGTTAAAAAAAACAACAACAACAACTATTATTGTCCCACACCACAATGTATGTCCCACAATGTGAACTCCAAACAATTCATGTTCATCCAATTCATGGACAAACAAAGCAGCTGGAAACACGTCTAAAAACACTTGAAATAGAATGTAGCCTATATTTATATTTTTACTACATCAATCTCCCTATAATATGAACAAAATATGATCAGGTTATACTTTCTCTCTTGAAAACAGGCAAAACGCTAACCCGGAAAATGAATTTAAAAAACTACAAACGTTCGGAAAATGCAATACACTGAAGTGTGCGGCGCCATGTTTTTTTCCGCCATGTTTTTTGTAGTTCTAAAATGTTTAGTTAAAGTTTTCCCTATTATGTGAAAATGTGTCAAGGAACTTCGCAAGTGTATTATATGTTTTAGGGACTGGGGAGCACATTTATTTGGTCAGATTTCATTTTTACTATTGTTAATTGGGTGAAATCTGGTTTTGACCTTACCCAGTAGCGCCCCCTGATGGTTTGGCAAATGCCACAAAGGCCATGATAGAAGAAGTCAACAGCTTTCCAAAAATGTTTTCCCCATGTTTGTACCACATTGTGTTGCTTTTCTGTAAGCCTTTAAAAGAGCCTTAGGTTCAAGGTTCAAAGGGCATTCCTGAGGAGCAGGAACCACCCAGAATGTTCACAGTGGCAGATCTGTATTCTGCAGATCAAGACCTTTCCAATGATGTCTTCATTGTCATCCTACGACAAAGTTTCATTTTTATCTTGCTCACTGCCAAGGAACGTTGATGTGTACTTTCTCACAGCCTATATAGAGCCAAGATGGATAAAATCACTAAAACATATTTTAAGGGATATTTAGTGGCAAAATGTGTTCAACATATTGATGGTGACCTTATCCTTAGTCATGCTTTTCAATTTGGAGCAGTTTAGACCCCATTTACCCCTTAAACTACTTAATGTTTCATATAAATATTTCCATATTACTGATTATGACCATTTATAGCCATTGTGATATTTTATCAATCTTTTATTGAGAGTTTCCTGAGCTTTTCTTTTATCTGCTGGTTTCACAGCCTCACAGTAAAAGACAGAAACAGCCTGAACAGTATTGTTAAAATCTGTTCTAACATCACCGGAGTGAAACAAAGGGACTTGAATTCAAGTGAATTTTCTCTGTTGCCATCAGAGCGTCGTTATGTTTTAAATCGTTCATCCCCTCTTCAATTTGACTATATACCTACATTCTCTGCATTGAGTAGTCAAATCATTGTTATTGTTGGTGAATGTTTTTTTATATTATGATGTTTATCAAGTTTATCAACATTATTTATTTATAGATCCAGATTTTGTTTGTATTGTATACTCACAACTTTATTTGAGAGGTGACTAGCCTTTATTTATATAACATTTAAATGAATTCATTGTACAAGTACAGAGACAACAAAATGCAGTTTAGCATACTTGTACTCTGAGCAATGACAATAAAGTTGAATCTAATCTAATAAGTAACCAATTAGGTAGCCTTAATCAAATAAATAAGTTGAAATTTGTAAATTAATTAGTGTAAATTAATAGGGATGCTCCGATCAGCATTTTTGGGGGCCGATCCGATCACAGGAATCATTAATCTGCAGATACCAATCACCGATCACAGAATGGATGGGGGGGGGGGGGGGGGGGAGTGTTCGCGATTGTTGACGGGGGGGGGGGGGCGGGGGCGCAATAGTAACACCGCGGACCTACGGCTGACGGGGGGGGGGTGTTATTGCGCTCTCAAAAAGGAGGACAAATACGCGTCCGGCTCTTCAAAGACTTTCCGCTCGCGCTGTCGTCTTTTCTGATCTGCACTTTGAGAGCCCACCGATCAACCTGTTTAGGGTCCATATCGGCCGATAACGATCGGCAGCCGATTGTTCGGAGAATCCCTATAAATTAATCATGACATGCCTACATGAATCACAGCACTCTATAATAATTCCAGTGTTTGCTATAGCATTTGCAATTTATTCACAATCAGCTGTGGGAAAGTGGCAGAAATATGACTGTATGACTGACAGCTATGAATTATGTTAATTATTTAGGCTATTTGTTTATTGTGTTTTGCTCTCCTTAAAGTGACTCCTGCAGCCATTGCAACGAACACACTTCAAAACGCGCAACTTTTACCTTGCTTTACTTTGAAGGCGAGCTGTCTCTGTTTCCGGCTCTCGACTTCCTTGTTCAAATTTCATTGTACAACTTGGATAATGGAACAAGCTGACGCTTTGGCGCGCTGAATTGCATTGCACGTCTCGGACAATGAAATTAGGCAATACCCCCTAAACTGGCCTTTTTCATTATACAACGTGAACAACTGTAAATGAATTATACTTCGTACACGGATCTTTTACCATGACAATGCTGTAATAAAATAGGGTTGGTTGGGAGGGCTACAAATATATATATATATATATATATATATATATATATATATATATATATATATATGTAATATCTAAATATCATGTCGATCAACTTTGTGTCTTTTGTTTGGGGAAGTAACCTCTTTAAATGTGCATGTGGCACCTATTCACATCAATGATACATTCATTCATTTTAAATCATTTATAAACCCCTGGACATTGATAGCTCAAATGTGTTTCTGCCAAAACATATCACAAATATCTGTTTTGGGATGATTTTTAAGAATCATGTACACCTCAACTAAGTTGTTGAAGCTGACTGAAAACAAGAATACAACACATGTTGGCAATTATGTGTGTGTGTGTGTGTGTGTTTTTTGTAAATTATGAATTTCAATCAAAGCAGGCGGTCTCGCTGAGTTGTTTTACAATATCCAGAGAGCATGGAGCTAATACCGTCATGGTCACAAAGTCTTTGTCCATTCCTACAAATATCAGTTTACACATCTAGCAACAATTACACACTTTGAGGGTTGAAATTCTTTATCATTATGAACTTAAAAAAAACATATGTAAACATAATGAAAAATTCACACAATGCAGGCTGGTTAAGTATATTTGTTAACAGCAATGACTTAAAGAATCAATACAAGTAAACCCCAAATTATGTGTGCTTATCACCATTTAAAACTAAAACTATCTTAAGCTTGTACTTTTTACATTTTTGTACTATTTGAAATGTACTGCACATCCACCAGATCACAATATTGAGGAATTCAAACTACATTCGGACCAGGTTGATGGGCTTCAGCGGCAGGTTTCTCTCACAGCAGAATACAGACTCTCCTGAGTCCTTTCACTGTGCTTCTTCCCTCCTTTGGTTTCCCTGCCAACTTCAACATGGTGTAGTTCAAGGAGTCTGTTTCCCCGTCCTACAACAGTTAACTGTGTATTACTACCAAACATGACATGGTATGTTTTAATAGTCATCTAACAACCATTTGGGCTTCAAATTAGAAGCAAAGTTTAACAAATATCACACACAAAAATTTAAAAAATACTATAACTATTAAAAATAAAATATTCCTCAGCCGAATCTACCACAGAATCAATTTAGCAGATCCTGCAAACTTCTCTATCAAAGCCGTTGGGAAGCTACAACACCTGTCCTGATATGAGGTCTTGTGCGTAATGTACTGTAGCGTTACAATGCAAACAAACCTGTAATGTATGATAAGAATGAGGATTATAATAACAAGCAGACAGCAGGCCAACAGTATCCGATGCACCAAGATAGCTAGATCCAGGCAGTAGGGACCTAGAATCAGACAATCAAGGATGGATCATCATGCATCTGTAGAACTCATCATATTCGTATGTACATTCACATAATGTCATGTGGCATTCAATATGTGTAGTCAAATACCAAATATACTCTCAGTATAATTAATATTCACATGTGACTTATATGTTGTCACGTGTTTTATTATCTTCTTAATGAAATAATTACCAAATAAACTCGGAGTAGGAAGTAAAATATAATGACCTGTTTCCAGCTTAGTTCCTTGTCCAAACACAATTTCCCCACATGCTGCCAGGGCACAGTAGTAAGTCCCAGCATCAGAGGTGCTTACATTGTTCTTGGGGAGAGTGTAGACACAGCTCTGTGGAGGAGACGGAGGGCCAGAACTATCCTGACATTCACCACTCCTGTTTCCATTCATGTAAATGGCAGCAGGGTGAGATGATCCTGATCCAGATCTGAACCAGTACACACTGGGTTCCGCTTGGCACTGTTTCCTGTGGTCCGTCCTCTGAGAGGTAATAGAGCACTGGAGAGCCACAGTGTCTCCCAGCTGAACTGATACCAACACAGGCTGTTGGACCACAGTCTGGGAGACAAACCTCTGGTCATTGTGATCTGCACAGTTAAATTCAATAATCATCATCAAAAGGAATCAACTAAATTGCTTAAGCATTGTAGTATGATTTTTGTTATAAAGAAAAACAAAACATTGAAAGGGATTTGTTACCAATAACAGTCAAAAATGTGCCTTTTTTCCAAATTCTCTCATAATTAGTTTCTTGATTACAAAAATAATTTGCTTCATCCTCTTTATTTATCCTGCTGATGGTTAAATTAAAGTCAGTTCCTTCTCCCACTTCGACCCTTGATTCAAAGGGCGGGTAAATCCTTTTTATTCCAAACGCTTTGTTAGCAACCACTTGGGGAACACGTCCAAGAGACTGCTTATACCAGTATAAAACAAAGCCATTCAAAACTTCACAATGTAGAGTAACAGTATCTCCAAGTTCTGCTCTTTTCAAAACCACCAATTGAGGAACCTCTTGGGTCTGAATCAGCACTAAAAAGTAAAGAAACACAAACATGAATGACTGGTGCAAAAAGTTTCCAATGTTTAGAATTTCAGTACTGTAAATAAATAATGTAATCAACATACTGCAAGATTTAGAAAATGGGGGACTCAATAGTTATCACCAAACAAATCTGCAACATTTTCAATAGGAGTTATTTCAATTTTGAAAAAGTACTTACATACTGTACTCAGGATTGTCATAACAATACTTCTTGCTGGCATTGTAACGGTTTGGTGCTGAGCTGAACTCAAGTGAAAGATTTTTACCTCAAAGACTAACATTTACAAACCATAGATCAACTGTGATTGGCTGGAACTTAGAGACACTGAATGAAGCAGCCAATGATCCACTTAGTTTTCTGTGAGGTACAGTTCATGTTAGATTGAAACTAGTCCGGTTTATTGGATGTAGGTTGTTGGCATAATGCCGCCCAAGCCTGCCATTGGGCGACTGTAGGCTCTGGGCTTATACCTTATACTCCTCCCCCTTCCGCCATCTGCCACCGTCGCTGCATCCTGGGCTTAGCGCCGCCCAAGACGATTGTGATTGGTTAAAGAAAAACAAACAAGACGGAGTGTTACGTTTCTCCTATGCCAGAATGATAGTGAGTAGATACTACAGTACAGATACATTAGTACAGATACTAATATTTAGGGTTGGGTACCGAGAACCGAGTGGTACCAGTGGCAACATGGTCGGTTCCACCCAGACCGAATGACTACATTATATTTGTGCCTCATTTCGGTTATGCAACAGTCCTCTCGCCCTCTTGTGGTCGGAAAAGTTGCAGAGCACTTTCCTCTCTACTGCTGCCCAGCGGCAGCCATCATGTCTAAAGGAAAAAGGCTCCATAGTATTTACTTAAACAAAAAATGACAGCAGCACATGTAACAAGTGCAATAAAACTATTTTGTATAAGGGGGGAAATACCTCCAATTTGGTTAAACACTTGACGCTGCACAACATAAATATAAGGGATGATAAATTTGTGATGAAATGTGGTGACCACTGCCTGTCTGGTCGACCGCCGTTGCCAGACCAATGCCGCTACCCGTCGCCTTAGCCGGCCCAACACTGTTGCCAGCTGCCGGCCCAACACCGCTGACCGCCATCCAGATGCTGGCCGCCACCGGCCTGACTCCACTGCCCACTGGCCAGATACCAGCTGCCGTCGCCAGACCCAGGCCACCGCTCACCAGCCCAACGTCGAGAGAGCTGTCCTCACGCTCATACGATATACGGGCAGTGCCCCACTGGAGCCCTACCTGGCCCAGGTACAACTGGCGGTGCTGCACAACAGATGGAGGCGTGCGGGGACCGGCGCTCCTGTGATTCTAGCACTAGAGGGCAAAGCTCTCCAAGTGCTATTGGACCTGACGCTGCTTGTTACATGCTTATTATTTAGGTTGGGGTTAGCATTGTGTTTCATTTAGCTAACAATGGTTATGATAGAGTAAAAGTTTGGCGTGAACAGCAACAACAGACAGTGAGTTGGACAGAAGCATCCCTGCAGCACATGACAAATACATATAAACATTTTTATTCAATAATTCAATTCCTTTATTACCAACACTTTTGAGTAGCAATTCACTTTTGAACTGAAGTGAAACATGAATTGAAGCGTTGCCTTGCCATATTTGATCATTTTTTGGTATTGTACTTATGAAATCCTCCCTCTAGCAACCACACACATTATGGCTTGAGCCAACATTAACCCCCGACAACAGTGAGGTGGAGACAGTGGCGTAGGCTGAGTTTGAACATGGGGGGGGGTACATGAAGCGGGGGGTCTGGTTCCTCGCCCAGGAAGTTTTCAATGTCAAACACTTCATTTCCTGCATTCTGGTGCATTAGTCTGCACCCGTTTGTGCTGTTTCTGGATCAATTGATGGTACATAAATGTCTTTATTTATGTAAAGAAATTCAGCCACCAGGTGCCAATTCAAAATATAATGGAATATAATGCAGTAAGGCTGTCAGGCGTTCTGTATTGCTTTGAAATATATTAAATATCATGTAGATCAACTTTGTCATTTAATATTATCCCTGCTGAGTCCACACATGTAGGCATGATTTACTCTTCTGTCCTCTTTTGTGCCTTTGGTTTGGGGAAGTAACCTCTTTAAATGTGCATGTGGCACCCACACACCTTTGTGTGTGTGTGTGTGTGTGTGTGTGTGTGTGTGTGTGTGTGTGTGTGTGTGTGTGTGTGTGTGTGTGTGTGTGTGTGTGTGTGTGTGTGTGTGTGTGTGTGTGTGTGTGTGTGTTTGGGAGTAAAAAAAGACCCAGTGATGAAGAAAAAAGACCGGCCCCTGTCAAAAGCATTGTTGCATATATGAGTATTTATTTTTAAAAATAAAAGTCCTCTGCTTCTCAACAAAGCCATGAAAGATGGTCACTTCCTTTCATGTTTCTCGCTATGTATATTTTTTTAGCACTGGGTTGGAAACAGAGAGTGAGGTGCCAAGTTGAGAGGCGAGGGCTGTGGCCATGTCTCTGTTTTCTACAAACCACCACAACTCTTAACCAGAAAGAGACCTGTAGCTGTCAGCAGGATGTGTTGCTGAGGTTCTGCAGAAAACAACATTGACCTTCCCCATCACTGACTGAAGCTGAATGGTGATTGTTTGGTGAACAGAGAAAGGTTGTCATTCAGATATACTAATATCCTAATATTGGTATTAATTTAATTCATATAAACTAATATCTTAATAATAGTATTCATGTCATTCATATAAACTAATATCTTAATATTAGTATTAATTTGGGATCATATTCGGCTGCAGAGACCAGCAGATGAAACATCAGTCCATTCCAGAGACACCAGCCATTCATACACAACCAGTGATGTCTTGTGTCGAGTAGAGTAGAGTAGAGTAGAGTAGGGTAGATTAGAGTAGAGTAGGGTAGAGTAGAATAGAGTAGAGCCCTAGAGATCTTTATTATAAAACCTACCATGTATGTTTTATGGGCCTGCCCTTGTGTTCTCCCTTCATGGGGAAGGACTAGGTAAGTTATACCCTTTATATTTTTCATCACGCAGGTTTTTCAGTGAAACACATTGGGTTAGAAGTGTGTCCTGTCCACTGCACTTGTGTGTTATATGCAAGTAGAGAAGTAACGATTTCTGTTTGTTTACTTTTTAAATAAATACCTTATTCATAGTTAGCCTTGTTCTGTAAAGGGTCTCTATTTTGCCACCACCAGGTGTTGTGTTGACAAGCCATTTTAAAATCTAAATGTGTGACCTAAGTGGGAGGGTTTACTCAGCTGCGTGACGGACAGATCAACTCCAGCCTATAGTTGATGTAGTCCAGTGTTTTTCAACCTGTGGTACGCAAACCACTGGTGATACGTGACGGTACTGCAGGTGGTACATTGGATTTCATTCTTGAAATAGACTAATTAAAAAAATAATATAGATAATTGAAAATAAATATATTATAAATATTGTTCAGTAAATAGAATATTATGGCTTGTTATTATTTCAAAAATTCACATGTGACTTCTATGCTGTCACATGTGTGCTATTATCTTCTTAATGAAATAATTACCAAATAAACTGGTAGGAAGTAAAATATATTGACCTGTTACGTCCAGCTTAGTTCCATTTCCAAACTGTAAATTAATTCATGAATTAATAACTATATAATTTTATTTGAAGAGGAATTTTGCATGCGCTGTACTCACTCATATGAAAGATTTTGACTTTGAAGACTGACATTGACATACCATAGTTCAACTGTGATTGGCTAGGACTTAGAGACACTGACTCAAGCAATCCAATGATCCACTTAGTTTTCTGTGAGGTACAGTTAATGTTAAATGTATATCTAAATGAACACAGTTTAGATTAAACTGAAACATCTGCCGTTGACTTTGTTTTTATACTGCTATCTGTATGGTAAATAGTGGATAGTTTAGTGGCTAGGCTATTCAACTCCCAGCCAAATGGTACTGGGTTCAGCATTCCTTAACATTGGTTCTTATTCTGAGGTTTTACACAGAACCACACGTGAAACTGCTTCTTTCTAAAAAATCTTTTGAGAAGTTTAAGTCTGAAAGTAACCCTAGCATTACATTTTGGCTAAAACTTTTTCATCTTAGTTGTTAGTGGGAATTTGAAGTTCATCGGTAAGGATTACTGGTTTTACTTTTGCTAGATATTTCGTTGCCCAGCAACAAAAAAGAAAAAGTGAAGTAGTTACAAAAGCAGCTCCGTCTAACGTGGGCAGGTACTTGACATTAGCCATTAGCCATCTTATATGTTATTGTGTAAACAGAGAAGACTTCCTTCGGCTTAGTATCATGTATCTTTGTCATTTAATTCTCAATCGACTATAATGCATTTGCAGCCAGAAAGCTGCTGAGTAATGAGGAAAAGGAAAGCTAAATGTAGTTAGATAACAGATATTTTGACCTTGAACAGATAATTTGTTTAACTGGTACGCCCTATATTTTAAATTTACAGATAATCAAGGGTCCTGATATTAGGCATTTCTTTGCTAAAATTACTTGCACTTTTTCTGACTAGATCAGTGTATTCATGAGTGTGTTCCTCCATTTTTTATTTTATTAATATCTGTCAATTGTACTCTTTAGTCTCTTCTCAAGGTGTCTTTTTCCTTTGTAAAGTGATTGAGGTTTTAGTGTTGCAAGGTGTTGCAAAGTGTTGCCTGTGAATCTGTATTTGTGACTTTATTTTCACCATCATTCTTGACGAGGTACAGGTGAATATGGTCAATATCTATATATAGTTGAACATAATGCACATTATACACAAATTACGTCACAATTTGTCAAAATGTTGTTTTAAACAAAGCAACATTGCGAAATATAAGAAAAAAACAATAAATGTATTCATGAGAATAAACAAGTCCTGATTAACAGTTGTACCACATTCAAAGTCATCCATCCAAACTGACATCAGAACCTGACAATACTACATCATTCCTTCAGCCTTATGAGGTGAGACAAACTCCCAGGTTGATGGGCTTCAGCGTCAGGTTTCTCTCACAACACAATACAGAACAGTCTCCTGAGTCCTTTCACTGTGCTTCTTCCCTCCTTTGGTTTTCCTGCCAGAGAACTCCAGCGCTGCGTAGTTCAAGGGATCTGTTTCCCCGTCCTACAACAGAGAACTGTGTATTACTAACAATACATCTGAGAGGACTCACAGTTGGAGTAGAGACCACTTCTTCTACAGTTGAATCGACAATCATAAGATAAGATAACTTGTAGCCTACTTTTTTAATCCAAGCCGGGAAAATCTGGTGTCACATTAGAAAGTACAGAACAGTCATAGGGACTATATAGATACAACAACAACAAAAAGAAAACTGTGTAAATATCATACTGGTGCACTTTTTGTCTAATAATTTACTGGACCAAGAACATGCTTGTTTGCAGTGTTGGTAATAACGGCGTTAGAGTATAACGGCGTTACTAACGGCGTTACTTTTTTCAGTAGCGTTACTTAGGGTGGTCATTCGTCCGCGCCCCCTCCCCCCCCCCCATCGGCCGTAGGTCCGCGGGTGTGTTACTATAGGCTTTATGCCGAGCGTCACGTGACCAAACCGGAAAACAGGTCTCCTGACTTCCGGTTGTCGGAAAAGCCGGTAGCAGCGGTAGGAACTGACGGCGACAGCTATTGACTTGGCCTAGTTAGCCCTTTTTACTGTTGGCGTTTTATTTGATTTTAACATCTTAGTGAGAAGAAAAGATGGATGAAAAAAAAAAAAAAAAAAAAAAACAGCGGTAAAAGCTGGCGTGTGTGTCCGGGAGAGGGCTACTCTCCTCGGACACATTACTCTGAAGCCCCGGTGACGGTCTGGAAGTGCGGATTAATAAATGAAATAATGTGAGCGCGGTACAGCGGACCTGAACCGGATGCGATGAGACTTGTTTTGCAGAATGCGGAAATATGTTGCGCATAACCCCAATTGCGCGCGCACCCCCCCCCCCCCCCCCCCCCCCCCGGGCGGCCCCCCCCCCCTGTCGGCCGTAGATCCGAGGCGCGCACCCCCCCCACACTACAATTTGGTTGAATGAAGCGTGCGGTGTTTTGGCCACACATCTGCTGCACAGAGCCATATAGAGATCTCTCTCTATGGCTTAACAGGCTGCAATATATTGAGTTCAAATAAATACCAAATGTTCTAAAATACTGTATATAGTGTTTTCATTCTTCAATCAGTTAATATAAACACCTTTGACGTTAAAGATGTTATCGAATGTAATAGGGTATAGAACATGAAAAATAACGCCACAGTTACTTTGCTGAGTAACTATATATAATTACTCTTACAATTAGGTAACTGAATTACTAACTCAATTACTCTTTGGGAGGAGTAATTTGTAACTGTAACTAATTACTTTTTTTAAGTAAGATGACCAACACTGCTTGTTTGTCACCAACACCAGGCCACTGATTCTATGTGAAATATACAAAAAAATAGAAATCTACTACTTTAACATTTCTACAGAATGCAACATGTTGATACAGATGTACCTGTTGGTCCTTATTCACTAAGTCATGTGCAACATGGTAGGAGGCACTCAGCGGTCCTGCCAATAATAACGGAAGATGAATATTTACTTTTTACAAGATTAAGGGGTTTATGTTGATGCAGAATTGCATGTAACCCTAAAGTTATTTTATGCTACTAATGAAGTTCATGATGAAAACATTCAAATTAATATATATGTCAAAATATTAAAATTGCTATTCATAAACTTTCAAATACAATGTACCACAGTATAATTTCTGGAGAAGGTACTGTACCTTTGCAATGCTCGCAAACTTGCTTCTTATTCATGTTTAGAAAAAGGATTATGATCACAACCAAGCAGAAAGCCAACAGTACTCCGAGCACTATGATAACTAGATGGCAGTTGGGTCCTAGAATCAGACAATCAACAAGATGTCATCATAAATCTGTAGAACTCTCATCATCATTTTTTTTTATACCATAAGACACATTATGTCACATGCAAAATATTAAATCTGCTGTCAGTATGACATATTTCCCAGCAGGTGAACAACTGCTACGTCTATTATTTTCTTAATTCATTAAATTAAATCCAAGAAACTGAAATTAAGAAGTAAAATATATTGACCTGTTTCCAGCTTAGTTCCTTGTCCAAACACAATCTCCCCACATGCTGCCAGGGCCCAGTAGTAAGTCCCAGCATCAGAGGTGCCTACATTGTTCTTGGGGAGAGTGTAGACACAGCTCTGTGGAGGAGACGGAGGGCCAGAACTATCCTGACATTCACCACTCCTGTTTCCATTCATGTAAATGGCAGCAGGGTGAGATGATCCTGATCCAGATCTGAACCAGTACACACTGGGTTCCCCTTGGCACTGGTTCCTGTGGTCCGTCCTCTGGGAGGTAATAGAGCACTGGAGAGCCACAGGGTCTCCCAGCTGAACTGATACCAACACAGGCAGTTGGACAAACTGTCACATCTCCCCAGCTAAGTCCGTCACTTCCTGCCCCTGTGTCCTTACCTCCTGTGTGATTACCTGTCCCCGCCCTGATGTGTTTCACCTGTGTCTCATCATCATCACCCCCCGTGTGCTTAAGTAGTCTGTCTTCCCCCACTCCGGTGCCAGTTCGTTTTAGCTTGTCTTGCGTTCCAGCCCTTTCTTCCTAGAGTTCCCTGAGTGTGTGTGTTTTTGGATTACCTGACTTTTGCCTGTTTCTCGGACTCTGCCTCTGCCTTACCCTCGTCGGAATTGTTTGCCTATCTGGACTGATCTCCTGTGTACCGAACCCGTTTTGGAATAAACCTTGTACTCTCTCTGAGATTGGTGTCCTGCGTTTTGGGTCCACCCTCTGCTCGGCCTTGATACAAACCTCTGCTCACTGTGATCTGCACAGTTAAATACAATAATCATCATCAAAAGGAATCAACTAAATTGCTGTAATATGTCTTGTTATAAAGAAAAACAAAACATTGAAAAGGATACGTTACCATTGACTGTCAAAAATGTGGTGTTTTGCCAAATGCTTGTATATTGATTTCCTTGATGACAGAAATAATTTGCTTCATCCTCTTTATTTATCTGGCTGATGGTCAAATTAAAGTCAGCTCCATCTCCCACTTCGACCCTTGATTCAAAAGGCGGGTAAATCGTTTTTGATCCAAGCACTTTGCCGGCAACCTTTTGGGGAATACGTCCAAGAGACTGCTTATACCAGTATAAAAATGTTTGATATTCATCCACTTCACAATGTAGAGTAACAGTATCTCCAAGTTCTGCTGATTTCAAAAACACCAATTGAGGATCCTCTTGGGTCTGAATCAGCACTAAAAAGTAAAGAAAAACAAACATGAATGACTGGTCCGAAAAGTTTCCAATGTTTAGAATTTCAGTACTGTAAATAATGTAATCAACATACTGCAAGATTTAGAAAATGGGGGACTCAATATTTATCACCAAACAAATCTGCAACATTTTCAATAGGAGTTATTTCAATTTTGAAAAAGTACTTACATGCTGTACTCAGGATTGTCATAACAATACTTCTTGCTGGCATTGTAACGGTTTGGTGCTGAGCTGAAATCAAGTGAAAGATTTGTATCTCAAAGACTAACATTTACAAACCATAAATCAACTGTGATTGGCTGGAACTTAGAGACACTGAATGAAGCAGCCAATGATCCACTTAGTTTTCTGTGAGGTACAGTTCATGTTAGATTGAAACTAGTCTGGTTTATTAGATGTAGGTTGTTGGCATAACCCCGCCCAAGCCTGCCATTGGGCGACTGTAGGTTCTGGGTTTATACCTTATACTCCTCCCCCTTCTGCCATCTGCCACCATCGCTGCATCCTGGGCTTAGCGCCGCCCAAGACGATTGTGATTGGTTAAAGAAATACAAACATACAAGACAGAGGGTTATTTTCTCCTATGCCAGAATGATAGTGAGTAGAGCCAGACCTTTCTCCAGTGCTCTGCTAAAAAGAAGTGTGGAGATAGGTCTGGCTATGGGAGACTAGATTGAAATCTGAACCACACTGAAAACATATGCTGTTAAGTTTGTTTTTATATATTTACATGACAAACACCAACCAACATATGATGGATATGTTTAATTTGGTGTGTGATAGTGATTGAATACTTTAGTAGTAAAATGTCAATATTGGAGCGTTGGACAGTGTGTGTGCTGCGCTGGCCTCATCTCCCAGCATGCCCTGCGGTAGCGGACTCTTATTGTTTTCTTTAAATGTAATTGTTGGCTCCACTGTCTGTTATTTGGTTTTGTTCTGCCCTTGTATAATTCCATTGTTGTTGTTGTCACTGTAGTTGAGAGTGTTTTTCCTCATCCTGTCCCCCTGTTGATAACCCTGTTGAGTTGAGTGACCTGACAGTGTGCTGTTATTTTCCAATAAAGCATTGTTGAGCAATACGCCTGTCTCTGTCATCATCACGCTCTCGCGCTCACCACACTGGTGTCAGAAGTGGGATGGCCAGACCTAAGAAGAAGATGGTCACGAGGATGGAAGAAGAGGAAGATCTCATGTAGCATCTTCAATGGGACTTGCAGGCTCTTTCCGCCCTGAAGAGGACTCCCATGCAGCGGAGATGTGATAGCAGCATCCCCCGGCCTCTCAACCCGGGGTTGGTGGCGGGAAAGCTTGCTCCTCGCTCCTACCTCCAGATCTTGCCAGAGGTGGAGACCGGCTGATCCCGCCTTCCGGTGAGCACCGGCGGCCAACTCTAGCTGGGGTTTCCCTGCCACAGGGAGGCAGGAAGCGCCAGCCCGCCACCGGCCGGAGCCACTGTCAGCCCAAAACCACTGACCACAGTCCAGATTCTGGCCGCCGCCGGCCTGACTCCACTGCCCACTGGCCAGATACCAGCTGCCGTCGCCAGACCCAGGCCGCCGCTCACCAGCCCAACTTCGAGAGAGCTGTCCTCACGCTCATACGATATACGGGCAGTGCCCCACTGGAGCCCTACCTGGCCCAGGTACAACTGGTGGTGCTGCACAACAGATGGAGGCGTGCGGGGACCGGCACTCCTGTGGTTCTAGCACTAGAGGGCAAAGCTCTCCAAGTGCTATTGGACCTGACGCTGCTTGTTACATGCTTAATATTTAGGTTGGGGTTGGCATTGTGTTTCATTTAGCTAACAATGATTATGATAGAGTAAAAGTTTGGCGTGAACAGCAACAACAGACAGTGAGGTGGACAGAAGCATCCCTGCAGCACATGACAAATACATTTTTATTCAATAATTCAATTCCTTTATTACCAACACTTTTGAGTAGCAATTCACTTTTTAACTGAAGTGAAACATGAATTGAAGCGTTGCCTTGCCATATTTGATCATTTTTTGGTATTGTACTTATGAAATCCTCCCTCTAGCAACCATACACATTATGGCTTGAGCCAACATTAACCCCCACAACAGTGAGGTGGAGACAGTGGCGTAGGCTGAGTTTGAACATGGGGGGGGGGGGGGGAGGGGACATGAAGCGGGGGGTCTGGTTCCTCCCCCAGGAAGTTTTCAATGTCAAACACTTCATTTCCTGCATTCTGGTGAATTAGTCTGCACCCGTTTGTGCTGTTTCTGGATCAATTGATGGTACATAAATGTCTTTATTTAGGTAAAGAAATGCAGGCACCAGGTGCCAGTTCAAAATATAATGGAATATAATGCAGTAAGGCTGTCAGGTGTTCTGTACTGCTTTGAAATATATTAAATATCATGTAGATTAACTTTTCTCATTGAATATTATTCCTGCTGAGTCCACACACATGTAGGCATGATTTACTCTTCTGTCCTCTTTCGTGCCTTTTGTTTGGGGAAGTAACTTTTTTAAATGTGCATGTGGCACCCATACACCTGTGTGTGTGTGTGTGTGTGTGTGTGTGTGTGTGTGTGTGTGTGTGTGTGTGTGTGTGTGTGTGTGTGTGTGTGTGTTTGGGAGTAAAAAAAGACCCAGTGCTGAAGAAAAAAGGCCGGCCCCTGTCAAAAGCATTGTTGCATATATGAGTATTTATTTTTAAAAATAAAAGTCCTCTGCTTCTCAACAAAGCCATGAAAGATGGTCAGTTCCTTTCATGTTTCTCGCTAATGTATATTTATTTAGCACTGGGTTGGAAACAGAGAGTGAGGCGCCACGTTGAGAGGCGAGGGCTGTGGCCATGTCTCTGTTTTCTACAAACCAACACAACTGTTAACCAGAAAGAGACCTGTAGCTATCAACAGGATGTGTTGCTGAGGTTCTGCAGAAAACAACATTGACCTTCCCCATCACTGACTGAACCTGAATGGTGATTGTTTGGTGAACAGAGAAAGGTTGTCTTTCAGATATACTAATATCCTAATATTGGTATTAATTTCATTCATATAAACTAATATCTTAATAATAGTATTCATGTAAATCATATAAACTAATATCTTAATATTAGTATTAATTTGGGATCATATTGGGCTGCAGAGACCAGCAGATGGAACATCAGTCCATTCCAGAGACACCAGCCATCCATACACAACCAGTGATGTCTTGTGTAGAGTAGAGTAGTGTAGAGTAGAGTAGAGTAGGGTAGAGTAGAGCAGAGCCCTAGAGATCTTTATTATAAAACCTACCATGTATGTTTTATGGGCCTGCCCTTGTGTTCTCCCTTCATGGGGAAGGACTAGGTAAGTTATACCCTTTATATTTTTCATCACGCAGGTTTTTCAGTGAAACACATTGGGTTAGAGGTGTGTCCTCTCCCCTGCACTTGTGTGTTATATGCACTGTTAACCCGGATAAGTTGAGTTTACTTAAAAAATTTTAGGAAACCGGTTGCCCTAAAAAAATTAAGTAATGTTTGATGAAAACTTGAGTGGATTTAACTTAAAAAAATGAGTGGATGGTATTATTATTTTTAGTTCAATACACTTAATACCAAGTTTGTTTAACTTAAAATCATTAGTAATATCAATTGCTTTGCCCCTTTATTCCACTGAAAACTTAAAGTTAAGTGCACTAACCTCCAAGATGATTAAACTTAAAAACATTAGTAAAATCAATTGCTTTTCATATTTATTCCACTTATAACTTTAAGCTGAATACACTAACCTCCAAGTTGATTTACCTTAAAAATGCCTTTGCCCAATTACTCCACTATCTGAAGTGTAAAATAAAATCAGTTTAATAAAAAAAAAAACTATACAGATTAAATTAATTAAGAAAATAAAAAGCAAAACCACAAAAGTACATTCTTGTCTACATGTTTTATTAAACTTGTCTTTATCATGTTATCAAACAAAATAGGTGTGCAATCAAAAAATCAAATAGGACTCTTGTGAATCAGGATGGCATTAAACTACAAAATCAATGCCAATGCTATACAACATACAGTAGGTAGCAATAGGAATTAAACCAGATCAGCGCTAATAACACAAATCATACAGCAATCAGCATGGAATCAAATTGCAAAATCAGTGGCAATGCATAAAAAACTTGCATATCAATCAGTGCCAACAGTAAATATGGTATTTTTAAAGTGCAACATTACAAATAACCAAGCACACAGATCCAGAGCAGTGGTATAAGTATTCAGAACCCTGTTTTAAACAGATAGCTGATTCTTCAAAGACTGAATTTTGGGTTTCAGCTCACCTCTGCTCAAGTTGAGCCTGACCTGCTGAATAAAGTGGAAGGTGCTTTTCATGCACTTGGGGTAATCCAAGTGCAAGGCGTAAATCAGTCCAAAAAGGACACAGAAAGCCTGTGGCAGGTTGGCCAGCTCCTCCATTACCACACTCCCTTCCAAGATGATGCTCACTCTGGATGGGTTGAGTTGAGGATGTTCATCAATGCAGAGGATTCCCACTGAAGTTTCACTGTACAAGTCCTTGTCAGTTGCATCCTAACAGAAAAAGAAACAGACAAAGAGAGGACATTGTAATGTCAATAACGCTGTGTTGACCACAAAAATTAAGAAAGGACAACCCCAATTTTAAATCGCCATAATTTGAACTGTGCATTACAAGAGCTGTTTGAAAACCTGTGTGCTGAAATAGTTTTGTAGCTCAGCAGAGATGGAGAGCTTTTTCAGTCCCAGTCAAGCTGAAAAGTTGTGTAAAAACTATTTCCAGTACAGATGCAATTGTTGCAGTTGATACAAATGACCAGTATTGTCCTTTAATCTCAAAAAGTAAGAACTTATGTAAGGGTTTTTCATAGTCCTCAGCAAAATAAAAAGAGGGGTCCCTCCCTGATGGCAATTTCACAGAAATAAAGACAGGTGAAAGTTCAAAATTTTGTACAATGTTAATTTGTTTGTAATTTAGAGTAAGTAGTAGTAATCAATTTTTTTAATTTTTTTTATAGTAAATTCATATCAGATGGTCGTGTTGTGAATCAATAATGCAGATTTTCAAAACAAATTCAGTTACTTACTGAGCAGGTTTTGAAGAACGCAGAGGGGTCATCCCCCAAGACGACTGGCAGTCCCCGAAGACAAAGGCACCTGATGTCTGTTGGCTCAGTGGTCTGGAAGATAGTGGACATAACTAAGTACACTCATACTGTATATGGTTAAATAGATTCCAGAAAGTCGCCACAATTTAATTACTTCATTACAAACTTCCTGGACAGAAAGTAGAGAGGAGTGGATAGAAGGACAGAAGAGGAGAGATAAAAACAAGAAAAGTATAAGTATATAGAGTAGGAGAAAAGAGGAGGAAATGGAAACGGGAGAGCAATGAAAAGTAATGAGATGAGAAGAAAGGGGGGAAGAATAGAGAGGCAGTCAGCTTAGGTAGACAAGTCAGCCTACCTTTGTCTGACGTAAAAGGTCAGTTAAAAGCTGTCCACTGAGGCCCGTCTTCTTCCTGAAGAGGTCCATCAAGTTTGGCGAGAAACGGTCAAGTGCCTCAAAGACGTTTTCTTTGAGATTTTTCCCCACCACTCGGGTGAACTCGTAACACACCTGAAAATATAAAACATAGCCCAACATGTATAGGCCCATGGTCAAATGAAAGACATTTATGACCCTCAATACAACATGATTTGGGTCACACAGTGTTAACCACTTTTTGTAAATACTCAAAACAGGCATACAAACCTGGCTTGTACACAGACATTCCTGGTGTAAACATGGAAACGGTTCTGTTCTTGCATAGCTCCCATGTTTTAGTCTATAGTGCTTAAATAGCTGTGCTCTCTTTTCACAGATGAAAGGACAGTACTTACACTTCCACAACATGTCTTCTGGAGACCTGCAACACAATAAAAAAAAACATAAGAGACGGGGAAGTAATGTTAGATTATCCTCTACAATCTATCTGTATTTTGAGACTCTTAATTCTGGATAGTGATAAAACTGTATAATGCCATTTGTTTGACGTTTACTTCTTAAAAAGTAATGTTACTTTGTGGAAGTAACTTAAAGAGGGTCACATACACATTGAAATAGCACAGCCTGGTCACATGAATACAGTTAGCATTTGATAGGTGATTTACTAACAATTAATGGCAGTTATCTTGAGTGAAAAAATACACAAAAATATCCAATTAGCGTGGCAAGAGCAAACATTTCCAATGCTGAAAAACAGGACCTTCAAATAGCTATCTGTTTAAGCAACCTTTTCAACCGGCCGGTTTTGAGCGGGAGTGGGGGGTGGGGGGGTCTTCACTGCTCAGTCTAACAAGTGAAAATATCAGTGTAAATACTTAAAACGTCGTTTCACTGCTCACAAACAGCTACTAAAGCTATGTGTGTCTTAGAAGAGAAACATGTCAGTTAAAATGCTTTACACTGCTAGCCAAATGTGTCTTAACATTAGCACGCCAGTTTAGCTAATGAAAACGTTTTCTTTTTTCACTGCTCTAACAGTCATTGGAGCTAGTGCTAACTTTAAATCAAAAGCCACCACAGAGTAAAACGCGGTCGCTCACTCACCAGATTCAGTCGTCCTGTCGCCCTCTTTTTTCGTCTCCACTCGAGGCACACGTGCTCTGGCAGGGCAGCCGCCGGCGCCGACGGCTTGTTTAGCGATAAAATGAGCTACAGTAGTTCCGCGGTAGTGGAACTACTGTTTCCACTGCTTACAAAATACTCCTCGCTGTAAAAAACTAATTGTAAAATGTCGGACACAACAGCAGCGAACTGTTGAAAATACACGCAGGAGAAATCAAGCGACGTGTTGCAACATGCCTTCCTACACTACTTGAATGGAGCGGGAATTTAAGAGGCGTGGTCATGACTAAAACTTAAAAATTCCATCCCACTTAACTTAAAGTTACTCATTCATGACATTACTTTCAAATGTAAGTATATTCTACTTCGAATTAGTAGACTGCGCTTAAATTTGATAGTTATACAATCAAACTTAAATTATCTATGTACGTTGAAATTGATTGTTTGAGTAGAAATGACATCCGGGCTAACAGTGTGCAAGTAGAGAAGTAACGATTTCTGTTTGTTTACTTTTTAAATAAATACCTTATTCATAGTTAGCCTTGTTCTGTAAAGGGTCTCTATTTTGCCACCACGAGGTGTTGACAAGCCATTTTAAAATGTAAATGTGTGACCTAAGTGGGAGGGTTTACTCAGCTGCGTGATGGACAGATCAACTCCAACCTATAGTTGATGTAGTCCAGTGTTTTTCAACCTGTGGTAAGCGAACCACTGGTGATACGTGACGGTACTGCATGGGGTACATTGGATTTCATTCTTGAAATAGACAAATTAAAAAAATAATATAGATCATTGAAAATAAATATATTATGAATATTGTTCAGTAAATATAATATTATGGCTTGTTATTATTTCAAAAATTCACATGTGACTTCTATGCTGTCACATGTGTTCCATTATCTTCTTAATGAAATAATTACCAAATAAACTGGTAGGAAGTAAAATATATTGACCTGTTACGTCCAGCTTAGTTCCATTTCCAAACTGTAAATTAATTCATGAATTAATAACTATATAATTTTATTTGAAGAGGAATTGTGCATGCACTGTACTCACTCATATGAAAGATTTTGACTTTGAAGACCGACATTGACATACCATAGTTCAACTGTGATTGGCTAGGACTTAGAGACACTGACTTAAGCAATCCAATGATCCACTTAGTTTTCTGTAAGGTACAGTTCATGTTAAATGTATATCTAAATGAACACAGTTTAGATTAAACTGAAACATCTGCCGTTGACTTTGTTTTTATAATACTATCTGTATGGTAAATAGTGGATAGTTTAGTGGCTAGGCTATTCAACTCCCAGCCAAATGGTACTGGGTTCAGCATTCCTTAACATTGGTTCTTATTCTGAGGTTTTACACAGAATCACACGTGAAACTGCTTCTTTCTTCAAATCTTTTGAGAAGTTTGCAAGAAATTAAGTCTGAAAGTAACCCTAGCATTACATTTTGGCTAAAACGTTTTCATCTTAGTTGTTAGTGGGAATTTGAAGTTCATAGGTAAGGATTACTGGTTTTTGGTTTTGCTAGATATTTTATTTGAGCATATTTATAAGCCCAGCAACGAAAAAGAAAAAGTGAAGTAGTTACAAAAGCAGCTCCGTCTAACGTGGGCAGGTACTTGACATTAGCCGTTAGCCATCTTATATGTTATTGTGTAAACAGAGAAGACTTCCTTTGTCTTGGTATCATGTATTTTTTTCATTTATTTCTCAATCGACTGTAATGCATTTGCAGCCAAAAAGCTGCTGAGTAATGAGAAAAAGTAAAGTTAAATGTAGTTACATAACAGATATTTTGACTTTGAACACTTATTGCGTTTAAATGGTACGCCCTATATTTTTTTTATTAATTTCTTTGCTAAAATAACTTGGATGTTTTCAAACTAGATCAGTGTATTCATGAGTGTGTTCCTTGATGTAGAATGAAGTGGTGCCAGTGCAGACTCAGGGAGAAGGAAGAAGAAAGGTTACAGGTAACAGAACAGAAACAAACATTTTTTATTTCACTAATATCTATCAATTGTACTATTTAGTCTCTTCTCTATATATATATTAAATTATATTATATATATTATATATCATATAATATATTACATTATATGATATATGATATATATATATATATATATATATATATATATATATATATATAATATGATATCTAAATATCATGTACATCAACTTTTCTCATATAATATTATCCGTGCAGAGTCCACACACATGTAGGCCTGATTGACTATTCTGTCCTATTTTGTGTCTTTTGTTTGGGGAAGTAACCTCTTTAAATGTGCATGTGGCACCCATTCACATCAATGATACATTCATTCATTTTAAACCAATACAAGAAAACCCCAAATTATATGTGTGCTCATCACCATTTAACACTAAAATAGTTAAATAAACACTGTAAATGTAATACTGTTTGAGCTATTTATCAGAATCTGATTATTTATCTTATTTCATATCTTCTTTTTTTTTACTATTAGAAATGTACTGCACATCCACCAGTTCACAATATTGAGGAATTCAAACTACATTCGGACCAGGTTGATGGGCTTCAGTGGCAGGTTTCTCTCACAGCAGAATACAGACTCTCCTGAGTCCTTTCACTGTGCTTCTTCCCTCCTTTGGTTTCCCTGCCAACTTCAACATGGTGTAGTTCAAGGAGTCTGTTTCCCCGTCCTACAACAGTTAACTGTGTATTACTACCAAACATGACATGGTATGCTTTAATAGTCATCTAACAACCATTTGGGCTTTTAAAAAAAAATTACAATAACTATTAAAAATAAAATATTCCTCAGCCGAATGTACCACAGAATCAATTCAGGAGATCCTGCAAACTTCTCTATCAAAGCCGTTGGGAAGCTACAACACCTGTCCTGATATGAGGTCTTGTGCGTAATGTACTGTAGCGTTACAATGCAAACAAACCTGTAATGTATGATAAGAATGAGGATTATAATCATGAGCAGACAGCAGGCCAACAGTATCCGATGCACCAAGATAGCTAGATCCAGGCAGTAGGGACCTAGAATCAGACAATCAAGGATGGGTCATCATCATGCATCTGTAGAACGCATCATATTCTTATGTACCATTACATTCACATAATGTCATGTGGCATTCAATATGTGTAGTCAAATACCAAAAATACTCAGTATAATTAATATTCACATGTGACTTCTATGTTGTCACATGTGTTTTATTATCTTCTTAATTAAATAATTACCAAATAACTCGGAGTAGGAAGTAAAATATAATGACCTGTTTCCAGCTTAGTTTCTTGTCCAAACACAATCTCCCCACATGCTGCCAGGGCACAGTAGTAAGTCCCAGCATCAGAGGTGCTTACATTGTTCTTGTGGAGAGTGTAGACACATCTCTGTGGAGGAGACGGAGGGCCAGAACTATCCTGACATTCACCACTCCTGTTTCCATTCATGTAAATGGCAGCAGGGTGAGATGATCCTGATCCAGATCTGAACCAGTACACACTGGGTTCCCCTTGGCACTGGTTCCTGTGGTCCGTCCTCTGGGAGGTAATAAAACACTGGAGAGCCACAGGGTCTCCCAGCTGAACTGATACCAACACAGGCTGTTGGACCACAGTCTGGGAGACAAACCTCTGGTCATTGTGATCTGCACAGTTAAATACAACAATCATCATCAAAAGGAATCAACTAAATTGCTGTGATGTTTTTTTGTTATAAAGAAAAACAAAACATTGAAATGGATATGTTACCATTAACAGTCAAAAATGTGCCGTTTTGCCAAATGCTCGAATATTGACTTCCTTGATTACAGAAATAATTTGCTTCATCCTCTTTATTTATCCTGCTGATGGTCAAATTAAAGTCAGCTCCATCTCCCACTTCGACCCTTGATTCAAAGGGCGGGTAAATCGTTTTTGATGCAAACACTTTGCCGGCAACCTTTTGGGGAATACGTCCAAGAGACTGCTTATACCAGTATAAAAATGATTTATATTCATCCACTTCACAATGTAGAGTAACAGTATCTCCGAGTTCTGCTGATTTCAAAAACACCAATTGAGGAACCTCTTGGGTCTGAATCAGCACTATAAAGTAAAGAAAAACAAACATGAATGACTTAGTCCAAAAAGTTTCCAATGTTTAGTATTTCAGTACTGTAAATAAATAATGTAATCAACATACTGCAAGATTTAGAAAATGGGGGACTCAATAGCCTATTTATCACCAAAGAAATCTGGAACATTTTCAATAGGAGTTATTTCAATTTTGAAAAAGTACTTACATGCTGTACTCAGGATTGTCATAACAATACTTCTTGCTGGCATTGTAACAGTTTGGTGCTGAGCTGAGGTCAAATGAAAGATTTTTGTCTCAAAGACTAACATTTACAAACCATAGATCAACTGTGATTGGCTGGAACTTAGAGACACTGAATGAAGCAGCCAATGATCCACTTAGTTTTCTGTGAGGTACAGTTCATGTTAGATTGAAACTAGTCTGGTTTATTAGATTAGGTTGTTGACATAACCCCGCCCAAGCCTGCCATTGGGCGACTGTAGGCTCTGGGCGGGTTTATACCTTGTACTCCTCCCCCTTCTGCTGCCATCGTCTGCCACCGTCGCTGCATCCTGGGCTTAGCGCCGCCCAAGACGATTGGTTAAAGAAATACAAACAAGATGGAGCGTTATTTTCTCCTATGCCAGAATGATAGTGAGTAGAGCCAGACCTTTCTCCAGTGCTGTGCTAAAAAGAAGTGTGGAGATAGGTCTGGCTATGGGAGACTAGATTGAAATTTGT
Source organism: Merluccius polli (assembly GCA_030340625.1). Classification (NCBI taxonomy): domain Eukaryota; kingdom Metazoa; phylum Chordata; class Actinopteri; order Gadiformes; family Merlucciidae; genus Merluccius; species Merluccius polli. Next base: position 236,782 of record JAOPHQ010002287.1, read on the forward strand.
CATATATTTATATGATACACACACCAACAAGGAACAACAAACATATGATGGATATCTTTAAGTTATTGTGTGATAATGATTAAATACTTTAGTAGTCAAATGTCAATATTGTAGCATTGGACATTGTGTGTGCTGCGCTGGCCTCATCTCCCAGCATGCCCTGCGGTAGCGGACTCTTATTGTTTTCTTTAAATGTAGCCTAATTGTTGGCTCCACTGTGTTATTTGGTTTTGTTCTGCCCTTTTATAATTCCATTGTTGTTGTTGTCACTGTAGTTGAGAGTGTTTTTCCTCATCCTGTCCCCCTGTTGATAACCCTGTTGAGTTGAATGTAAAGTGATCTGTATTTGTGACTTTATGTCGACCATGATTCCAAATATAGAATGTGATATATATACAGGGCTTAATTTGGGCCGGAACACGCCGGAACATGTTCCGGCACCTCCGACGTCGGATCCGGCACCTCCGACGGTGGATCCGGCACCTTTTTTTTTTTATTCCCCCGCCCCGCCGTCGGTGGTTACGATCGCGCAACCCCGCCATCGGTCCGCTGTCCCTCCGCCCCCCACGCCCCGTTGACAGGGTGTGAGTTACGGGGGAGCTAGGGGAGCCATGGCTCCCCTAGTGGCCACCTGAGCTCCCCTGGAAACATGGTTTGTGAAATTTTGGGGGAGCTCTAAAATATTGATATGATTGCCAAATACACTGGCGCAGCACCCCCCCCCCCCCCCCCCCCATTGACAATCACGAACACCCCCCCCCCCCACACACTTTGTTTGAGGTACCGGTACCTCTAACCCCGTAATGAGCCGCCGGATCCACACCCCCTCTGCGTTCCGGTACCTCCCACTTTACAAATTAAGCACTATATATATATATATATATATATATATATATATATATATATATATATATCATATAATATATTACATTATATGATATACTGTATATAGGCTATGTATGTAATATCATATCTAAATATAATGTAGATCAACTTTTCTCATTTAATATTATCCCTGCTGAGTCCACACACATGTAGGCATGATTTACTCTTCTGTCCTATTTTGTGTCTTTTATTTGGGGAAGTAACCTCTTTAAATGTGCATGTGGCACCCATTCACATCAATGATACATTCATTCATTTTAAATCATTTATAGACCCCTGGACTTTAATAGGTCAAATGTGTTTCTGCCAAAACATATCACAAATATCTGTTTTGGGATGATTTTTAGGAATCATGTACACCTCAACTATGTTGTTGAAGCTGACTTAAAACAAGAATACAATACATGTTGGCAATAATGTGTGTGTGTGTGTGTGTGTGTGTGTGTGTGTGTGTGTGTGTGTGTATTTTTGTAAATTATGAATTTCAATCAAAGCAGGCGGTTCTCGCCGAGTTGTTTTACAATATCCAGAGAGCTGGAGCGAATACTGTCATGGTCACAAAGTCTTTGTCCATTCCTACTAATAGCAGTTTACACATTCTAGCAACAATTACACACTTTGAGGGTTGAAATTCTTTATCATTATGAACTTAAAAAAAACATATGTAAACATAATGAAAAATTCACACAACGCAGGCTGGTTAAGTATATTTCTTAACAGCAATGACTTAAAGAATCAATACAAGTAAACCCCAAATTATGTGTGCTTATCACCATTTAAAACTAAAATAGTTTGAACTGAACCACCATCCAACACTGTACAAATGGAGTACTATTTGAGCTTTATTATAATCTGATTATTTATCTTATTTCATATCATATCTTAAATGTGTACTTTTTACATTTTTGTACTATTAGAAATGTACTGCACATCCACCAGATCACAATATTGAGGAATTCAAACTACATTCGGACCAGGTTGATGGGCTTCAGCGTCAGGTTTCTCTCACAGCAGAATACAGACTCTCCTGAGTCCTTTCACTATGTGCTTCTTCCCTCCTTTGGTTTCCCTGCCAACTTCAACATGGTGTAGTTCAAGGAGTCTGTTTCCCCGTCCTACAACAGTTAATTGTGTATTACTACCAAACATGACATGGTATGCTTTAATAGTCATCTAACAACCATTTGGGCATCAAATTAGAAGCCAAGTTTAACAAATATCACACACAAAAATTTAAAAAATACTATAACTATTAAAAATAAAATATTCCTCAGCCGAATGTACCACAGAATCAATTTAGCAGATCCTGCAAACTTCTCTATCAAAGCCGTTGGGAAGCTACAACACCTGTCCTGATATGAGGTCTTGTGCGTAATGTACTGTGTTACAATGCAAACAAACCTGTAATGTATGATAAGAATGAGGATTATAATCACAAGCAGACAGCAGGCCAACAGTATCCGATGCACCAAGATAGCTAGATCCAGGCAGTAGAGACCTAGAATCAGACAATCAAGGATGGATCATGAATCTGTAGAACTCATCATATTCTTATGTACCATTACATTCACATAATGTCATGTGGCATTCAATATGTGTAGTCAAATACCAAATATACTCTCAGTATAATTAATATTTACATGTGACTTCTTTGTTGTCACATGTGTTTTATTATCTTCTTAATGAAATTATTATCAAATACACTAAAAAATTTAATATATTGACCTCTTACGTCCAGCTTAGTTCCTTGTCCAAACACAATCTCCCCACATGCTGCCAGGGCACAGTAGTAAGTCCCAGCATCAGAGGTGCTTACATTGTTCTTGTGGAGAGTGTAGACACAGCTCTGTGGAGGAGACGGAGGGCCAGAACTATTCTGACATTCACCACTCCTGTTTCCATTCATGTAAATGACAGCAGGGTGAGATGGTCCTGATCCAGATCTGAACCAGTACACACTGGGTTCCCCTTGGCACTGGTTCCTGTGGTCCGTCCTCTGGGAGGTAATAGAGCACTGGAGAGCCACAGGGTCTCCCAGCTGAACTGATACCAACACAGGCTGTTGGACCACAGTCTGGGAGACAAACCTCTGGTCATTGTGATCTGCACAGTTAAATACAACAATCGTCATCAAAAGGTAGAAACCAAATATATTGGGGGTTCTTTCAGAGAAAAGGTATTCCTGATGATATAGAAACAAAACATAAGGTGATGTAGCTTACCATTGACAGACAAAAAAATGCCAATCCAATTATTCGAATAATGCTCTTGGCAGAAATAGCTTGCTTCATCTTCTTTATTTACATATCTAATGATCAGATTAAAGTCTTCATCTTTTTCTGCTATGAAACTTGAATTAAAAGGGGGGTAAATTGTAATAAGATCATACACTTTTGCAGCGACCATTTGGGGAATATATCCGGGAGATTGCTTGTACCAGTATAGCGTATTTCTATTCTTTTGTGTAGCAGCACAATGTAAAGTAAAAGTATCTCCACGTTTTGTTGTTTTCAAAGAGACGAAACGAGGAACCTCTTCGGTCTGATGCATCGCTAAAAATAAAAAATAGAAATTATTGATTACATTTAAGAATGTACAAAAACGAATATCTGGTCTAAATTATTTTTTTGTCACTGTTTGTTGCTGGACTCACTCGCTGGACTGAAGTGAAAGATTTTGTCACAAAAGACAATCATTGATGTACCATAGATCAACTGTGATTGGCTGGAACTTAAAGGGGCTATAGACAATATCCTGAACATTAATATAGCAGCAAACAACTATTGGCTATGTAGAGATTTAGTGGAGTAATGGCGTCCTGACCAGAGAATGACGTCACCCTCCCTCTGTGTGTGTTGTAATCTGAGCTTCTATTTTCTTTGTTTTTGGTAGCTGGTTCGGCCGCGCGTTCATGATAACGCATGCGCCGTGCATGAGATGAGTTAAGAGGGTAAAGAACACTCCCAATTGTTGTGGTTTGAGATGCTGGTGCTCTAGTGCAACATCTTGTGGCTAAATATATCGTCTATAGCCCCTTTAATAGCTCATCTGTGTTTCAGCAAGATTTCTGCTCATGTTCAAAACTTTCTGCCAAAACATAACACGAATATCTGTGGTTTGGGATGATTTTTAGGAATCATGTACTCCTCAACCATGTTGTTGAATTTGACTGAAAACAAGAATACAACACATTTTGGCCATAATGTCTGTGTGTGTGTGTGTGTGTGTGTGTGTGTGTGTGTGTGTGTGTGTGTGTGTGTGTGTGTGTGTGTGTTTGGGAGTAAAAAAAGACCCAGTGCTGAAGAAAAAAGTAACACTCCTGTCAAAGGCATTGTTGCATCTATGAGTATTTATTTAAATAAAAGTCCTCTGCTTCTCAACAAAGCCATGAAAGATGGTCACTTCCTTTCATGTTTCTAGTGTATATTTTTTTAGCACTGGGTTGGAAACAGAGAGTGAGGCGCCAAGTTGAGAGGCGAGGGCTGTGGCCATGTCTCTGTTTTCTACAAACCACCACAACTCTTAACCAGAAAGAGACCTGTAAAGAGTTATGTCATTATCAATCATTTTGATGATGGTCTTACAATACAATGTTTGATTGGTTTTCATTCAGAGACACTAATATCATAATATTAGTATTCATTTCATTCAGAGATAATAATATCTTAATATTAGTATACATTTGGGCTGCAGAGACCAGCAGATGGAACATCAGTCCATTCCAGAGACACCAGCCATCCATACACAACCAGTGATGTCTTGTGTAGAGTAGAATAGAGTAGAGTAGGGTAGATTAGAGTAGGGTAGAGTAGAGTAGAGTGAGGTAAAATAGTGTCGAGCAGAGTAGGGTACAATAGTGTAGAGTAGAATAGAGTAGAGTAGGGTAGAGTAGTGTAGGGTAGAGTAGAGTAGAGTAGGGTAGAGTAGAGTAGTGTAGGGTAGAGTAGAGTAGAGTAGAGCCCTAGAGATCTTTATTATAAAACCTACCATGTATGTTTTATGGGCCTGCCCTTGTGTTCTCCCTTCATGGGGAAGGACTAGGTAAGTTATACCCTTTATATTTTTCATCACGCAGGTTTTTCAGTGAAACACATTAGGTTAGAGGTGTGTCCTGTCCCCTGTACTTGTGTGTTATATGCAAGTAGAGAAGTAACAATTTCTGTTTGTTTACTTTTTAAATAAATACCTTATTCATAGTTAGCCTTGTTCTGTAAAGGGTCTCTATTTTCCCACCCCAGGTGTTGTGTTGACAAGCCATTTTAAAATCTAAATGTGTGACCTAAGTGGGAGGGTTTACTCAGCTGCGTGATGGACAGATCAACTCCAGCCTATAGTTGATGTAGTCCAGTGTTTTTCAACCTGTGGTACGCAAACCACTGGTGATACGTGACGGTACTGCAGGGGGTACATTGGATTTCATTCTTGAAATAGACAAATTCAAAAAAATATATAGATAATTGAAAATAAATATATCATAAATATATTATAAATCGACTGTAATGCATTTGCAGCCAAAAAGCTGTTGAGTAATGAGGAAAAGAAAAGCTAAATGTAGTTATATAACATATTTTGACTTTGAACACATATTGCGTTTAACTGGTACGCCCTATATTTTAAATTTACAGATAATCAAGGGTCCTGATATTAGGCATTTCTTTGCTAAAATAACTTGCACGTTTTCAAACTAGATCAGTGTATTCATGAATGTGTTACTTGATGTAGAATTAAATGGTGACAGTGCAGACTCAGGGAGAAGGAAGAAAAAGACAGACAGTGTTACAGGTAATAGAACAGAAACAATTTTACTTTTTAGTCTCTTCTCAAGGTCTCTTTTTCTTTTGTAAAGTGATTGAGGGTTTAGTGTTGCAAGGCGATGCCTGTGAATCTGTATTTGTGACTTTATTTTCATCATTATTCTTGATGAGGTACAGGTGAATATGGTCAATATCTATATATAGTATTAACCAGATACACAAATTACATCACAATTTGTCAAATGTTATGTTTTAAACAAAGCAACATTACCAAATATAAGAAACAATCAATGAATGTATTCATGAGAATAAACAAGTCCTGATTACACCAACAGTCGTACCACATTCAAAGTCATCCATCCAAACTGACATCAGAACCTGACAATACTACATCATTCCTTTAGCCTCATGAGACACACTCCCAGGTTGATGGGCTTCAGCGTCAGGTTTCTCTCACAGCAGAATACAGACTCTCCTGAGTCCTTTCTCTGTGCTTCTTCCCTCCTTTGGTTTTCCTGCCAGAGAACTCCAGCGCTGCGTAGTTCAAGGGATCTGTTTCCCCGTCCTACAACAGAGAACTGTGTATTACTAACAAAACATCTGAGAGGACTCACAGTTGGAGTAGAGACCACTTCTTCTTCAGTGAAAGCAACAATCATAAGATAAGATATCTTGGACTTTATTAATCCAAGCCAGGAAAATCTGGTGTCACATTAGAAAGTACAGAACAGTCATAGGGACTATATAGATACAACAACAACAAAAAAAGAAAACTGTGTAAATATCATACTGGTGCACTTTTTGTCTAATAATTTACTGAGGCCAAGAATATGCTTCCTTGTCACCAAAACCAACACCAGGCCACTGATTTTATGTAAAATATACAAATCTTGTACATTTTAAAACACAATGCAACATGTTGATACAGATGTACCTGTTGTTCCTTATTCACAGAGTCTTGTGCAACATGGTAGGAGGCACTCAGCGGTCCTGCCAAAAATAACGGAAGATGAATATTTACTTTTTACAAGAAGACAAGGGTTTTATGTTGATGCAGAATTGCATGTAACCCTTATTTTATACTACTGATGAAGTTAATGATGAAAACATTCAAATGAATATATATGTATTGTCAAAATATTAAAATGGCTATTCATAAACTTTCAAATACAATGTACCACAATATCATTTCTGGAGAAGGTACTGCACCTTTGCAATGCTCGCAAACTTGCTTTTTATTCATGTTTAGAAAAAGGATTATGATCACAACCAAGCAGGAAGCCAACAGTACTCCAAGCACTGTGATAACTAGATGCCAGTTGGGTCCTAGAATCAGACAATCAACAAGATGTCATCATAAATCTGTAGAACTCATCATCATTGTTTTATGCCATAAGGCTCACATTATGTCACATGCAATGTTACATTTCCAATGAAAATATTAAATCTGCTTTGTCAGTATATTTACAAGCAGGTGAAAAACTGCTATGTCTAATATTTTCTTAGTTCATTAAATGAAATCCAAGAAACTGAAATTAAGAAGTAAAATATATTGACCTGTTATGTCCAGCTTAGTTCCTTGTCCAAACACAATCTCCCCACATGCTGCCAGGGCACAGTAGTAAGTCCCAGCATCAGAGGTGCTTACATTGTTCTTGTGGAGAGTGTAGACACAGCTCTGTGGAGGAGACGGAGGGCCAGAACTATCCTGACATTCACCACTCCTGTTTCCATTCATGTAAATGGCATCAGGGTTAGATGATCCTGATCCAGATCTGAACCAGTACACACTGGGTTCCCCTTGGCACTGGTTCCTGTGGTCCGTTCTCTGGGAGGTAATAGAGCACTGGAGAGCCACAGGGTCTCCCAGCTGAACTGATACCAACACAGGCTGTTGGACCACAGTCTGGGAGACAAACCTCTGGTCATTGTGATCTGCACAGTTAAATACAATAATCATCATCAAAAGGAATCAACTAAATTGCTAAAGTGTTGTAGTATGATTTTTGTTATGAAGAAAAACAAAACATTGAAAGGGATTTGTTACCAATAACAGTCAAAAATGTGCCTTTTTGCCAAATTCTCTCATAATTAGTTTCTTGATGACAGAAATAATTGGCTTCATCCTCTTTATTTATCCTGCTGATGGTTAAATTAAAGTCAGTTCCTTCTCCCACTTCGACCCTTGATTCAAAGGGCGGGTAAATCCTTTTTATTCCAAACGCTTTGTTGGCAACCACTTGGGGAACACGTCCAAGAGACTGCTTATACCAGTATAAAACAAAGCCATTCAAAACTTCACAATGTAGAGTAACAGTATCTCCATGTTCTGCTCTTTTCAAAACCACCAATTGAGGATCCTCTTGGGTCTGAATCAGCACTAAAAAGTAAAGAAACACAAACATGAATGACTGGTCCGAAAAGTTTCCAATGTTTAGTATTTCAGTACTGTAAATAAATAATGTAATCAACATACTGCAAGATTTAGAAAATGGGGGACACAATATTTATCACCAAACAAATCTGGAACATTTTCAATGGGAGTTATTTCAATTTTGAAAAAGTACTTACATGCTGTACTCAGGATTGTCATAACAATACTTCTTGCTGGCATTGTAACGGTTTGGTGCTGAGCTGAACTCAAGTGAAAGATTTTTCTCTCAAAGACTAACATTTACAAACCATAGATCAACTGTGATTGGCTGGAACTTAGAGACACTGAATGAAGCAGCCAATGATCCACTTAGTTTTCTGTGAGGTTCATGTTAGATTGAAACTAGTCTGGTTTATTGGATGTAGGTTGTTGGCATAACGCCGCCCAAGCCTGCCATTGGGCGACTGTAGGCTCTGGGCTTATACCTTATACTCCTCCCCCTTCTGCCATCTGCCACCGTCGCTGCATCCTGGGCTTAGTGCCGCCCAAGACGATTGTGATTGGTTAAAGAAAAACAAACAAGACGGAGTGTTACGATTCTCCTATGCCAGAATGATAGTGAGTAGATACTACAGTACAGATACATTAGTACAGATACTAATATCTAGGGTTGGGTACCGAGAACCGAGTGGTACCAGTGGCAACATGGTCGGTTCCACCCAGACCGAATGACTACATTTATTTTTGTGCCTCATTTCGGTTATGCAACAGTCCTCTCGCCCTCTTGTGGTCGGAAAAGTTGCAGAGCACTTTCCTCTCTACTGCTGCCCAGCGGCAGCCATCATGCCTAAAGTAAAATGCTCTAAAGTATGGCTTTACCAAAACAAAAAATGACAGCAGCACATGTAACAAGTGCAATAAAACTATTTTGTATAAGGGGGGAAATACCTCCAACACTTGACGCTGCACAACATAAATATAAGGGATGACCAGTGCACTGCTGGCCTTACACCGCTGACCGCCATCCAGATGCTGGCCGCCACCGGCGGCCACCGACTCCACTGCCCATCGTCCAGATACCAGCTGCCGATGCCGGCAGTGTCCCGCTGGAGCCCTACCTGGCCCAGGTACAACTGGTGGTGCTGCACAACAGATGGAGGCGTGCGGGGACCGGCGCTCCTGTGATTCTAGCACTAGAGGGCAAAGCTCTCCAAGTGCTATTGGACCTGACGCTGCTTGTTACATGCTTATTATTTAGGTTGGGGTTGGCATTGTGTTTCATTTAGCTAACAATGGTTATGATAGAGTACAATTTTGGCGTGAACAGCAACAACAGACAATGAGGTGGATAGAGAAGCATCCCTGCAGCACATGATAAATACATAGAAACATTTTTATTCAATCATTCAATTCCTTCATTACCAACATTTTTGAGTAGCACTTTTTAAATGAAGTCAAACATGAACTGAAGCGTTGCGTTGCCATATTTGATCATTTTTTGGTATTGTACTTATGAAATCCTCCCTCTAGCAACCACACACATTATGGCTTGAGCCAACATTAACCCCCACAACAGTGAGGTGGAGACAGTGGCGTAGGCTGAGTTTAAACATGGGGGGGGGGGGGGGGACATGAAGCGGGGGGTCTGGTTCCTCCCCCAGGAAGTTTTCAATGTCAAACACTTCATTTCCTGCATTCTGGTGAATTAGTCTGCACCCGTTTGTGCTGTTTCTGGATCAATTGATGGTACATAAATGTCTTTATTTAGGTAAAGAAATTCAGGCACCAGGTGCCAATTCAAAATATAATGGAATATAATGCAGTAAGGCTGTCAGGTGTTCTGTACTGCTTTGAAATATATTAAATATCATGTAGATCAACTTTTCTCATTGAATATTATCCCTGCTGAGTCCACACACATAGGTTTAATCTTCTGTCCTCTTTCATGTCTTTTGTTTGGGGAAGTAACCTCTTTAAATGTGCATGAGGCATCCACACACCTGTGTGTGTGTGTGTGTGTGTGTGTGTGTGTGTGTGTGTGTTTGGGAGTAAAACAACCCAGTGCTGAAGAAAAAAGACCCGCCCCTGTCAAAAGCGTTGTTGCATCTATGAGTTTTTTTTTATTTTTTAAATAAAAGTCCTCTGCATCTCAACACACCCATGAAAGATGGTCACTTCCTTTCATGTTTCTCGCTAGCGTATATTTTTTTGTGAGGGCTGAGGGCTGTGGCCATGTCTCTGTTTTCTACAAACCACCACAACTCTTAACCAGAAAGAGACCTGTAGCTGCTGTCAACGGGGTGTGTTGCTGAGGTTCTGCAGAAAACAACATTGACATTTCCCATCACTGACTGAACCTGAATGGTGTTTGTTTGTTTGGTGAACAGAGAAAGGTTGTCATTATATTATTTTTGCTTGTATTTGCTAAAGAGTTATGTCATTATCAATCATTTTGATGATGGTCTTACAATACAATGTTTCATTGGTTTTCATACCCAGTGGCAATACGGTCAGTTCTACGAGGACCAAATGACTACATTTATTTGTGTGCCTCATTTCGGTTATGCAACAGTCCGCTCGCCCTCTTGTGGTCGGAAAAGTTGCAGAGGACTTTCCTCTCTACTATGGGTTGCCGTTTGTAAAGCCGCTCACGCTGAAAATAAAAGCAACATTTTGTCACATTTAGCTTCAAACAATGTTTAAAAAAGTGGTGTGAATTTTTGAGTCACTTTTTTGCACATTTACAACAATATTTGTCAACTTAGAGATATTTTAAATAGTTAAATCCAAATATTAAATGTTACATCTAAATGTTAAATGTTAAATCTAAATGCTAAATCTAAATGTTAAATTTAAATCTAAATGTTAAATCTAAATGTTTCGGGTGAAACTAAACATTTAGATAATATGTAAATTCAAATAAATCTAAATGTTAAATCTAAATCTAAATGTTAAATTTAAATCTAAATGTTAAATCTAAATGTTTCGGGTGAAACTAAACATTTAGCTAATATGCAAATTCAAATAAATATAAATGTTAAATCTAAATGTTTCGGGTGAAACTAAATATTTAGCTAATATGCAAATTCAAATGCCGGTAATCGGAAGTACCAAAATAAAAGCTCGAGGAGGTCAGAGTGTGTTTATAGTGTCAAATAACAAATAAAAACCATCTCATCTGGGGAAATGGACTCTTGGACATGGATTATCGTGATAATAACTACCTAAAATAACAAACATGTTTGGAAAACTTTATTTGAAGAGTACTTTGAGTTTTTAGTGTCACTTTTATGAATGGTGTGGGACTTATGACCTGTAGCCACTATAGCCAGCCACGAGGGGGCTCACTTCGCTTGCGTAAAGGCCAGCAAGATCCTACCCTCGCCCGCCTCCACCCAGTACACTCTACTGTCGGCCATGGTCGCGCTGCGAAAATGTCAGGAGAATCGGCGTTAGCAGAGAACATCGGCAGAGCTGTTTTGGCGGCAATACAAAGTTATTCCACAGCCACGGCAACAGCGACAGCAACCGCCACAGGGCTACCACAGGCCACCTGACATTTTCGCAGCGCGACCATGGCCGACATGGCAGTCGTTTGTTTTGTAAGTGGCCATGGTATAAGCAGGATAATCCACTCCGAGGTGTGCATGCATCGAAAAATAATGCACTTTGTGGAGGCAAACCTTCTTAGCCCCCACGTCGTGCATTATGTTTCGATATATACACACCTCATTGTGGATTATCCCTTAAATAACTTTAAAATAAAATATTCCTCAGCAGAATGTACCACAGAATCAATTTAGGAGATTTATATTGACATTTATGGTATTTAGCAGACGCTTTTGTCCAAAGCTACTTACAATAAGTACATTGGTTAGAAGAAAGTGCAACAGTAAACCGCTATCGGTAGAATACGGATTCCACAAGAACGAGTTTCAAGCACACCCGATTGCTAAGTTAACCGATTGCTAGAATACAAAGGAGATAAGTGTGAAAATACTAAGTGCAGAATATCAAAGTAAGAGCCAGGACATACAAACATAGAATGATTGCAAATAGAGGGGGGGGGGGGTAGTAGACAAAGGATGCTAAGCGGGGTCCAGGTGAACTCTGAACAGGTGGGTCTTGAGTCTCTTATGGAAGCAGGTGATCAACTCTGCAGTCCTCATGTCAGCAGGGAGGTCATTCTACCATAGCGGCGCCAAGACAGAAGAGTTGTGACTTGGCTGTGTGACCTTTGCTCGCTCTCAGGGATGGTGGTACCAGTCGGTGGGCTGAGGTAGTTGCGTGGAGGGCTCTAGTCGGGGCGTGGGGTCTGACTCGTACTTGGAGGTAGGTCGGGGCGGTTCCGTTAACAGCCTTGTAGGTCAGTACCATTGTCTTGAATTTGATACAAGCTGCTACAGGGAGCCAGTGGAGGTCACGGAAGAGGGGTCATGTGGGAGGACTTTGGCAGGTTGAACACGAGTTGTGCTGCCGCGTTCTGGATGCGCTGCAAAGGTTTGATCGTGGAGGCAGGGAGTCCAGCCAGGAGCGAGTTGTAGTAGTCGAGGCAGGAGATGACAAGTGCTTGGGCCAAGAGCTGCGCTGCTTCCCTCGTGAGGAAGGGTCGGATCCAGCGGATGTTGTAGAGAGCAAATCTGCAGGATCGGGTCACCGCGGTGATGTTGGCTGTGCAGCGCAGTTGGTCATCCAGTATGACGCCGAGGTTCCTCGCAGTTGGTGAAGGACCCACCACAGCATCCTCAACAGTTTCCAGTAGGTCCATGTGAGGGCAGTCCTTTCCCGGCACTAAGAGGAGCTCAGTCTTGTTGAGGTTGAGCTTCAGGTGGTGTGCAGACGTCCAGGTGATGTCTGCCAGACATTCTGAGATGCAAGTTGCAATCAGGCTGTCAGAGGAGGGGAAAGAGAGGAATAGTTGAGTGTCGTCTGCATAGCAGTGATAGGAGAAACCATGCAAAGTGATTACAGAGCCTAAAGATCTAGTGTATAGGGAGAACAGAAGAGGCCCTAATACTGAGCCTTGAGGGATAACGGTGTCAACAGAGCAGGGTTTGGACAAGGAGCCATTCCATGTGACCTGGTAGGTGCAGTTCGTCAGGTAGGATGTGAAGCAGGATAGCGCGGAGTCAGCGATGCCGAGTTCAGCGAGAGTGGTGAGGATCTGGTGGTTCACGGCGTCGAACGCAGCAGACAGGTCGAGGAGAAAGAGAACCGATGAGAGGGACGAGGCTCTGGCGGCATGGAGGGACTCATGTCACCGTGAGGAGGGCTGTCTCAGTGGAGTGTGCAGTCTTGACACCTGACTGATGAGGATCAAGCAAGTTGTTATTTGAGAGATAGGAGGACAGGTGGTTAGAGATGGCACATTCCAGAGTTTTAGAGTTTTAGTTTTTTTTGTTCTGGATGTCAGCAGTGTCGAGGGTAGGTTTCTTGAGAAGTGGCTTGACTCTAGCAATCTTGAAGGATGCTGGAATAATGCCTGAAGTGAGAGAAGAGTTGATGAGGGAGGTGAGGAATGGCAGGATGTTGCTCGAGACAGCATGGAGAAGGGAGGAAGGGATGGGGTCAAGGGAGCAGGTGGTGGCATGGTGAGACATTAGTCTGCAGGAGATCCTGCAGACTTCTCTAGCAAAGCTGTTGGGAAGCTCCAACACCTGTCCTTATATAAGGTCTTGTGTGTAATGTAATGTAGCGTTACAATGCAAACAAACAAGTAATGTATGATAAGCATGAGGATTATAATCACAGGCAGACAGCAGGCCAACAGTATCCGATGCACCAAGATAGCTAGGTCCAGGCAGTAGGGACCTAGAATCAGACAATCAAGGATGGGTCATCATGAATCTGTAGAACTCATCATATTCTTATGTACCATTACATTCACATAATGTCATGTGGCATTCAATATTTGTAGTCAAATACCAAATATACTCAGTTCAATATACTGTATATTCACATGCGATTTCTATGTTGTCACATGTAAACTCAAATAAACTCAAAGTAGGAGGTAAAACATAATAACCTATGTCCAGCTTAGTTACTTGTTCAAACACAATTTCCCCACATGCTGCCAGGGCACAGTAGTAAGTCCCAGCATCAGAGGTGCTTACATTGTTCTTGTGGAGAGTGTAGACACAGCTCTGTGGAGGAGATGGAGGCCCAGAACTAAAGTCAGTTCCTTCTTCCACTTCGTCCCTTGATTCAAAGGGCGGGTAAATCCTTTTTGATGAATACATTGTGCTAGCAACCACTTGGGGAATAAATCCAAGGGACTGCTTATACCAGTATAAAATATTTTCATGTTCATTAAAAACTTCACTATGTAGAGTAACATAGGTACATAGGTATCAAAACTACTCACTGGTAGCCGTCCTACTACCTGTCCACTGGACCCAATTCCTACAAAACTCCTACAAGCCATAGCCCCCACTGTGGTGCCATCAATCACATGTGTGATAAACGCTTCACTTGCCTCTGGGATCTTTCCATCCACTTTCAAACAGGCAAGGGTTATGCCGCTTCTTACAAAACCCTCACTCAACCCCGCCCAGGTTGAGAATTACAGACCGGTGTCTCTCCTCCCCTTTCTATCTAAGACCATAGAAAGGGCGGTCTCAAAACAAATCACCGACTTCCTCACTCAGAACGAGCTGCTCGACAGGAACCAGTCGGGATTCAAAAGCGGCCACTCCACGGAAACAGCTCTGCTATCCGTAACAGAAGCTCTAAGAACAGCTAGAGCTGCGGGCCAGTCCTCCGTACTGATCCTTCTAGACCTATCAGCTGCCTTCGATACGGTCAACCACAGCATTTTACTATCTATACTCTCAAACATGGGCATCTCGGGCACATCATTATCTTGGTTCCGATCCTACCTCTCTGAGCGCTCCTTCATGGTGTCATGGCAGGGACTTACATCCTCGTCCCAAAGCCTCGGTACAGGGGTCCCCCAAGGCTCGGTACTGGGGCCTCTTCTCTTCGCCATGTATACTACTTCACTGGGCCAGATCATCTGCTCTCATGGCTTCTCGTACCACTGCTACGCAGATGACACGCAGCTGTATCTGTCATTTCAGCCAGATGACCCTACCGTCTCAGCACGAATCTCGGCATGCCTCTCCAACCTATCTGTCTGGATGAAGGATCACCACCTTCAACTTAACCTGTCCAAGACTGAACTCCTGGTTATCCCAGCCCAGCAAACACAACATCAACCTAAACTTTGCCTCTACCACGGTTGCTCCCACCAGGATGGTGAAAAACCTGGGCGTCATGATTGACGATCAGCTATCCTTCAAGGACCATATCGCCTCGACTGCCAGGTCGTGCCGCTTTGCACTCTACAACATACGGAAAATCAGACCGTACCTGAACCAATATGCTACCCAACTCCTGGTACAGGCCATGGTCATATCCCGCCTCGACTACTGCAATGCCCTCCTAGCTGGCCTACCAGCTTGCTCAATTAATCCACTGCAAAAAGTCCAGAACGCGGCGGCGCGTTCGGTCTTTAAGCAACCTAAAAGAGCACACGTCACGCCTCTGCTCACTGACCTACACTGGCTACCGGTGGCTGCCCGAATCAAACACAAGTCACTGTCTCTTGCCTACAGAGTGATTTCAGGGTCTGCGCCTACCTACCTAAACTCAATCATAATGGCTTACACCCCCGCCCGGGCGTTGCGCTCATCACAACAGCACCGACTGGCCTCGCCCTCCTTAAACACAAGGCGATCTCAGTCGAGATCATTCGCATCTGCAGTTCCCCAATGGTGGAACAAGCTACCAGTTGCTACAAGAGCAGGGGCGTCCCTCCCTGTCTTCAAGAAGCTCTTAAAAACCCTTCTCTTCCGAGAGCACCTGAAACCATGTTGAATAATGAAGCCATGATGCTCACTTTGTTCACTGTTATTGAAGCTATGTTGATCACTCTTATGCTATTGAAGTTGAATCGCCTTTGTCTTTATTGCTCTTGATTATATTGAAACTTGACTGTCCTCAATTGTAAGTCGCTTTGGATAAAAGTGTCTGCTAAATGTAATGTAATGTAATGTAACATTATCTCCAAGATCTGCTTTTTTAAAAACACCAATTGAGGAACCTCTTGGGTCAGAATCAGCACTAAAAAGTAAAAAAACAACACCAATGACTGGTCTGAAAAGTTTCCAATGTTTAGTATTTCAGTACTGTCAATCAATAATGTAATCAACATACTGCAAGTTTTAGAAAATGGGGGACTTAATATTTATCACCAAACTAATCTGGAACATTTTCAATAGGAGTTTGTGGCAGGGTTGCTCCTTACCACACACCACCGAAGTGGCTTCCTTTGGGGCCCTCCGACACAGGACACAGGTAGTTCAAGATGTTTATTTGAGATTAAGGCAGATGGTATTCGCCAAGCTGATGGTACAAACTGTCATGACTGTGGCGCCTCCTCGAGTGTGTGTGTTGATGGCTGGTTTATCCTGGGTGCCATGATTGCTCATGCACCACAGGTGTGCAGCCCCACCGAGTCCGAGTCCAATCAGTCTGACTCAGGCCAGGTGAGGCTGTAAACCAGCCATCAGCACACACTCCCTCCACAGAGTTATTTAAATTTTGAAAAAGTACTTACATGCTGTACTCAGGATTGTCATAACAATACTTCTTGCTGGCATTGTAACGCTTTGGTGATGAACTGAACTCAAGTGAAAGATTTTTGTCTCATAGACCAAGGCCGTGTTCCGATATCCGTACTTCCATGAGTGCACTTAAACATAGTACACTATCCGTACTCAATAGGTACACAGAGCTTTAGATGTTAGTGCTGTTCCAAATGCAGTACTCTGTGGCACACTTAACGGAAATGACATCAGCTGCGCGGCCGTGTCACCCGCCAAACACGTGAATTCATTAGACGTTCTCTGAGCGCGGCTCAGCCTGGCTCCGCCTCTTCCGCTACGTAGCTAAGATGGCTGCCGTTGAGTATGCATAGTGTACACCGTTGCACACTCAGCATTTTGGCCTTTATGAGTACACATACGGGTCCTTTCAAGTACACTTCTTTTGCCGCGATCATAATCGGAACACCCTACGTACTCAAACTAAGTATACTAAGTACGGGAAGTACGGATATCGGAACACGGCCCAACATTTACAAACCATAGATCAACTGTGATTGGCTGGAACTTAGAGACACTGAATGAAGCAGCCAATGACCCACTTAGTTTTCTAAGTGGATCCACTTAGTTTTTTAGTCTGGATTATTGGATGTAGGTTGTTGGCATAAACCTGGTCGCACAATGAGCAGATTTATAAGCCCAGCAACGAAAAAGAAAGAGTGAAGTAGTTACAAAAGCAGCTCTGTCTAACGTGGGCAGGTACTTGACATTAGCCATTAGCCATCTTATATTTTGCAGGGCATAACGTTGAACAGTTGTGTAAACAGAGAAGACTTCCTTTGTCATGGTATCATGTACTTTTGTCATTTAATTCTCAATCTACTGTAATGCATTTACAGCCAGAAAGCGACATGAGTAAAAGGAAAGGTAAATGTAGTTACATAACTGATATTTTGACTTTGAACACATACTTTAACTGGTATGTCCTATATTTTAAATTTACAGATAATCAAGGGTCCTGATATTAGGCATTTCTTTGCTAAAATAACTCACACATGAGTGTGTTCCTTGATGTAGAATGAAGTGGTGACAGTGCAGACTCAGGGAGAAGGAAGAAAAAAGACAGGTTACAGGTTACAAGTTACAGGTAACAGAACAGAAACAGAAACTTTTTTTTTTGTTACTATCTGTCAATTGTACTATTTAGTCTCTTCTCAAGGTGTCTTTTTCCTTTGTAAAGTGATTGAGGGTTTAGTGTTGCAAGGTGATGCCTGTGAATCTGTATTTGTGACTTTATTTTCACCATCATTCTTGACGAGGTACAGGTGAATATGGTCAATATCTATATATAGTTGAACATAATGCACATTAACTAGATACACAAATTACAACACAATTTGTCTAAATGTTATGTTTTAAACAAAGTAACATTACGAAATATAAGAAACAATTAATAAATGTATTCATGAGAATAAACAAGTGCTGATTACACCAACAGTCGTACCACATTCAAAGTCATCCATCCAAACACATCAGAACCTGACAATACTACATCATTCCTTTAGACTTATGAGGTGACACAAACTCCCAGGTTGATGGGCTTCAGCGGCAGGTTTCTCTCACAGCAGAATACAGACTCTCCTGAGTCCTTTCACTGTGCTTCTTCCCTCCTTTGGTTTTCCTGCCAGAGAACTCCAGCGCTACGTAGTTCAAGGGATCTGTTTCCCCGTCCTACAACAGAGAACTGTGTATTACTACCAATACATCTGAGAGGACTCACAGTTGGAGTAGAGACCACTTCTACAGTCAAAGCGACAATCATAAGATAAGATAACTTGTACTTTATTAGTCCATGCTGGGAAATTCTGGTGTCACAACAGAAAGTACAGGACAGTCATTGGGACTATATAGATACCAAACCAAAAAAAAAAAAAACTGTAAAAAATAAATATCATACTGGTGTACTTTTTGTCTAATAATTTACTGAGGCCAAGAATATGCTTCCTTGTCACCAAAACCAACACCAGGCCACTGATTTTATGTAAAATATACAAAGTCTAATAATTTTACATTTCTACACAATGCAAAATGTTGATACAGATGTACCTGTTTTTCCTTATTCACTGAGTCATGTGCAACATGGTAGGAGGCACTCAGCGGTCCTGCCAATAATAATGGAAGATGAATATTTACTTTTTACAAGATTAAGGGATTTATGTTGATGCAAAATTGCATGTAACCCTGATGTTATTGTATGCTACTGATGAAGTTCATGATGAAAACATTCAAATTAATATATATGTCAAAATATTAAAATGGCTATTCATAAACTTTCATATACAATGTACCACATTATCATTTCTGGAGAAGGTACTGTACCTTTGCAATGCTCGCAAACTTGCTTTTTATTCATGTTCAGAAAAAGGATTATGATCACAACCAAGCAGAAAGCCAACAGTACTCCGAGCACTACGCTAACTAGATGCCAGTTGGGTCCTAGAGTCAGACAAACAACAAGATGTCATCATAAATCTGTAGAACTCATCATCACTTTTTTTATACCATAAGACTCACATTATGTCACATGTAATGTTACATTTCCAATTAAAATATTAAATCTGCTTTGTCAGTATATTTACCAGCAGGTGAACAACTGCTATGTCTATACATTTCTTAATTCATCCAATTAAATCCAATAAATTAAGAAGTAAAATATATTGACCTGTTATGTCCAGCTTAGTTCCTTGTCCAAACACAATTTCCCCACATGCTGTCAGGGCACAGTAGTAAGTCCCAGCATCAGAGGTGCTTACATTGTTCTTGTGGAGAGTGTAGACACAGCTCTGTGGTGGAGACGGAGGGCCAGAACTATCCTGACATTCACCACTCCTGTTTCCATTAATGTAAATGGCATCAGGGTGAGATGGTCCTGATCCAGATCTAAACCAGTACACACTGGGTTCCCCTTGGCACTGGTTCCTGTGGTCCGTCCTCTGGGATGTAATAGAGCACTGGAGAGCCACAGGGTCTCCCAGCTGAACTGATGCAGACACAGGCTGTTGGACCACAGTCTGGGAGACAAACCTCTGGTCATTGTGATCTGCACAGTTAAATACAATAATCCACATCATAAAAACAACTAAATTGCTAAAGCATTGTAGTATGATTTTTGTTATAAAGAACAAAACATTGAAAGGGATATGTTACCAATAACATTCAAAAATGTGCTGTTTTGCCAAATGCTCTCAAATTTATTTCCTTTATTACAGAAATAATTTGCTTCATCCTCTTTATTTATCCTGCTGATGGTCAAATTAAAGTCAGTTCCATCTCCCACTTCGACCCTTGATTCAAAGGGCGGGTAAATCCTTTTTGATCCAAACACTTTGCTAGCAACCACTTGGGGAATACGTCCAAGAGACTGCTTATACCAGTATAAAACAAAGTCATATTCATTCGAAACTTCACAATGTAGAGTAACATTATCTCCCAGTTCTGCTGTTTTCAAAACCACCAATTGAGGAACCTCTTGGGTCTGAATCAGCACTAAAAAGTAAAGAAAAACAAACATGAATGACTGGTCCGAAAAGTTTCCAATGTTTAGTATTTCAGTACTGTAAATAAATAATGTAATCAACATACTGCACGATTTAGAAAATGGGGGACTCAATATTTATCACCAAACAAATCTGCAACATTTCAATGGGAGTTATTTCAATTTTGAAAAAGTACTTACATGCTGTACTCAGGATTGTCATAACAATACTTATTGCTGGCATTGTAACGGTTTGGTGCTGAGCTGAAGTCAAGTGAAAGATTTTTATCTCAAAGACTAACATTTACAAACCATAGATCAACTGTGATTGGCTGGAACTTAGAGACACTGAATGAAGCAGCCAATGACCCACTTAGTTTTCTGTGAGGTACAGTTCATGTTAGATTGAAACTAGTCTGGTTTATTGGATGTAGGTTGTTGGCGTAACCCCGCCCAAGCCTGCCATTGGGCGAGTGTAGGCTCTGGGTGGGTTTATACCTTATACTCCTCCCCCTTCCGCCATCTGCAACCGTCGCTGCATCCTGGGCTTAGCGCCGCCCAAGACGATTGTGATTGGTTAAAGAAATACAAACAAGACGGAGCGTTATTTTCTCCTATGCCAGAATGATAGTGAGTAGAGCCAGACCTTTCTCCAGCGCTCCAAACGAAGTGTGGAGATAGGTCTGACTATGGGAGACTAGATTGAAATCTGAACCAAACAAACACATGCTGTTAAGTTTGTGTTCATATATTTATATGACAAACACCAACAAGCAACAATCAACATATGATGGATATCTTTAATTTGTTGTGTGATAATGATTAAATAGTAGTCAAATGTCGATATTGTAGCATCGAACAGTGTATGGGCTGCGCTGGCCCCCTCTCCCAGCATGCCCCGCAGTAGCGGACTCTTATTGTTTTCTTTCAATTCAATTGTTGGCTCAACTGTGTGTTATTTGGTTTTGTTCTGCCCTTGTATAATTCCATTGTTGTTGTTGTCACTGTAGTTGAGTGTTATTCCTCATCCTGTCCCCCTGTTGATAACCCTATTGAGTTGAGTGACCTCCTGACAGTGTGCTGTTATTTGCCAATAAAGCATTGTTGAGCAATACACCTGTCTCTGTCATCATCACACTCTGGCACTCACCACACTGGTGTCAGCAGTGGGATGGCCACGCCTAAGAAGAAGATGGCAACAAAGATGAAGAAGAGGAAGAAATCCGAGTGATCGAGGACTTCATGCAGCATCTTCAATGGGACCTCCAGGCTCTTTCCGCCCAGAAGAGGACTCTTATGCAGCAGAGATGTGCTAGCAGTGGGGGCTTCCAGCATCCCCGGCCTCCCAACCCGGGGTTGGTGGTGGGAGAGTTTGGTCCTCACTCCTACCTCTGGGTCTTGCCAGGGTGGAGGCCGGCACTGCCAGCTGGTCCCACTTTCCGGTGAGCGGGTAACTCCAGCTGGGGTTTCCCTGCCACGGGGAGGCAGGAAGTGCCAGCCCCGCCACCGGCCGAAGCCACCATCGGACCAACACTGCTGCCTGCCTGGTCGACCGCCGTCGCAACGCCACAACCCGCCTGGCCAGTCGCCATTGCCAAACCAATGCCGCAACCCGTCGTCGTAGCTGGCCCAACACTGTTGCCCGCTGTTGGCCTAACACCGCTAACCGCCGTCCAGATACTGGCCGCCACCGGCCTGACTCCACTGCCCGCCGGCCAGATACCAGCTGCTGTCACCGGACCTAGGCTGTCACTCGCCAGCCCAACGTCGACCACTGTTGCCAGTCCAACGCAGCTGCTGCCCAGACCACCGAGCTGGGCAGCAGCCAAGAGACGGTCCTGATCCAGATCTGATCCAGTACACACTGGGTTTACCTTGGCACTGGTTCCTGTGGTCCATCCTCTGGGAGGTAATAGAGCACTGGAGAGCCACAATAATCATCATCATAAAGAACCCACTACAGAAGTGGAAAAAGTTAACAGATTTACAGACAAAATGTGCCATTATTCCAATTGTTAGAATACCGTTCATAATTTACGTCATACACCTTAGACCTTAGTTCCATTTCTGATCATCAGAGTGAAGTTAGAAACCGCCTCTTGTGCTATGAAATGTGAATTAAAGGGGGGATAATTTGTAATTGAAAGACACACTTTTGCAGCGACGATTTGGGGAATATATCCAGGGGACTGCTTGTGCTAGAGTAATCCATCGCTACTGTCTTGTGAAAATGCACAATGTAAAGTAACATTATCTCCAAGTTTTGTTGTTTTCAAAAAGACAAAATGAGGAACCTCTTGGGTCTGAATCTTCGCTAAAAAACAAAAAAATATGAATTATTAATTAAATTTAAGAATGTACAGAAATGAAGAGCTGGTCTAAAGTATTGTTTCCGAATGATTGTCATTTGGTATTGTAAACAAAAAAACAGCATTATGCAGACTATAGAGGAATTGTACTTACATGATGCACTCAAAATTGTCATAGCAATAAGAAATGCTATCATTGTTACTGTTTGGTGCAGAACTAGCACTGGACTGTGCTAGTGAAAGATGGTTTTACCAGTTCCAGAATTAGTGGTGAAAATTGTGATTGCAACTACGTATACAACAAGCACTATTGTCATATTGTATTACTGTACAATTAGTGTCACTATTTTAGTGCTATTACTATAACTACTATATACGATTACTACTATATTACTATTATTTAGTGATAGCATTGATTGTATTATGAGTAGTAATAACTAGTGACAACAGTGGTTCAATTGCTTAAATTAGTGACAGTACTTTCTTCCCCAGCTCTTGACGGAGGCGGTCGCATTTTTTCTCTCTCCTTCCCCTTATCTCCCAGCTTCGCTCTCTAGTTTGTCTTGTCCTGTCCTGTCTACTCTATACTCAAAAGACTCTCTCTACACTGCTCTCCAACTAAAGTCATGGAATTAGTCAGCTGGTCTCTCAACGCAATTGACACCATCTTCTCAACGAGAAGACCCGGGTCGGGGGACCCACAGTGCCCTTCTGGAATGGTGGCGGCCGGCTACACGATGGACTCGTGGGAGAAGTGGAGGCCCGTGTGCCTGGCGGCCCTCTCCGTGGAGGACATTGAAGATGTCTACATATTTGGAGCCATCATTACAGGGGTTTTGCTGATTGGATTAGGCTTTGCCCTGGTATTTTGACAAATTCTGGGATTGGTGGCTGCCGCCCAGAGCAGCCATCAGGACACTAAGGAAGTGGTGGTAGCTGTCAAAGGCCCCTCAACGCTGCCTGCCATGATTGATGGTCTGGGCAGAGCTGTTGGCACTCAGGCGGTGACTATGAACCGTTATGTGGACAACACCGTGGATGTGAACAGTAAGTTGGATGTCATCATGGAGAAGCTAACGGACAAATAGAGTAGGTTGAAAGTGGATCTCTACTCGCCCCAAGACCAAACACCCGCAATCTTATCTTTCGGCCTCCCCCCCATCCAGCATTGCCTCGGCCAAGCCCACTGCTGGAACACAACAATCCCCCGGAGGACGATGCGGAGAGATGCTCTTGCCCCCCCCACCAACCCCAACGAACACCTGTTGGTTGTTGACTCTCTCTGGGACCTGAAGGCCGTCTCCATGACACCGGGACGGTGGTGCCAGGCGAGGCGACTCTCCAGGCCTACATACACATATATGCATACATACATATACATACATACATACATGCCACCTCCCCACTACCCAAATCCCCCACTTTCGCCGCTTGTACCCCCGGTCTTGGTAAGCGGGCCTGAGGATTGCGCCTGAGGGCTGCGTCCCCGACCAGGCTGTCTTGCTGCCAGAAGTTGGATAACCTCCACCCCCCTCTTGTGTAACTTGTGTTGCAAGTTATGTGATTCATGTTGTGAAAAAGTGTTGTAAAAGTTTGTGTTTTTTGTTGCTGAGGTGTTTTTTTTCCTGTTCCCACACTGTACTCCCTATAGGAGCATAGTCTGGGGGTTGTTTTTTTTCTCCCCCCCCCCCCCCAACCTCATGTTTTGCTGTTTCTGCCCCGCAAAATGCTCCGTCATCCTACCCTGTTTGTCATATTGTATGTGTTGTATGTTGGGCTGGGTACGGCTCCATCTCGCTGACTAGTGACAAATAAAAGCATTCATTCATTCATTCATTCAGTATGACTAGTAACAATAGTGATTGTAGTAGTAATACAGTAATGCAGTCTAGATTGTGGTCCAAGTAAGAGCAAATCCCGTTGGCTTCAACAAGAAAATTGTTTGGTTTGTGTGCGTGATGGTATTTGTGTAAGTGTTTGTGTGGGTACACGATAAACATAAGAAGCGTTCTTGACTTCTGAGACATAAAGGGGGGGGGGGGGGGGGGGGGGGGGGGGTAGTAGAGGAAGGCGGCTAAGCAGAGTTCAGGTGAACTCTGAACAAGTGTGTCTTGAGTCTCTTGCGGAAGCTGGTGAGCGACTCTGGAGTCCTGACATCGGCAGGGAGCTTGTTCCACCACTGCGGTGCCAAAACAGAGAAGAGTTGTGACTTTGCTGTGCTACCTTTGATCTAGTGCTGTGACCGTTATGTCTGTGGTTTTAGCTGCAAAGCATCACTGGTGTTGTTATGAGCACTCATCCTGTGCTAGCTATGTCTGTTCTGTGGTTTAAAAAGGAGATACATACTGAACCAGGTCAGTAAATATCTCTCACGATGTCCCCATCATGGATTAACTTATCACCTGTGGGCATACAGTTTTTAGGATATTGACTGTTTATATTTAGTTGTATATATTTCCTTTGTATGTCTGTCCGTTCTTCTCTGTCAGTTTGTCGTCAAAGGTGTGTTCAATTTTTTGTGTGATTTTGATTGAGGGTTTAGCGTTGCAGCATGTTGCCTGCTGTAAGTCTGTGATAAAAGGCTTCACTAATTAACTTCACCTTGTATTGTATCAGGGACTAATTGTCAGGGATCCCACAATACAATAATACAGCTTTTTTTATTTTTATTATTAACAATACAATATGCATTGTGATTCTGTAAATATTGTGATACGATATTACGATTTTTTTGTGAGATTTTATCTTTAGTGTGGTTGACATAAAAGTTGGGGTTGGGGTTCTACAAGTGTGTCACGTTCCGCCATTGTTTTAAAATGAACGTAGCAAAACTCAACAGAACAAAGATGATGCATATAGACTATAGGCGTAAACTCTATAGTGCCCTGTGTAGGACGTTACCATTAATTAGCTTAATTAATTAGGATTAATTAAGATTATATTGACATTTCTGACTTAATAAATAAATAATAATAAACAATAAAATCTAAATCGATTTTTGCACAGTCAAAGAATCTTCAAAGCAATAATCTCATCAATCGATTTTTTCCCCCCTGATCCTTATATTGTATACTTCCTTACTTGATTTGTTCCTTGTAATTTTGGACTAGGTACAAAGACTTATTGTTTAGCAATTTTCTGCACATCAATCAGATACAAAAATGACATGACAATGATGGGCAATCCACATTTGTAATGTTCAAACAAAGACATGACTTATAACAATAAACAAGTCCTGATTACACCAACAACCGTACCGTAACATTCAGTCATCCATCCAAACTGACATCAGAACCTGACAATATTACATCATTCCTTTAGCCTTATGAGGTGACACAAACTCCCAGGTTGATGGGCTTCAGTGGCAGGTTTCTCTCACAGCAGAATACAGACTCTCCTGAGTCCTTTCACTGTGCTTCTTCCCTCCTTTGGTTTTCCTGCCAGAGAACTCCAGCGCTGCGTAGTTCAAGGGATCTGTTTCCCCGCCCTACAACAGAGAACTGTGTATTACTAACAATACCTCTGAGAGGACTCACAGTTGGAGTAGAGACCACTTCTTCTTGAGTGAAAGTCAAAACTACAATCCTACGGGTGTACTGGTGGCTAATCCTGAGGCCAAGAAAATGCTGGTTTTTGGCCACAAACCAGCATTTGTGGCTATTCAATTTACCAGGTAGCTACACTTCATCCAGGAAGCTGGTTGGATATTGTAAAACACAAATCAAATGTAACAATAGTCCTCCAGCTTCGTACTTGATTGGAAAGCTCCCCGCTGCCAGAACAGACCAAATCAGCCATGTTAACATGACTCCCAGCTGTAACCTTTTCCAAAGGTAGCCTGCCTGCAACGACAAACTGCATTCTGGATTTACGAGGCTCCTGGCCTGGCAAACATGTTTATCCTCTTACTCAATTACTGATTTCTTGCAATAGGAATTTTACAAAAATTGAATATGCAGTGATTCTGAGACAGAACCCTTATCATGCCGAGTTGTCATATGGGAATTAAATTATCTAATACTTATGGTTGATGGCTACAGCAATTTGAAGACATACTCCTATTGAACTCCATTGTAGCTACTGCAGCAATGTCGCTGTGTGATGTAGTAGTGTCTACAGAAATCGAGTTTAGCCATCACCAATAGACGTATCTTAACGATGTCAAAGTGTTTCAGGCCATAGTTTTACTTTAAGCAAGTGAACAGAAATGGGGGCAAGCAAGCCTTGCGTCTTAGGCAGTTGTACTTTAGCTTTTAATCTCTTTAACTTTTAATAGCTTGTCAACCTCCAAGGCACTCAATGCAACAGTTCTGCTAGATGGGGATGATTCATTTATAGACTCAATAATCAATAAAATGGCACATGATAAAAGGTTGTTTTTCACACAATCTCAGCCATTTTAAATATCTCCACAATGCAAATGGTTGAAACAGATTCACCTGTTGTCCCTGAACCACTGCGTCATGTGCAACATGGCAGGAGGCACTCAATGTTCCTGAGAATAAGAACGAAAGAAGATTATTTTCTTTTTACAAGATAAGTTTATGTTGATGCAGAATTTTATCTAACCCTGATATATAAACTAATTAATTATTTATATGTCAGTTATATGTCAAACTATTCAAACATACATTTTCCAAAACTTGATGTAAAACCAATGTACCCCCAAATCAATTCTGTAGAAGGTGATGTACCTTTGCAATGCTGACAAACTTGCTTGTTATTTCTGGTTAGAAAGAGGATTATAATCACAACCAGACAGCAAGCCAACAGTGCTCCAAGCACCATGGCAACTAGTTGACTGTTGGGTCCTAGAATCAGACAATCGATAATGGGTCATAAACCTGCAAACTCGTCGTAGGTTTTGTTTATTACATATTTCCAAAGAGGTGAATTACTGCTGTCTTTTATCTTCTTAATTAAATAATTACCGTCCAATAAACTGAAAATAGGAAGTAAAATATATTGACCTGTTATGTCCAGCTTAGTTCCTTGTCCAAACACAATTTCCCCACATGCTGCCAGGGCACAATAGTAAGTCCCAGCATCAGAGGTGCTTACATTGTTCTTGTGGAGAGTGTAGACACAGCTCTGTGGAGGAGACGGAGGGCCAGAACTATCCTGACATTCACCACTCCTGTTTCCATTCATGTAAATGGCAGCAGGGTGAGATGGTCCTGATCCAGATCTGAACCAGTACACACTGAGTTCCCCGTGGCACTGGTTCCTGTGGTCCGTCCTCTGGGAGGTAATAGAGCACTGGAGAGCCACAGGGTCTCCCAGCTGAACTGATGCCAACACAGGCTGTTGGACCACAGTCTGGGAGACAAACCTCTGGTCATTGTGATCTGCACAGTTAAATAAAACCATCATCATGAGACACAAACTCAAATTGAATTGGGGTTCTTTCAGAGAAAATGTTTCGCTCATGAAATTGAAAATATGAAAGATTGAAACGGATGTTACCGTTGACAGTCAAAAAAACGCCATTAGTCCAAATCTTTTTAAAATGACTTCCTTGATTACAGAAATAGTTTGCTTTGTCATCTTTTTGTACATTCGTGATGGTCAGATTAAAGTTAGTTCCTTCGCCCACACTGAACCTTGAATTAAAGGATGGGTAAATCGTCCTTGATGTAAAAATTGTGCTAGCAACCATTTGGGGATTATATCCTAGAGATTGCTTATACCAGGTTAACATTTGAGTTGTTTCATTCAAAGCTGCACAATGTAGAGTAACCGTATCTCCAAGTTTGGCTCTTTTCAAATGGAGTGATTGGGGTTCCTCTTGTGTCTGAATCAGCACTAAAAATAAAGAGAAAAAAAACATGATGGACTCCTCGCAACAATGTTAAATATCATCCTACTGCAAAAATTACAATAGATTTCACCAAACACCTCAATAATGTACACGTCATTAAAAACAGTATACTTACATGCTGTACTCAGAATTGTCATTGCAAAAATCATCATCACGGTTTGATGCTTGAACTAGCGCTGGACTCACTGAAGTGAAAGATTCTGACTTATAAGACCAAGATTTACATATCTACCTAGATCAACTGTGATTGGCTGGAACTTCGAGACACACAATGAAGCAGCCAATGATCAACTTAGGTTTTCTGTGAGGTGCAGTTCATGTTAGATTTAAATCTAAACTGAACACTGAAAACATACGCGGTTAAAGGTAAACTGTGTAAAATTTAGTGGCATCTAGTGGTGAGGTTGCAGATTACAACCAACTGAATACCCCACCCCCCCCCCACCCACACCTCTCCCTTTCCAACGATGTAGGAGAAACTACGGTGGCCTGTAAGGTGCCAGTAGGTGCTAGGGGTGCAATAAGAACTCTTAAAAATAAAACGGCCCAAATCTCAACAAGTACTTGTGTACCTGTTTTGGTTTTTTGTTTAAGTCTGCGATAGTTTCCACCAATGTTCACAATTGTGGAAAGTCACCTGTATACAGTATGTATATATAGTTTTACAAGAGCTCCACTGGCCACGCAGTTTTTGACCAGCTAGCAGGATAGGACTTCTAAACAGCCATTTTAATGTTATATCCATTCAGAACATTTTGTAACGTGAGATGTATCCGGTTTAATTGCACTTTAGTTCGGCTATTGTTTCGAGGAGGGTAATTTGCCTATTGTGTTGAAATATTGACCAAATGATGGCTCTATAGAGAGGAGTGTTGCTGCCCGATGGTTACGCTTGGAAGCCCCGTCTCCTGGGCAGGTAGACACCGCTAGACACACAGGACTTATACCGGTGATCACGTCTTTAGTTCACCATGGCACATCGAGATTATTTTAATACACCACCACAGCAGTGCTATGCTGCTATAAATGCCACTTTCAGTTTTGATGTCAGGATGTATCTGGCGGGTGGACATTATTGTAAAACTTGTCAAACGCGGGGGAACTCCGCCCCCCCGGGCAGAACTACTGAACATTGGCGAAGTAACCTATTTTAGTCTCCCCACAATATGCAATGGTGAAGGCTTTATTTCTCTCGAGCCATTTGTCCGTTCTGGGCCACTGAAGACATGGCGGTGCAACATGGTTGCCTCCGTGGAAGGTGACCCACTCCCTATGTAGATATAAACGGCTCTTTCTAAGCGAACGAAAACAACGATTATTATTTTCAGGTCATTATACACTTTGACGTTACTTGGGGGTACACAAGTCAGGTAAGTAATGGTGACCTCATGTGTGAAGTAATGATTATGATGAACAGTTCATGAGCCGTGTTTCCACTGCAGGAACTTTCACCAGGAACTAGGAACCTTTGGAGGAACTCCCCAGTCCCTGCATCTAAATTTAGTTCCAGGGACATTATTTTACCCCCCAAAAAGTCCCTGCTCGGGGGTAGGAACTTTGGGGGTTGGGCTTGCAGCGCTGGTTGTCTGAAGGGCTGTCCCGAATACTATAATACATAGTAATATAATCATTAGGGTATTCCGAACATATATATTAAGACCACTACTGCTCAATTTTTTTATCAACTGATCATTTCTATAGTGCTATTTTAATGTAAAAAGCTAAACTACAATATCACAGGATTAATGTGTGAACACAAATGGCTTTCAAGTCCACTCATCGGTCCCAGTCCGTCTCAGTTACAGCAGAGCTTCAATGTAGCCTTAAAGCTTCAGAAGAGACACAGCTTCCATAGTATGAGAGTTGGCCGACTTTAAATAACCACAAAGCATATACATGTAGGTGGTTTGAGCAGGACTAGCGCTATTCGCCCGAAGAGAAATCACACCGGCGCTATTTAAATTACTAACATGTTATTATTAGTAGGTACAGCTTTTTGGTATCTTTAGGCCTCGTTTTGAAGATTGAAATAACTGTTCATTATTAAAACCCTAAACCACTAACCCCCCCCTTGCCGCAGCCTCTTATTTCCAGGAGAGAACCCTAGAACATTTAATACTACTACTACTACTACTACTAATAATAATAATAATAATAATAATAATAATAATGATATTATTATTATTACTATTACAACCGGTTAGTTTTTTAAAAGCTGTCTCTCTGTCGGCCTTGACGATTCACACACTAAACAGTGTCTTTTTCATAAACTAGGTGAAAACCTTGTATGTGTCTGGACCGTGCCTATTTATTTCGAAAGAGCAACGCCCAACAACAACCACGTCATCACTCACTACGACCAGTGGTGTAACTCTATCACTCCCACACACACATTCAAATCCTGAATTGAGATTTGAATACCTACTAAACAAGCGAATATTCGGGCTCAGCCCTTTGGCTCACTTTATCATCGGTACAAAACCCAAAATACTCTCAAACAGGGGCAGAGGCATTTTTCTTTTTTTACTAGTTCTTTTTTTCCCCCCAACTTACATCATCAGTTTATTGGGTAGGCCTATGGCACTTTTGAGCTTAAACATGTCTAATCATTCTCTAATTCGTCAAATGGTCCCTGCTAGATGATTTTGGTTTGAGTGCATCTTTGTCTACCGTGCTACACTCCACTGCTTTTAACAACAACACAAATATGAAAAAAACAACTCATGTTCCACGTACTATGTTGTCAATTTGTCAAAAAATACCAGTGGGTCTATTCTCCTAGAAAGCTATTGTATTGTATTTATCAGAGAGGCTGAGAAAATGCAGGGTGTAGAGTGTGTGGTTGGCAGCTGGTTTACAGCCTCACCTGGCCCGAGTCAGACTGATTAGACTCTGGGTCTGGGTGGGGCTGCACACCTGTGGTGCAGAGCATGGCACCCAGGATAAACCAGCTATCACCACACACACTCAGGATAGAGCCTCTGTAATGGCAGCGTATACCACCTGCTCAGCTGCTACCAGCTTGCCTTTCCAATAAATGGATACTTCAACAACCTGTGTCTTGTGTCGGAGGGCCCCAGCAAAAGCCACTTAGGTGGTGCGTGGTAGTCGTCTGCTACACATGGGTAGAGATTTTTAAATCTCTCTCTGAGAAAAACTCAGAAAGGTACCTGAAATGTACCTCTCTGTGCCTAGGATAGCTCTTATAGAATTAGTTTGAATATTTGAGTAACAAGAACCCAAGCAACAATAACATGGAGAGATATTTTGGTTGTCTATGTTAGACAAGAAATACAAGCCTCTTATAACTGCTAGTGTTAAGTGGCAGTTACTGTAACAAGCCCATGAAAGAAAACGCTTTTGAGTGTTTTTAGTTTTTAGTTGTTTCACTTTTATCCTTCTTGCTATAGGTTTTATTTATTTATGTTTACCACTGGGTTGGAAACAGAGTGAGGTCCAAAGTTGAGAGGTGAGGGCTGTGACTGGCCATGTCTTTGTTTTTGACACACCACCACAACTCTTAACCATAAATTGGCCTGACGGTAGGTATCAACGGGATGTGTTACTAAGTTTCTTCAGAAACCAACCATGAAATGGACATATTCCCCACCACTGACTATCAGTATGTTGCAAGTCGCAGATCCAGGTACCACCCATCTGATTTGTCTTTTTCAGGACAGCCAAACACCAGGAACAATCGTGTGTGTGTGTGTGTGTGTGTGTGTATGTGTGTGCATGCATTTCTGTTCAAGAGAGAACCTCATGACAGTAGAGTAGGGTCCTACTGTATTTGCTAATAAAAGATCTTCATATGAAACCTTCCATGTGTGTTTCATAGGTCTGCCCATCTATGTTCTCCCTTTGTGGGAAAGGATAAAGTAAGATGGGCTACCCGTTACATTTTTCATTAAGTAGGTTTGTTGCTGTTAAACACCTTGTTTACATTTGAGATAAATACTGTATTCAGTAGTTAGTTAGCCTTTTGTTCTTCTATTGCAGGGGTCTCCAACGCGTAGCTCGCGAGCTACCAGGAGCTCGCTGCCCCTTTCCAAGTAGCTCGCCAAAGGGCCAGTGAATCATACATAAATTTGAAAACTTAATTGGTCCCTCGGCACATCTACTTAAACTTATGTCCAATCAAAATTCACAGTTGTCCCGCCCCGTTCCAACACAAAATGATTATTAGCCAATTAGCTGTCAATCAAAAAGTTGCGCTGCTGTCAAACTTGATGAGTCAGTGGTGACGTGAGATGAGCGAGAGTGGACATATATAACAATGATAAGTGAATAAGTAGCAATATCTGTATTTGTAGTAATAACAATAACAATGATAATAATATTAATAATTTTGTGATGTTTTAATACAGAATGTGAGATGTGAACAGTAACATATTGTAAATGTTCAGGAAAAGAAAGCTTATTGAGCTTGTTTGTTCAAAATGAGCGATGAGAATAAATGTTACAAAACATGAGTAGCTCTCTGCCATTTTTATTTTGTAAAAGTAGCTCTCAGAGGAAAAAAGTTTGGAGACGCCTGTTCTATTGGGTCCCAATTTTACCACCAGGTGTTCTGTCGACCATTTCAAAATCAATTCCTTTGTTACATCACAATGTGTAATTGTGTAAATATGTTAGCCTGCTTTCACTTCAAAACATTTTTTATAACAGCGTTATTTTTGTACAGGTTATTGCATTTATTTTTCATTGTAAATTTCACAGGCTGGTTAGCCAAGTTGTTTAGAGCTTAAAAACGCCTTTGTCCAAAAAGTTTTTTGTCCATTCATATCAGTGTACAAATTCTAGCAACAAGAATCCTTCGTCATTATTTAAATGTACAATTTCCTCCAGATAACAGTTTTTTTGCACAGCAACAACTACACTATGATTCTACACTTACAAAAACCTATGTAAGCTATGTAAACTTAATGAGAGGTCTAATTAGAAGATTCTCCTGAACTTAAATGATTTGATCTGATCATATTTATAATTTATTAGATTTTAAGATGAGCATTTCAATGCAGGCTGGTTAGTTATATGTGTTAACAGCAATGCCTGAAAGTTTCTATACTCGAAAACCCACAATTTTAAATAAATGAAGATGGGCTCATCCCCATTTAAAACTAAAAAAGTTTGAACTGAACCACCTTCCAGTGCTGTAAAGTGCTATTTGAACTTATCTTATCTTAAGCTTGTACTTTTTACACCATTAGCAATTTACTGCACATCAACTGGAGTGACTGACTTCAGCGTCAGGTTTCTCTCACAGCAGAATACAGACTCTCCTGAGTCCTTTCACTGTGCTTCTTCCCTCCTTTGGTTTTCCTGCCAGAGAACTCCAGCGCTGCGTAGTTCAAGGGATCTGTTTCCCTGTCCTACAACAGAGAACTGTGTATTACTACCAATACATCTGACAGGATTCACAGTTGGAGTAGAGACCACTTCTTCTACAGTCAAACGCAAAACTACAATCCTACTGGTGTATGGGTGCATTGGCTAATCATATACTGAGGCCAAGAACATGCTGGTTTGTTGCCACAACCAACACTAGACCAGTACATGTTTTTACCAGGTAGCTAAACGTCATCTTGGAAGGTGGTTTGAGACAAATCAAATCTAATGTAACAATAGTCCTCAACCTTGTTGTACTTGATTGGAAAGCCCTGCCCTCCCCAACCTCCGTTCTATGCTATGATACAATATGCCACACGGCGATCGAATTCCCAGCCGCGGGATTAGAGAGCTGGTGACTCGGCTGGGAGAGCTACCTGTATCCCTCACTTTCGGGGGAAAACTCAAAGTTTCAAACCGAAATTTTTAAAAACCTTGCAGAGTTGTAGCAAATAATGAACATTTTGGTATGTAGCTATCGCTGATGCTAGCAAGTTTATGCTCAAAGTAAGAAAGGGATATCCAATGAATTGCTGCCTGACTAATCCGGGACCACATGTCGAAACCTAGATTCATCGGCCATATCTGGGTTCCCAGAAACAGACCATGTCAACCGGGTTAGCATGACTACCAGGCCGTTTCCTCTTCGAATGGCATCTGTACGGGGATCATGGCCACGCACCTAGCCTACAAAGCTGAAGTGCATTCTGGATTCACGAGGCTGCTGGCTTGGCAAAAGTGTGTCCTCTGAGACAGAGCTCCTGAGTTGTCATATGGGAATTAAACTAGTATCTGATACTAATGGTTGATGCTACAGCAATATAAAGACATACTCTCCTTTTAAACCCCATTGTAACTACTGCATCCGTGTGATGTATAGTAGCATCTACAAAAATTGAGTTTAACCACGGCAAAGTGAAATACTACACCTGGGGTGCGTTGTACATCACCAATATCTTAACAATGTCAAAGTATTTCAGGCCGTAGCTTTACTTTAAGCAAGTGAACAGAAATGGGGGCAAGCAAGCCTTGCGTCTTAGGCAGTTGTACTTTAGTTAGGCAGTTGTGCTTTTAATCTCTTTAACTTTTAATAGCTTGTCAACCCTTCAAGGCACTCAATGCAACATTTCTGCTAGATGGGGATGATTCATATATAGAGTCAATAATCAATAAAATGTCACATAATAGATCGTTTTTGGCACAATCTCATCCATTTTAAATATCTACACAATGCACATTGTTGAAACTGTACCTGTTGTTCCTGAATCACTGAGTCATGTTGAACATGGCAGGAGGCACTCAGTGTTCCTGAGAATAAGAATGGAAGAAGATTTACTTTTTACAAGATGAAGCAGTTTATGTTGACGCAGAATTTTTAGCATTTTATCTAACCCAGATATATAAACTAATTACATTAATTCTTTGTTTTTTTCTCAGTTATATGTCAAACTATAAAAACATAGATTTTCCAAAACTTGATTTCTGTGAACTCCAGTGTACCCCAAAATCTGTAGAAGGTACTGTACCTTTGCAATGCTGACAAACTTGCTTTTTATTTCTGATTAGAAAGAGGATTACAATCAAAACCAGACAGCAAGCCAACAGTACTCCAAGCACCATGGCAACTAGATGCCTGTTGGGTCCTAGAATCAGACAATTTTGATAATGGGTCATAAACCTGCAAAACGCATCATAAGTTATCTGTTACATTACATACATACAGGTGAATTACTGCTATGTGTATTATATTTTAATTAAATAATTACCGTCCAATAAACTGGAAGTAGGAAGTAAAATATATTGACCTGTTACGTCCAGCTTAGTTCCTTGTCCAAACACAATTTCCCCACATGCTGCCAGGGCACAGTAGTAAGTCCCAGCATCAGAGGTGCTTACATTGTTCTTGTGGAGAGTGGAGACACAGCTCTGTGGAGGAGACAGAGGGCCAGAACTATCCTGACATTCACCACTACTGTTTCCATTCATGTAAATGGCAGCAGGGTGAGATGATCCTGATCCAGATCTGAACCAGTACACACTGGGTTCCCCTTGGCACTGGTTCCTGTGGTTCGTCCTCTGGGAGGTAATAGAGCACTGGAGAGCCACAGGGTCTCCCAGCTGAACTGATACCAACACAGGCTGTTGGACCACAGTCTGGGAGACAAACCTCTGGTCATTGTAATCTGCACAGTTAAATACAACAATCATCACGAGACACAACCTAAAATTGAATTGAGGTTCTTTCAGAGAAAATGTTTCGCTCATGATATTGATTTATGTTATGTTACCTTTGACAGTCAAAAAAATGCCATTAGTCCAAATGTTTATAAATTGATTTCCTTGATGACAGAAATAGTTTGCTTCGTCCGCTTTTTTTACATTCTTGATGGTCAGATTAAAATGTGTTCCTTCGCTCACATTGAACCTTGAATTAAAGGATGGGTAAATCTTCCTTGATTTATATATTTCGCTTGCAACCATTTTGGGATTATATCCTAGAGATTGCTTATACCAGTATAACATTTCAATTTTTTCATTCAAAGCTGCACAATGCAGAGTAACCGTGTCTCCAAGTTTGGCTCTTCTCAAATAGAGTGATTGGGGATCCTCTTGTGTCTGAATCAGCGCTAAAAAATAAAGAAAAACAAAAAAATATGATGTCATTTTAATATATTTTATATAATAATACAATATCATCCTACTGCAAGAATTACAATAGATTATATCACCAAACACCTCAATAATCTACACGCCATTAAAAACAGTATACTTACATGCTGTACTCAGAATTGTTAGTGTAAAAATCATCATCAAGGTTTGATGCTTGAACTAGCGCTGGACTCACTGAAGTGAAAGATTCTGACTTATAAGACCAACATTTACATATCTACCTAGATCAACTGTGATTGGCTGAAACTTAGACACACAATGAAGCAAGCCAATGATCAACTTAGGTTTCTGTGAGGTGCATTTCCAAGTCTAACTGAACACTGAAAACATACGTGGTTAACATTGTTTTCATCTCTATGACTGGCACAAGCTGGCACCATGTTTTCCTGAACGTTTGATGTATACGTTTACACGCACACACATATTGTATTGAAAAACTATCTAGATAAATGTTAATTAGCTCAATGTATTTGTGAATGTATTTCTTATTTTACTGCACAAAAAGAATCCAGAGTCCAGGCCAGGGGCATCAATTGGGTATGGCAAGGTGGCTCAACTTGCCTTGTGGTGGGTCAGTGTTTTTGAGGTGCACATTTTTGTAATATATTTTAATCACTTAAAGGGGCTGTAGACAACCTTTCAACTTTTCCCACCCTAGCGTTTCCAAGGGGTATTATTTTTGCGCCGCTGTCGCAAAGACAAACCGGATCGCTTTCTGTTTCCTCAGAGCCGAGCGACCACAAACAACACAAGACGTCTGGAAATAATGATTAACACTATGGAAATAAGAAAGAAAGAAGCATGTTCACTGAGGAGGTCAAGTGAAATTGGCATCATTTTATTTGGGAACTGCAAAAGTTATTGTAATGATATGCATTGCATAGTGATACCATAGTTTGAGTATTGCTATCAGCAGCAGGGGTTGGCGTCGGGGGGGAGGGGGGAGTCGAAGAAAACTTTAGTAGGAAAACCGTGAGTTTATTCATGCGTTTAGTCTATAATGGAGACATGGAAGCAGATACAAATTATTTTGCAATGTTTTGAGAAAAGCGAAGCAACCATGTTGTCACATACAATCAGTGGCCTGGTGTTGGTTTTGAAGAGAAACAAGCATGTTCTTGGTCCTCTTCCTGGAGAAGAAGTGGTCTCTACTCCAGCTGTGAGTCCTCTCAGATGTATTGGTAGTAATACACAGTTCTCTGTTGTAGGACGGGGAAACAGATCCCTTGAACTACGCAGCGCTGGAGTTCTCTGGCAGGAAAACCAAAGGAGGGAAGAAGCACAGTGAAAGGACTCAGGAGAGTCTGTATTCTGCTGTGAGAGAAACCTGCCACTGAAGCCCATCAACCTGGGAGTTTGTCTCACCTCATAAGGCTAAAGGAATGATGTAGTATTGTCAGGTTCTGATGTCAGTTTGGATGGATGACTTTGAATGTGATACGACTGTTGGTGTAATCAGGACTTGTTTATCCTCATGAATACTTTTATTGATTGTTTCTTATACTGTATTTTGTAATGTCGCTTTGTTTAAAACTAGTTACAATTGTTCATTTCTGATCATTGTGAGATAATTTGTGTATCTGGTTAATGTGCATTATGTTGAACTATATATAGATATTGACCATATTCACCTGTACCTTGTCAAGAATGATGGTGAAAATAAAGTCACAAATACAGATTCACAGGCATCGCCTTGCAACACTAAATCCTTAATTACTCTACAAAAGAAAAAAGACACCTTGAGAAGAGACTAAAATAGTACAATGGACAGATATTAATAAAATAAATGAATAAAAATAATATATATATAACATACAAAGATATAATATATAAACAAACAATATACAAAAATCTGTCACTACCCATAACAAGTTAATACATGTTTCTGCTTTTTAAACCACAGTATGACACAGCTAGCACAGGATGAGCGGCCATAATGAGATCAATGATACTACAGGTAAAACCACGGGTGTAAAGGCCACCGCACAAGATCATGTCTCACTTCTGAAAAGCACTTTTGCTTTTGCATGAGATTTGCTTTTATTAGCATGGTCTGATTAAAAAAAATGTGTCTCCATACAAATTTGCATTAAAATGGGATTCAATAATATATTCTGCATCAATTATAAACTACTTACATGTGTGAAAAGTAAATATTCTTCTTCTGGTCTCTTTCTCAGAAACACCTCCTACCATGTTGCATATGACATGGTGATTACGCAACAGGGTAAATCAGCTTGAACATATTGCATAAACATATTTAGACAGAAGTTGACTGTGTTACAGTGTTATAAATATGGAGGAAATATATTATCTTTTTGTTTTACAATAATTAACCACTTTCCTACATGAAGTTTAGCTACCTGGTAAAATGAACTGGTCTAGACACCAGTTCTTGGCCTCAGTATATGATAAATGGTAAACCAGTATGACTGTGGTGTTAACTTTGACTCTAGAAGAAGGGGTCTCTGCAACTGTGACTCTCAAAACGTAGTAATACAGCTCTCTGTCGTAGAACGGGGAAACGGATACCTTGAACTATGGATGGTATTAATCAGGACTTATTGTCAAAGCTATATGTAGATTGTTTGTGAGTTGCAACTAACAACTAGTGGTGGGGGAAAAAAATTGATTCATGTGAGTATCGGGATTATTTGCTTCTGCAATACTTATTATACGGTTGGCTCAAAACAAATAGTCAATTCAGATCAATGTTGTTATGTTCTTTTCGGCCACGTTAATTTAAAAAACAATGGCAGACCTGCAGAACCTGAACCCCACCATTAAACGTAATCATACATTAAACCACACAAGATATAACATCAGCCAAAAAATGTTGTAATATTGTATCGCAATAATTATAGAATTGCAATATTTACAGAATCACAATACATATATTGGCACTCAAAAATGGTTGTAATATCATATTATGAGGTCCCTACTGATTCCCATCTGGACTAACAACTTGGCTAACAACGTAGTCCCAGTGTTGATGTCAGGTGGACATGTCCTAGTGGACGGGACATGGGTGGTTCCTGTTGTGCAGTGTGGTGTATTGTCTTGCTGTTGTGCAGCGATTGTAGTGTAAGGTGATTCTTACATATTGCTGTGTGTTTAAAGGTAGCATGGACTTTTCTCTGGTTGCTGTGTAACGCAGGCTACCTCTACCCCAGTGTAGCTGTGATGTGGTGCCTCCCACTCATCTTCTAAACTTGCTCCCCTTACAGGAAGGGGACATAGTGAGAGATATATAGCATCCTCTGGTTCAGTTGGTAGCAGTACCATCTTCATTTTAAACCACAGTACTGACACAGTTAGCACAGGATGAGCGCCAATAACAAGATCAGTGACACTTGGCAGCTTAAACCACAGACATAAAGGTCATACAAGATCACGTGACTAGACATAGGCTGCACTTTTTCATGTCTCAGAAGTCAATAATCGTATATTTATGATTAAATATATGATTAATTCTCTCTCTCAGGCACACACACACCAATAACTTATCCTACACTTTTGAGCTGACTGTTATGTCCATTACCTGTAACTTTGCATGTTTTTCTCTGCCTTCTTCCTGAGTCTCAACTGTCTACTACTTCATTCTACATAAAGAAGAGGAACACACTTATTAACACACTGACTGAAATTGTTCCCTTTTTTAGGTTTCTAGCATAGAGAGAGTAAGAGAAAGTGCAAGAGACAGAGGATATGATCAAAGTCTTCTTGTCTGAATGTGTGAAGTTACTCACGATTTTGTGCTGACTGATATTTCCATTCGCCTACCTGTAACTGTCTTTTTGTTCCTTCTCCCTGAGTCTGCACTTCATTGTACATCAAGGAACACACTCATGAATACACTGATCTAGTTTGAAAACCTGATCTTTATTCATGAAAAGCAAGGTGGTGAGTGTGAGTTATTTTAGCAAATAAATGCCTAATATCAGGACCCTTGATTTTCTGTAAATTTCAAATATAGGGCGTACCAGTTAAACACAGTATGTGTTCAAAGTCAAAATATTGTTTATCTAACTACATTTACCTTTCCCTTTACTCATGTCACTTTCTGGCTGCAAATGCTTTACAGTAGATTGAGAATTAGATGCCAAAAATACATGGTACCAAGACAAAGAAAGTCTTCTCTGTTTACACAACTGTTCAATGTTATGCCCTACCAAAATATAAGATGAATGGCTAATGTCAAGTACCTGCCCATGTTAGACGGAGCTGCTTTTGTAACTACTTCACTTTTTCTTTTTTGTTGCTGGGCTTATAAATCTGCTCAAATAAAATATCTAGCAAAAGCAAAACCAGTAAGTAATCCTTACCTATGAACTTCAAATTCCCACTAACAAATAAGATGAACATTTTTTTGCCAAAATGTAATGCTAGAGTTACTTTCAGACTTACTTTTTTGCAAACTTCTCAAAAGATTTGAAGAAAGAAGCAGTTTCACATGTGGTTCTGTGTAAAACCCCAGAACAAGAACCAATGTTAAGGATTGCTGAACCCAGTACCATTTGGCTGGGAGTTGAATAGCCTAGCCACTAAACTATCCACTATTTACCATACAGATAGTAGTATTAAAAAAAAGTCAACGGCAGATGTTTCAGTTTAATCTAAACTGTGTTCATTTAGATCATCACAAATTTAACATGAACTGTACCTCACAGAAAACTAAGTGGATCATTGGATCGCATAAGTCGGTGTCTCTAAGTCCTAGCCAATCACAGTTGAACTATGGTATGTCAATGTCGGTCTTCAAAGTCAAAATCTTTCATTTGAGTGAGTACAGCGCATGTCCAGCACCAAAACATGACAATGTTAACAAGACTGTTTGCTATGGTAATTCTGAGAGAAGCATGTGAGTAAAATTCCTCTTCCAATTATATCAAATAGTTATTAATTTATCTATGAATGTACAATACTAAATATAATTGTTGTTTAGACCAGTTATTCATAGTTGTTATTTGTTCTTTGTTTTTAGTGGCGATTGAGACGCAAGAGGTTCCACATATTGTCTTTGTGAAAGCAGAACTTGGAGATACTGTTACTCTACATTGTGCAGCTGTACAAGATGATAGAGTTACTTTTAACTGGTATAAGCAATCTCTTGGATACGTTCCCCAAACGGTCGCTTCTAAAATGTATAATTCAATTACATTGAATCCACCCTTTAAATTACGATTCACAATCGAAGGGGTTTCTGACTTTAATCTGACAATCACAAACGTAACTAAAAGTGATGAAGCAAACTACTTCTGTCAACAAGGCGTTCTGAACAGTTGGAACAATGGCACATTTTTATCTGTCAAAGGTAGGAAAAATCCCTTTGAATGTTGATTTCTTTTTGTTATTAAAGGCAAAAAATGTATTTGCTCTAGAAACAGGAAAGCTATTTGTTTTATTCATTTTGATGATTGTTGTATTTAACTGTGCAGATCACAATGTGGTCCAACAGCCTGTGTTGGTATCAGTTCAGCTGGGAGATCCTGTGGCTCTCCAGTGCTCTATTACCTCCCAGAGGACGGACCACAGGAACCAGTGCCAAGGGGAACCCAGTGTGTACTGGTTCAGATCTGGATCAGGACCATCTCACCCTGCTGCCATTTACATGAATGGAAACAGGAGTGGTGAATGTCAGGATAGTTCTGGCCCTCCGTCTCCTCCACAGAGCTGTGTCTACACTCTCCCCAAGAACAATGTAAGCACCTCTGATGCTGGGACTTACTACTGTGCCCTGGCAGCATGTGGGGAGATTGTGTTTGGAAATGGAACTAAGCTGGACGTAACAGGTCAATATATTTTACCTCATACTTTCAGTTTGTTTTTTATGAATTATAGAAATATTTGTTATTATCACATTCCATTCTATTATATGTGTGTAATATTATAAAAAGATACTGAATTCTGAAGATTTCTGATCACTCTTATTGTTGATTGTCTGATTCTAGGACCCAAAAGTCAACTAGTTGTCATGGTGCTTGGAGTACTGTTGGCTTGCTGTCTGGTTGTGGTTGTAATCCTCTCTCTAACCAGAAATAAAAAGCAAGTTTGTGAGCATTGCAAAGGTACAGTACCTTCTACAGTTAGCCTATTGATATGACCTCAGGACAGGTTAGAGAGATCCCCAACCACGTTAATACAAACGTTTGTAGTCCGTAGTATTTATCTGAAGTATCTGTATCCAAGTAGTTTGACACATATTGGGTATATTGAACATATAAAATAAATATTAATTTAAAAGTGTATTTCAATGTAAATTGTTTTAAAACATTTTTAAAGTTAAAAACGAAATATTATTTGGTTCTTATTCTCAGGAACACTGAGTGCCTCCTACCATGTTGCACATAACTCAGTGATTCAGGAACAACAGGTACATCTGCATGTATATTCTGTATAATATATACGTATTTAAATTTAATCATCATCATTATCATCATCATCATCATCATCAAAAATAACTATAGTATTTAGTACCTTGGTATCACAGATTTAAATATAAAAAAATGTATTTTAAATTGGGGCTTCCCAGTCAATTTTAATGTAAGTTAGAACATTATTTTATTGCAATATCTAACCAGCTTTCTAAATAAAGTTTAGCTACCTGGTAAGAATTAATTGGTCTAGTGTGTTATAGTAACAAACCCGCATGGCCTTGGCCTCAGTATATGATTAGCCACCAATACACCCGTAGGATTGTAGTTTTGACTTTCACTCAAGAAGAAGTGGTCTCTACTCCAACCGTGAGTCCTGTCAGATGTATTAGTAGTAATACACAGTTCTCTGTTGTAGGACAGGGAAACAGATCCCTTGAACTACGCAGCGCTGGAGTTCTCT
Source organism: Merluccius polli (assembly GCA_030340625.1). Taxonomy (NCBI): domain Eukaryota; kingdom Metazoa; phylum Chordata; class Actinopteri; order Gadiformes; family Merlucciidae; genus Merluccius; species Merluccius polli. Next base: position 279,961 of record JAOPHQ010002287.1, read on the forward strand.
GGCAGGAAAACCAAAGGAGGGAAGAAGCACAGTGAAAGGACTCAGGAGAGGCTGTATTCTGCTGTGAGAGAAACCTGCCACTGAAGCCCATCAACCTGGTCCTAATATAGTTTGAATTACTCAATATTGTGATCCAGTTGATGTGCAGTAAACTGCTCAAGGTGTTAAAAGTACAAGCTTAAGATAAGATTGTAGTGTATTGTGCAAAAAAAAAATGTTATCTGGAGGAAATTGTACATTTAAGTAATGACGAAGGATTCTTGTTGCTAGAATGTGTACACTGATATGAATGGACAAAGAGTGAAATTTACAATGAAACATAAATGCAATTACCTGTACAAAAATAATGCTTTGTTATAAAAAATGTTTTGTAGTTGAAATTTGCAGTGAAAGCAGGCTAACTTATTTACAGTAGCACATTGTGATGTCACAAAATAATCGATTTTGAAATGGTCGACAGAACACCTGGTGGTAAAATTGTGACCCAATAGAGCGTAACAGTGACCGCCCCTTTTTAACAGCTCCGGTGCCGGAAGTAAATTTCCCATGCATTTATCTCGTCCACTTTACGTAGAATCCTTATAAAAAGAGTATTAAGCCTTTAACCAAGCCAATTGTTCGTTATGGTAGTCGTGACCATATTATGTTTGATTCGGGATGAGTAGTTCCTCACTCGGTCAACAAAATAATGTACCTTTGCCTTTTCTTCCGTTTTCCAAATTATTTGTATGCCCGAATCAAACATAATATGGTCACGACTACCATAACGAACGATTGGCTTGGTTAAAGGCTTAATACTCTTTTTATAAGGATTCTACGAAAAGTGGACGAGATAAATGCATGGGAAATTTACTTCCGGCACCGGAGCTGTTAAAAAAGGGGCGGTCACTGTTACGCTCTATAGAAGAACTAAAGGCTAGCTAACTACTGAATACAGTATACAGTATGTATCTCAAATGTAAACAAGGTGTTTAACAGCAACAAACCCTGCAGAAGCAACAAACAGCAACAAACCCTGCGGAGCGGGCGCAGCTGTGCCCACTCCGCAGTGTCAGCTTGAGGGGCCACAAATCAACAGATATATCAAGAAGTTTTTTTAAAAAGCCCAATAATTGTGATTGCTCAATGGCCGCAGTGCTTTTAGTGGCCTCCGCTGTCACTGCAGGAAAAAAAATCATTCATCTGCTTTGTGTGGTGTCGACATGACAATAGTATTTTTTATTTATTTTTTATTTTTAAACCTGATTCCAAGATATGGCAGCTGCCATACCTTGCCACACTCAATTGACGCCTATGAATTAGACATCATAGCCGTGGTATATAGTTAATATACCACGGCTATGAACCAATCAGATTGCTTGATTTGAGCTCATCCATCTGACAAATCAGATGGGTGGTACCTGGATCTGCGACTTGCAACATGCTGACTGTGTGGACCTAGAGATAACTCCAGAGGGGGGACCCACAAACAAGACAACAAGTGCATGCCCTGCACCTAACATTTTCCACGACAGAGTCAAGACAGCATTGGTTGTGTATAAATGGTTGGTATCTGCAAATATAAGCAAAGATTACTATCTTACAAAAAATTACTAGATTACAATCTTTCTCTGTTCACCAAACAAATGAAACAATCACCATTCGGGTTCAGTCAGTGATGGGGAATATATGTTCATTTCATAGTTGGTTTCTGAGGAAACTTAGTAACAGATCCCGTTGGCCAATTTATGGTTAAGAGTTGTGAATTAACTATTGGTTTTGAGCCAACTTGACAATAAGTATAATAAGTATTGTGGAAGCAAATAATCCCGATATTCACATGAATGGGTTTTTTTCACTCACCACTAGGTGTTAGCCCCCCCACCCCGTATTACTGTCTTGAGAGCAGTCACAGTTGTAGTAGAGACACTTCTTCTAGAGTCAAAGTTAACACCACAGTCATACTGGTTTACCATTTATCATATACTGAGGCCAAGAACTGGTGTGCTGCCCAAACCAACTCTAGACCAGTTAATTTTACCAGGTAGCTAAACTTCATGTAGGAAGGTGGTTAGATATTGAAAAACAAAAAAGCTAATATAACATTTTCTCCATATTTATAACACTGTGACACAGTCAACTTCTGTCTAAATATGTAAACAATGCAATGTGTTCAAGCTGATTTACCCTGTTGCGTAATCACCATGTCATATGCAACATGGTAGGAGGTGTTTCTGAGAATAAGAACAGAAGAAGAATATTTACTTTTCACACATGTAAATAGTTTATAATTGATGCAGAATATTATATTTAATCCCAATCTTATGCAAATATGTATGGATACACATTTCTTATCAGAGCTTGCTAATAAAAGCAAATCTCATGATACAAAAGCAAAAGTGCTTTTCAGAAGTGAGACATGATCTTGTGCGGTGGCCTTATGCCCGTGGTTTTACCTGTAGTATCATTGATCTCATTATGGCCGCTCATCCTGTGCTAGCTGTGTCATACTGTGGTTTAAAAAGCAGAAACATGTATTGCCTTGTTATAGGTAGTGACAGATTTTTGTAAATTGTTTGTTTGTATCTTGTTTTATCTTGTTAATTTTATTCATATCTGTCCATTGTACTATTTTAGTCTCTTCTCAAGTTGTCTTTCTTTTGTAAAGTGATTGAGGGTTTAGTGTTGAAAGGCGATGCCTGTGATTCTCTTTATGATATAACTTTATTTTCACCATCATTCTTGACGAGGTACAGATATTGAATATAGTCAATATCTATCTATAGTTGAACATACTGCACACCAGATACACAAATTACATCACAATGATCAGAAATGAAGAATTTTATGTTTTAAACAAAGCGACATTAAGAAATATAAGAAACAATCAATACATTTATGAGGATGAACAAATCCTGATTACACCAACAGTAGTACCACATTCAAAGTCATCCATCCAAACTGACATCAGAACCTGACAATACTACATCATTCCTTTAGCCTTATGAGGTGACACAAACTCCCAGGTTGATGGGCTTCAGCGTCAGGTTTCTCTCACAGCAGAATACAGACTCTCCTGAGTCCTTTCACTGTGCTTCTTCCCTCCTCTGCTTTTCCTGCCAGATATCTCTAGCGCTGCGTAGTTCAAGGGATCTGTTTCCCCGTCCTACAACAGAGAACTGTGTATTACTACCAATACATCTGAGAGGATTCACAGTTGGAGTAGAGACCACTTCTTCTACAGTCAAAGCGACAATCATAAGAGATCTTGTACTTTATTAATCCAAGCCGGGACATTCTGGTGTCACAGCAGACAGTACAGGACAGTCATAGGGACTATATAGATACAAAAAAAATAAATGTAAATATCATACTGGTGTACTTTTTGTCTAATAATTTACTGGACCAAGAACATGATTGTTTGTCATCAAAACCAACACCAGGGGCCTCATGTATTAAGACTTGCGTGGATTTCTTACTAAAACTTTGCGGACGCCCAAATCTGGAAAGCTGCTGCGCACAAATAAATCCGGATGTATCAATCCTTGCGTAAGCACAATTTCGCGCAGATTCTCTTTGTACATCCCAATTGACGTGAAATTGAGCGCACGTGCACGAGCCCGACTCTCCGCCCTGTCTCCTCCCTCAGTTAATATGCTAATTAGTATAAATAGGCCTGCAGTAGTGCGCTTGTTAGGAGAAAGGAGATAATGGAGAAAGGAAGAGAATCAAGGGCATTAATGATATTAATTCCAACCTGCTGCAACAAATAACTGGGGCCTTAAAAGACATTAATGAAACATTAAAATAACTAGTTAAAATGAATGTTGTCTCCGTTTACCTTTTTTATATTCTTGCTATTAACTGCTGCCGAGTTCGAAACCTATTCCCAACCGAGCTGTTAGTCAGGACGAATGAATCATGGGTTGACCCAGGCCACCTTGCCACGATATTCGTAAGGCGCATTTGGGCATCACAGATTATTTGCACGTTTAAGGAATGAAAGTGTTTCCTATTCACGTACGCATATTCCCCTTCAGATGGCGCCTTTATTGCAATGTGTGTGCAGTCGATCGCTCCGATTACATTGGGAAAATCGGCTATCTCTGCAAATTGCGCTTTGATGTGTGCTTGGTTTAATGCATCATAACCGTATATACCTGGCTGAGATGCGGATGATCCCGTTTAAAACAGCCGCAATGGAGCGGCTCAGAGCCCTGACTCATTCCTGACCGGTCAGCCAATTCCCTCTGGAATGATCCTGTTGCTAGAAAACCAAGCGTAGTCAGGACTTGTATTGGAACTGGCAATGCGTGACTCCTCGCCGTCTGCCTCTCCAAACCCGGGCCCAACTCAGTAGATTTCCAAGAGGATATAGCTTTTGGAAATCTGAATCGGCTGATAAGCCAGTCATCATCGTGACACCCGTTCATTTCGAATGCGACCATTCGCAATATCTTCTAACAAGGCCATGACTGCCATTGTCAACCTCTCGATTATTGCAATTTTGCGCGTGCTTTTATATTCTCATTAATTTGGATGCATGCTGACGATAGGTTGTCCCCATACACCCAAGGTGTCAATAACATGTACATAATTAGAAATTGTCCGACTGGTTCATTGATGGATTGATTTTAAGTAACAATGGCTTGTGCTTACTCCACGCAACATCAAATAATGATATTGCAGTCAAGAATTTCACGACAAATGCGTGGAGAGAGATCCATTAGGCCAGATGTCATGCGTGGCCCTGAAAATATGTAACGTTTAATAAACAAGTCGTCACTGAAAATAATATAGCTTGGGCTTCCTTTTAATTTACTTTTAATTCCAATATTGACAATTTAATTTTATGTGTCTGTTTAAGTTTAGCCTAATATCTACAACAGTGTCACATTATGCCTCTCGACAACAATAACGCATGATTGAAGTGCAGCCCGACGTACAAATCCACTTGTTACCAGTGTTGGTAATAACGGCGTTAGAGTATAACGGCGTTACTAACGGCGTTACTTTTTTCAGTAACGAGTAATCTAATTAATTACTTTTTACCTCGTTGCAACGCCGTTACCGTTACTGAGAATGTGAAGTGGCGCGTTACTTATGGTGGCCATTCGTCCGGCTTTAGGCCGGACTGTCCGGTTTTTCAAAGCCCTGTCCGGCGTCCGGCGCAGCATCAAGCCGGACGCGTATTTGTCCTCCTTTTTGAGACAACCCCGCCAGTCATAGGTCCGCCCGCCGGTCATTGGTCCGTGGTGTGTTACGATCGCGCGCGTACCCCCCCCCCCCCCCCCCCCCCGAGGAGTGTTACGATCGCGCGCGCCTCCCCCCCCCCCCCCCCCCCCCGTCGGCCGTAGATCCGAGGCGCGCCCCCCCCCCCCCCCCCCCCCCCCCCCACTACAATTTGGTTGGATGAAGCGCAAGGTGTTTTGGCCACACATCTGCTGCACAGAGCCATAGAGATCTCTCTCTCTCTCTATGGCTTAACAGGCTGCAATATATTGAGTTCAAATAAATACCAAATGTTCTAAAATACTGTATATAGTGTTTTCATTCTTCAATCAGTTAATATAAACACCTTTGACGTTAAAGATGTTATCGAATGTAATAGCGTATAGAACATGAAAAATAACGCCACAGTTACTTTGCTGAGTAACTAATTACTCTTACAATTAGGTAACTGAATTACTAACTCAATTACTTTTTGGGAGGAGTAATTTGTAACTGTAACTAATTACTTTTTTAGAGTAAGATGACCAACACTGCTTGTTACTAGCCCCATACTGCAATATTACTTCATGACTCGTGATCGCGTAGCCTAATGTTGTTGCGCTGCATTGCCTCTATGTGCCGCCAACTGACAAAATGCAGCAGAAATGTGCGTAAGCAAGGCATTTAGTTTGCGTGGAGAACCGCACTTTTTCACGTCAAGTCAGTCTTTGTACATCCGAACGTTTGCGTGAGAAGTGGCTTACGCAGCTTTTTTGTGCGTAAGCAAGCTTTGTACATGAGGCCCCAGGCCACTGATTTTATGTGAAATATAGAAGAATATACAAGGTCTACTACTTTTACATTTCTACACAATGCAACATGTTGATACAGATGTACCTGTTGTTCCTTATTCACTGAGTCATGTGCAACATGGTAGGAGGCACTCAGCGGTCCTGCCAATAATAACGGAAGATGAATATTTACTTTTTACAAGATTAAGGGGTTTATGTTGATGCAGAATTGCATGTAACCCTGATTGTATTTTATGCTACTGATGAAGTTAATGATGAAAACATTCAAATTAATATATATGTGAAAATATTAAAATTGCTATTCATAAACTTTCAAATACAATGTACCACAATATAATTTCTGGAGAAGGTACTGTACCTTTGCAATGCTCGCAAACTTGCTTCTTATTCATGTTTAGAAAAAGGATTATGATCACAACCAAGCAGAAAGCCAACAGTACTCCAAGCACTATAACTAGATGCCAGTTCGGTCCTAGAATCAGACAATCAACAAGATGTCATCATAAATCTGTAGAACTCATGTTTTTATACCATAAGACTCACATTATGTCACATGCAATCTTACATTCCCAATGAAAATATTAAATCTGCTGTGTTAGTACAACATATTTCCCAGCAGGTGAAGAACTGCTATGTCCATCATTTTCTTAATTCATTAAATCAAACCAAGAAACTGAAATTAAGAAGTAAATTATATTGACCTGTTATCTCCAGCTTAGTTCCTTGTCCAAACACAATTTCCCCACATGCTGCCAGGGCACAGTAGTAAGTCCCAGCATCAGAGGTGCTTACGTTGTTCTTGTGGAGAGTGTAGACACAGCTCTGTGGAGGAGACGGAGGGCCAGAACTATGCTGACATTCACCACTCCTGTTTCCATTCATGTAAATGGCAGCAGGGTGAGATGATCCTGATCCAGATCTGAACCAGTACACACTGGGTTCCCCTTGGCACTGGTTCCTGTGGTCCGTCCTCTGGGAGGTAATAGAGCACTGGAGAGCCACAGGGTCTCCCAGCTGAACTGATACCAACACAGGCTGCTGGACCACAGTCTGGGAGACAAACCTCTGGTCACTGTGATCTGCACCGTTAAATACAACAATTATCATCAAAAGGTAGAAACCAAATATATTGGGGGTTCTTTCAGAGAAAAGGTATTCCTGATGATATAGAAACAAAACATAAGGTGATGTATCTTACCATTGACGGACAAAAAAATGCCAATCCAATTATTCGAATAATGCTCTTGGCAGAAATAGCTTGCTTCATCTTCTTTATTTACATTTCTAATGATCAGATTAAAGTCTTCATCTTTTTCTGCTATGAAACTTGAATTAAAAGGGGGGTAAATTGTAATAAGATCATACACTTTTGCAGCGACCATTTGGGGAATATATCCGGGAGATTGCTTGTACCAGTATAGCGTATTTCTATTCTTTTGTGTAGCAGCACAATGTAAAGTAAAAGTATCTCCACGTTTTGTTGTTTTCAAAGAGACGAAACGAGGAACCTCTTCAGTCTGATTCATCGCTAAAAATAAAAAATAGAAATTATTGATTACATTTAAGAACGTACAAAAATGAATAGCTGGTCTAAATTATTTTTTTCATTTGGTATTGTAAACAAAAAACAGCATAATGCAGACTTTACAAAGTCATAATATTACGACACAATATTTTATAGAGGAATTTTACTTACATGATGCACTCAAGATTGTCAAAGCAAAACATATTGCTATCATTGTCACTGTTTGTTGCTGGACTCACTCGCTGGACTGAAGTGAAGTGATTTTGACACAAAAGACAATCATTGATGTACCATAGATCAACTGTGATTGGCTGGAACTTAAGGACACTGAAATAAGAAAGGCAACTGCACATCACAGAAAACTAAGTGGAGTTCACATTTGATTTCATATTTGTTATATATTACAAACATTGAAAGCTAGCATTCATTTACTGTGTTTCCTAAAATGTTCAAGAAGAAGAATCCACTCTTACACTTTTTTTTTTTTCCTGATTTTTAATCAATGTTGTGATACCGATTGAATCTCCAACTATAATACAATCCTTCAGATTTTTTGAACTGATACTGACAAAATTAGTATTAATACAGGTGACTGTAGTAGTTGCAGTAATACCAGTTACATAATTAGTGGTGAAAATAGTGATTGTAACTACCTATACGACAATCACTATTGTCATATTGTATTATTGTAAAATGAGTGCCACTATTATTGGTGATAACAGTGATTGTAGTATGAGTAGTAATAACTAGTGACCATAGTGGTTTCATTGCTTCAATTAGTGACAGTATGAGCAGTAACAATAGTGATTGTAGTAGTAATACAGTAATGCAGTCTAGATTGTGGTCATGTGGTCCAAGTAAGAGCAAATCCCGTTGACTTCAACAAGAAAATGGTTTGGTTTGTGTGCGTGATGGTATATGTATAAGTGTTTGTGTGGGTACACGATAGAGGGTTAGGGTTAGAAGAGAAGAAGAGTTTGTTAACACAACCAATAATTCTTGACTTCTAAGGTATGAAAAGGTGCAGCCTATATAGTTTCTAGTCACATGATCTAGTGCTGTGACCGTTATGTCTGTGGTTTTAGCTGCAAAGCATCACTGGTTTTGTTATGAGCACTCATCCTGTGCTAGCTGTGTCAGTTATGTGGTTTGAAAAGAAGATACGTACGTAGGTCTCCAAGTATCTCTCACTGTCACCCATGGATTAACTTATCACCTGTGGGCATACAGTTTTTAGGATATTGATTGTTTCTATTTAGTTGTATTCATTTCCTTTGCATGTCTGTCCGTTCTTCTCTCTCAGTTTGTCTTCAAAGTTCCTTTATTCTATTTTTGTGTGATTTTGATTGAGGGTTTAGTGTTGCAGGATGTTGCCTGCTGTGAGTCTGTGATAAAAGGCTTCACCAAAAACTTTACCTTATATTGTATCAGGGATGGAAATCGTCAGTAACCGCACAATACAATATAACAGTGTTTTTTGATTGCCATTACAATACAATATGTATTGTGATTCTGTAAATATTGTGACACGACATTACACATTTTTTTTTGTGAGATATAATCTTTAGTGTGGTTGACATAAAAGTTGGGGTTGGGGTTGTACAAGTGTGTCATGTCCGCCATTGTTTTAAAATGAACGTAGCAAAACTCAACAGAACAAAGATGATGCAAATTGACTGTAGGCGGAAATGACTAGGCACAAAGACTTATTGTTCAGCAATGTTCTGCACATCAACCAGATACACAAATTACATGACAATGAGCAATTCACATTTTTAATCTTCAAACAAAGAGACATGACTAAACATTAGAAACAATCGATATACACTCATAGCAATAAACAAGTCCTGATTAATACCACCAACAACCATACCGTAACATTCAGTCATCCATCCAAACTGACATCAGAACCTGACAATACTACATCATTCCTTTAGCCTTATGAGGTGACACAAACTCCCAGGTTGATGGGCTTCAGCGGCAGGTTTCTCTCACAGCAGAATACAGCCTCTCCTGAGTCCTTTCACTGTGCTTCTTCCCTCCTCTGGTTTTCCTGCCAGATATCTCTAGCGCTGCGTAGTTCAAGGGATCTGTTTCCCCGTCCTACAACAGAGAACTGTGTATTACTACCAATACATCTGAGAGGACTCACAGTTGAGTAGAGACCACTTCTTCTAGAGTCAAAGTATGGTATTGTATTGGTGTCTAATCATATATGAAAGAAAATGCCGCTTTGCTGCCACAACCAACACTAGACCAGTTAATTTTACCAGGTAGCTAAACATCATCCAGCTGGTTGGATATTAAGAAATAATACAGGCTAAACACTTTATAAAACATCAATGGCCTATTCATTCCAGGTTTTATTTTTTTATTTGCAATTTGTCACTGGCTTCCCACGATCTTCTCAAGTATGCTTTTTTCCTACATTACCCAGAATGACTTTGGCTACCCCCTCTCAACAACAGGCAAATATTCTGTGAATTGTACATGTATACATTGAATAAATTAATAAAATGTATTATAATGATAAGTATAACAGGCTTTTTTTATTAATTGTGAAAGCTAGCTAGACATTTGGCAGTAGGCCTATGCTATAATACAATATTCCAAACGGGCGAATTTCGACCTTCCCTCCGTGACTACGGCCGCGGGATTAGAGAGATGGTGACTCGGCTGGGAGAGCTAGCCTGGCAATGCTAACTTTAGCTTAGCCAGTGGTGCATTCTAGGCCACTCTATAGCATCTTTTCAGTGCTGGATTTCCAACCTGTACCCCTCGCTTTTGGGGGAAAAACTCAGTTTAAAACCGAAATTTAAAAACAGCACAGAGCACAAAGTTGTAGCAAATACTTTGGTGAACATTTCGGTATGCAGCTATTGCTGATGCTAGCAAGTTTATGCTGAAAGAAAAGAAGGGACTTCCAATGAATAGCTGCTCAAATGGTCCGGGACCACATGCCGAAACCTAGATGCATCGGCCATATCTGGGCTCCCCGCTGCCGGAACAGACCAAATCAGTGACTACCTGGCCAATTCCATGGTAAAATAGGACCTGGGGTGCATTGTACATCACCAATAGACATATTTTAATGATGTCAAAGTGTTTCACGCCATAGATTTACTTTAAACAAGTGAACAGAAATGGGGGCAAGCAAGCCTTGCATCTTAGCCGGTTGTACTTTAGCTTTTAAGTTAATCTCCTCAAAGGAACTCAATGAAACAGTTCTGCTAGATGGTGATGGTCAATTTATAGACCCAATTGCCAATAAAATGTCACATAAGAGATCATGATTTTGGCACAATCAAAGCCATTTTAAATATCTTGAAACAGATGTACCTGTTGTTCCTGAATCACTGAGTCATGTTGAACATGGTAGGAGGCACTCAGTGTTCCTGAGAATAAGAACGGAAGAAGATTATTCACTTACGACAAGATGAAGTAGTTTTTATCTAACCCCGATAGATCTTTTTTTTTCTATTTTCATGTTGTCAGTTAAAACATGTATTAAGATATATGGCAAACTATTAGACTACAGAACAGATTTTCCTAAACTTCATCACTGAAATCCAATGTACTACAAAATCATCTGTAGAAGGTGCTGTACCTTTGCAATGCTGACAAACTTGCTTTTTATTTCTGGTTAGAAAGAGGATTATATTCACAACCAGACAGCAAGCCAACAGTGCTCCAAGCACCATGGCAACTAGTTTCCAGTTGGGTCCTAGAATCAGACAATTGATAATGGGTCATAAACCTGCAAAACTCGCTGTAGGTTTTCTGTTACATTACATTAATTTAAGTCATTTCCAATTAAAAACTGAAACCTGCTGCACCAGTATATCATATTTCCCAACAGGTGAAATACTGCTATGTCTATTATCTTCTTAATTAAATAACGACCGTCCAATAAACTGAAAATAGTAAGTAAAATATATTGACCTGTTATTTCCAGCTTAGTTCCTTGTCCAAACACAATTTCCCCACATGCTGCCAGGGCACAGTAGTAAGTCCCAGCATCAGAGGTGCTTACATTGTTCTTGTGGAGAGTGTAGACACAGCTCTGTGGAGGAGACGGAGGGCCAGAACTATTCTGACATTCACCTCTCCTGTTTCCATTCATGTAAATGGCAGCAGGGTGAGATGATCCTGATCCAGATCTGATCCAGTACACACTGGGTTCCCCTTGGCACTGGTTCCTGTGGTCCGTCCTCTGGGAGGTAATAGAGCACTGGAGAGCCACAGGGTCTCCCAGCTGAACTGATGCAGACACAGGCTGTTGGACCACAGTCTGGGAGACAAACCTCTGGTCATTGTGATCTGCACAGTTAAATACAATAATCATCATCATAAAGAACCAACTGAAGAAGGGTAAAAAAATGTAAGGGATTCATCTTACCTTTGACTGACAAAAATGTGCCATTGTTCCAATTGTTAGAATACTGTTTTTGACAGAAATAATTTGCTTCATCACCTTTAGTTACATTTCTGATCGTCAGAGTGAAGTCAGAAACCGCCTCTTCTGCCATGAAACGTGAATTAAAGGGGGGATGAATTGTAATTAAAGCATACACTTTTGCAGCAACGATTTGCGGAATATATCCAGGGGATTGCTTGTGCCAGAGTAATCCATCTGTACTATCTTGTGAAACTGCACAATGTAAAGTAACGGTATCTCCAACCTCTGCTGTGTTCACAGAGACCAAACAAGGACTGTCTTGGGTCTGAATCAGCACTAAAATAGTAAAGAGAACAACCATGAATCACTGAAAAGAAAGTCCCAAAAAACCTTCACATTCTTTGTATTTTTGCATTGTAAATAAATATGACAAAACATACGGCAAGATTTACAAATAATTATTTTCATCAAACACTAAAATATTTTTTCAGTTACAATTCATGAAAAAGAGAGATTTAATTTGAATAGAACAAGTACTTACATGCTGTGCTCAGAATTGTAATAGTAAAACATATTGTGAACATCACCATGGTTCATTGCTGAACTAGCCCTGCACTCACTGAAATTAAAGAATTCGACTCAAAAGACCAACATTAACAGATCATAGATCAACCGTGATTGGCTGGGAAATTTAAGACGGAAACTGAAGCAAGCCAATCATCCAATGTTTATGGCACTTCATATTTGTACTTCATATTTGTTTTCAGTCTCATCTAAACACGGAAAGACATTTAGAAACACTTCACGGTTATCCAATCAGCAGCCTGACACACTGGGGGCCCCACCCCACCAGGAGCACATGTACTTTGTGTGCTTTTTATAAAGAGGGAGGCATTTGTTTGACAGCCCTGTTTCAGGGTTAAACCGCACCACTTATGGCCATTCCATACATACTGTATGTGCCGGCTTGGCTTGACCTGGTTTGACTCGGCGTGTCAGCGTATCTCCATTATAGCGGTGTTTCCCGCTTGAATGTGTGTCTTTGACTGATGACGCACTTGTCTTGAGTCGATGATGTTTAAAAGCAGCGTCCTCTTTAGCGTTGTTTGCTATCGCACTGTGCCACGGTTGTTGGTAGTTATCGTCATCGATTTTTAAACCGTTGTTATGGTTTTACTTGGCATCTGCCGCTTATTGAATCTGTCCAGTAGACTAGAGTCTGATCACTGAATGACGATGAATCGTCAATTATAACGAAGCCCATCTGATGTCACCACAACCCGCTTGGAGGCAGGCAGGGCGCGCTTTGGCCCAACTCCGGAGATGGTCCATCTGGAGCGTGACTTGGCAGAATTCGGCGTGTTTAAACTTAAAATGGAAACGCACATCAAAGTGGCATGGTTTGACTCAGCGTGGCCAAAGGTGCCAATGGAAAGACACTATTTCTTTTAGCGGCCATATTTGGAAATCAATTACTGCCCAGCCACGGCCAGACTGATATTTAAGCTAGGGAAACGCTGTCATAATAATCGGTGGAAGATGTTTAAGTGCAAAAAATGCTCTGTCCAAACAAAAAATCACAGAGCTTCAATTCGTGTTCGCAAAAGCTAGCGCCAACTCACCACTGTCACTCATAAATGATGACATCTTTCTTTGTACATTGATTGTTTTCAATGTACAAAGAAACGCCCTGTAGAGCACATATATGGAAAGTTGACGTGACGCTGATGGCGACGTTGCATTTTCAGTGGAGCCCTGGGGTTGCCGTCCATCCTTACTACATCCCATAGTATTAGTAAGTGAAGTCGTAGTGAGGTAGTAGGAATAGCTGTATTAGTGGTGGTAGTATCTGAAGTATTTTATATTATATTGCAATAGTTGCAGAATTGTAGAATTGTACACTTATAATTTCACAAGATCTATAATATCTCGAGAGGATGTGTATTGTAAGTGTGTTCGCACATGATCCAAGTAAAAGCTAATAAGCAAATGTCATTGGCTTCAAAAAGAGAGTAGTAGTAACACAACTTTACTTATATAGCACATGTCGACATTTGTAAAACAGTACTTTACAAGTTAGGTAGAACATGCATAAAACCATACTAAAGGACATTTTTGTGTCTTTTCATGACGTCGAAATGCCTCGAAGTCACGGCGAAGGGACACTAGTGGCGAGGTGTGTGTGGATGTGTATGAGCTCCGTCTGGGCAGCGGTCGAAGTTGATGTCCGTGTCCAAGAGAGGGTTAAGCTTCTCGGACACTGCCAGTATAACGCCAGTATTTCATATAGGCCTACAATGTCGCTCATTATATCACTCATACACAACAACGGTACTAGCTTAACAAAAGTATACAATACAACAGTATACAACATGTCTCCCCTACTTCCTACAACTCTTACCCCAAAATGATTTTATGTTTTTCATCTCATAGTGTTCGAATTCGAGCTGAAACTGGGGGCTCATCTTAATGAGCTAATAGAGCCATCATAGGTGTTGGTGGACACTCCCACTTGTGGGAGTGTCATGGCTGACAGTGTTATGGCAAGTCAACCTCCAACCTGGTGGTAAAATAGAGGCCCTTTAAAGGTCTAGAGATCTCAGTTTGATTTTCAGCTCACAATCCCCTACTCGCCCCACCAGAGCAAATGCTGGGAAATTCAGAGAAGGTATTCATGTAAGCCCTGATTGTTTTAAGGATTACAGAACAATTGTAAGTAACAAAAGTTTGAAAAAAAACTTTTTAAATAAAACATTACTACATGTACCTTAGTAAACCTATATATTTGTAGTAAACCATACCTTTGTGTTTCACATGTCTATTTTGCTATATCACTGGATCCCCTCTTGGTACCTTGTTTACTCTGCATTTGTTTGTTTCAGGCTGCGTCTTTTTTAAAACCGCCAGTGTAGAGTGGCAGTTAATGCAACAAGCCCAAAGTGCCTCTAGTGTCACTTCCTTTCCTTTGTGTTGGAAACAAAACAGCGAGCTGTGGTTAGGCTGAGAGGCGAGGGCTGTGGCTGGCCAGGCCTTTGTTTCACACCGCCAAAACTCTTCAACCTGTGTAGGTGTCAACAGGATGTGTTGCTAAAGTGCTGCAGAAACCAACCATGAAATGGATATATTTCCCAGTACTGACTGAACGATAATCATTTTGTGTTGACTTAAATATTTGCTTTTTCAAAGAGTAAAACAGAAGAAAAAGTTAGTGTTAAGAATTGTGTTGTCATCATAAGGATCTTAATTTAGGATCCTATTGGACTGAAGAGACAAGCATTACTGAGACATAATTCCAACCATTCATACAAAACCAATTGACAATGTCTTTTGTCAATTATAGAGATAGGTCAGCTCTGGAAATATTTGATGAAAATATTGCGAATTGAGAAAAATTGCATAAATATGACATAAATGAATGTGACACATAAATGTGACCCAGGTCACTGAAATCCATGATTTGATTCTAACTAGGTTAAGCTATAGTGCATTTTAAACTAGGGCCAATTCTTACCCGAGTCAGTCCCAAAATACATTTTCAACCTGTGCTGTTGGTCGATGGCCGAGAAATGCTTCTCAAACTATATACCTACAGCTTGCAGTGCCAGAATTCAGCTATGATAAACACAAACAATAAAATATAAATAGATTAGATTAGATTATATTAGATTCAACTTTATTGTCATTGTGCAGAGTACAAGTACAGGGACAACAAAATGCAGTTGGCGTTCTAATCAGAAGTGCAAATGAGCGATTAAAGTGCAATACAACAGCATCATAAATAGGCTAAATACACAGTGATATAAGTAATAACTTGTGTGAATGTGGGAATATGTCTTGCTTTGCCACGTGTAGAAACTATTGCATAGGCTACCTGTTGCAAAAATAAAGGCATGGTGTTTGCACAGCATCGACCTCTGGCACGTTTTTGAACATAGAACGGAAAATGCGGTGTAAAAATAGCACCCGAGTACATCAGACTCTAGCCGCAATGACGCTCAACTTTCCATAAGTCAATAGAAGTGATCGGTTGGTTAGTGGTGATTGTGTGTGTGTGTGTTTGTGTGTGTGTATGTGTGTGTGTGTATGTGTGTGCATTTATTACCTGGTTTTGCACTCTCTCATGGTCCACAATGTCTGCATATATTCAATTCATTTGTCTATATTTAATTCATATCCATTGGTATTTGACATGATTAAATTGTACAATTTTCAGGGAGGAGCAGGTTGTCATGCAATTGAAATGTTGCTTACTTGATCTCACAAAGTGTTGAGGAAGTCATGTCAAGATGTCATTTCAACATCAGCAAAGGTTCCGGGTTTGAACCCCAATATCCACAGTCTACCTGTCGGTATCCGTGGGCAACGTGCTTAACCCCTATCTGGTCATGAATGACAATGGCATGAAACAATTTAAACAATTCAACTTTAGTTCATTGAAATAGTGTATTAATAATGTTTTAAAAGGAATTATAATATCCCATTGACTCAGTGTACATTTGTGATTTAAGGCTTATGATTTAATTGACAATTGCTTTTTAATTAGTGTTTAGTTGTATAAGTTGAAACGAAATAAACCTAAACTAACATTATTAAAATAATTTTATATGGAGTTCATTCAGTAGTAAAACACTACTCTGGCGCCGCCTAGTGGCAATAGCATTGTTTCACTAAAGTTTACCCTCGAAAGCAGATTAATGTCAATATGAAGGACTTGTAGCCTAGATGTTACATGTAAGTCCCTGTTCACCAACTTACCTGTATATCTCACTACTTTGACAAACTTTTGTCTTTACTTTAACTAGTAAGTTAGCTATTAACTACTAACTTTTCATTTTAAGGAAGAGCTGCTTAAGAAAATATGTTCTTGTCTGGATTGTTTTAGGGCTGCCCCCTAATAGTCGAATAGTCGGCTTAGTCGATCGACGGAGGTTTAGTCGAATAGCCTACGTTTTCATTAGTCGCGCAAAAAGTAAAACATAAAAATAACACGCCACAAGCATCGCAGCCGAATACATCCAGGGTCGCAACAAGCCCTGATTTCATCGCTGCATCTTGCATCGCTGCAGAAATATTGACCAATACACCTGGGCAGGTAGACACCTAGGTAGGTAGACACCGCTAGACATGCGGGACTAATAGGCCTACCTGTGATCGCGGCTTTAGTTCCCCGTGTCTGATCGCTGTAATTCGGAGTGTGAATGTCGGTTGAATATCTAATATCTTAACTTACTTAACACTTAACACTTTTGTATTTTTAAAGACAAGACGACAGTCGCACATCCCTCGTACGCCCGTGAAGATGAACCATCCTGGACTCCACTATTAACATGAAGGAGCGCCACACATTCACACGCACCGGACACCAAAATACCAACATGTTGTCCATTTGCTTGCTTTTAAATAAAGTTGTGCAGTTATCCGATTAAATACGATTATTAAATATGTTCAATGTATCCTTCCTGGTTGACAACCTCCAGAACCGCTTGGTCCATGCCGTAAATAGCGGCCCGCTTCGTGCGTGTGCTTGTCAAAATTATATTTTAAAGGCTGATTATTACGGTAATGTATTATCTGTAAAGTAGCACAAGGTTAACAGTGTTTCTTTTATAACCCTCTCGCCCTGGAACTCAAACCAATCTCTGACGCCCCAAAAAATAACTCCAAATAATTACTTTAAAAGTGCGGCGATTAGTCGACCATCGGCTTGAAATGGCGACTAATAGCCGACTAAGAAAATCTTTAGTCGGGGGCGGCCCTAGATTGTTTACACGTTGAGTCCATCCAAGCTGGTTTATATACAAAATATGAGCCACCTTCTCGGACCAAAAGATAAACCCACTGGCCAACACATTTCCTCATGTTTTCATTAATGAAGCTCAAAAGCTCATTTTAATACCAAACAACATTTAAAACATGAAAAAGTTGTGCTAGTCATTCACCATAATGCAATGTGGGAAAAGTGAGAATGGACGACAGGCTATAGAGTGTAATCTAAAGGACTACAGCTAATACAATGTAGAGGCCACAAACATGTTTAAAGTCTGATCGTCACAAGCATCTCGGGTTACTGTTTGAATACTGGTTCTCATTGAATTGTGCAAAATAATACAGTTCACATTTTCTTTTCCGAGTAATGACATCCTCATACATTCTGCAGGAACCTACAGACCTGAAGACTTACATTAAAAAACTCCTTCCAGTAGTTATAAAAACAAACACACAAAAAGTAATTTCTAACGTTAGATCAAAGTTCACCATTACAGAAAAAGCTTGATGTTTCTTACAGATCCGAGAATACAGTTGGAGAACCTTCTGCTTTGTCTCACACACTAAACCAAGCAGATGTTTTTTTTAAAAACATTTTTGGAATTGAATGCTGTACACTATTAACAAAAACTGACAATACATGGTCACCACTCCCTCACAAATAAAAGTTTCTCTTTTTTTGTTGCCGTTTAACAGAAAGTGTCCTTGCCAATATCTATACATTCTCGTTGTGCTCTGTGTTTTGTGTCTTTATTTGGCAGATTATAGAAAACATCCAAATCCAACAGCTTCCGGTATCGTCTTGAGTTTTTGTTGCATTCTGCATAGAATAATGAAGGGCCATTATCTATGTAAACTTTCTGTTAAGTCCATACAAAACCAATAATTCAATGATCTAACACACTGACTACATTCACTCTCTATAGGACACACCGGTGGTATGCACAAAATAGAGCACACACACACACGCACACACTTCTTCTGGAAGTTTTAAGAACACTTTGATCATGAAACCTTGCAGAATGAAGTCAAGAAAAAATAAATACAATCAAATATCACAAAATTCAAAATAAATTAAAGACAAGTAGATTACCTACAAAAGTTCAAAATGTCGACATAACTTCAGAAGTCTAAAATTGAATTAAAAATATTGCAGGACCCAGGATTTAACTGACTAAAATATTTAGCTGCTTTGGATGTTTCCTTCAGGAAACAGCATGGAATATAATAGAAATGATTGAACTGGTTTAAAGTCAGCATTCATCATTTATAACCCAAATATCCTCGGATCAAACTGAAGTGACTGAGAAGTGAGTGATTAGCTGTTAAAATGGTGGACATAAATTATCTTTCTGACATCACTTCTTAATCCTCCCTTTCTGAATGAACAATTCCTCAGTTTAGTCCAATGTTTACCGACTGAATGTTACAATATTAAATGGCATTATGTTTTTTTTAATAATTATTTAATTCGATAGCTGGCAGTATCCACACGTGTGGCTTACATCACGCAAAAAATAATACTGGTACTGTATGACCAAGTAAATATGAATTAGTGCTAGCTGGCTTACAATTATTGCTTACCCGTACAAAATTCAATTCGTTTCATGTGTTTGCTGGTGTGACCAATTGGCAAAAAGATTTCCAAGAGACATGTGCTTAAGACAAAAAGATCATCATTCCTTTAAGACTCTGGACCAATGTGCTCAAAGGCGCAATAACCGGTTATCTCCACAAGGGGGAGACAGCAACCATCAAAGACAACAGAGGGAGCGGGGAGAACTTGTGCTGGCTAGATGCGGACTTCGCTCTTCCGTTGCCATTGGTCTTGGTCCACTTTGAGCCGTTTCGTTCCCGCACACGAGGGGGTCTGGCAGGGTTGGAGGAGGGGTTGCGAGGGGGGTTGTTGTGGGGCGGGGAATAAGGCCCATAGCCTGGCCAGTCATCATTGTACCTCTCCCCTCTGTCTCCACCCCCAGATCCACTGCCTTCCTCATCTGCGATGTGGAGGACAGCAAAAGACAGCAGATAATCATGTAATGTGTAATCCTATCACCATGTGGTGGTTATAAATAAAACAATATTAATGATTTTGGTTGTCAGCTTTGCCATTTCCACTGGAATCATTAGGAACCTAATTTATTTGAGAAACAGTCCTTACTGTCCATGAAGTCTGTGTCCTGTCCAGCCTGTGCGTGTCTCAGTTTGTTGGCGGCCACCCTCAGCTCACCGATCAGCTGTCTGGTCCGGACATCCGGTCTGGCGATGTCTACCTCCACCTCGGGGTTGTTGATCTGGCTCACCAGCCCGTCTCCCGTCACCTCTGGCAAGTACCTGGCCCCACACGCACGCGCAATCAACAAGACGAAATGCAAAACAATGTCTTTAACAGCTGACTTAAGCTGCTTTCTCTAGGATAATGCATGCATGTACACACATACACAGTTTGATCAAACTGAACATTTGGTATCATTTAATGATGACTTGTACATTGTTGGCGGTTGACAATATTATTATATTGGTAATAATGAATTCTCTTCCCACAGACAGACAGACCACACACTCACCTCCCCCGAGTCTGTCCATTCCAGCAGCGGTCGTCATTGGTGACGTCGGCCGCCATCTTCTCGTCATTGCAGACAGTGTGTGGGAGAGACACCCAGAACTCACGCATGGGCCGCAGGCGCTCCTTCAGCTCGGTCACCTGGATGGGGCAAAAGGACACACTGGCTCTGATTCCCCATTTGAGCACAGGGCCTTGACGGACGTCAAGATGAACGCTAGCTGGCATTTCGTTGAGTTGTCCCTACAGTGCGGGTTATAATATCAACCTCACCAACCACCGCCACTTTCATAGGCAGATGTGTACACCCACGTGTGTTCCCTTCACATATTACACTTTTTTTTACCTGTCACTAATGAGCAGGTAGGACTTGCGGCGTCATGATCAAGGACAGTGGCGTAAATATCGACGGTGCAACCGGTGCAGCTGCATCGGGGCCCAGACGCCGTCAGGGGCCCATGAAGGAAGAAAAAAAAAGGAGCTGTCCAGCAGCTGTATTGTTTTTGTGAATGAAATAGCTCGGGGCGGGTCGGTAAGGTAGGCTAACGCTGATTGGCTGATACGGGAGGAGGAAATGATAATTTGTCCAATCACCTTGATAGCTGTCAGTCATGATGAGTCGCGATGACGTGACGTGAGTTGTTTAGCGGGGGAAAAAGGCAAGTGGATGAAAGTTGAAAGTAGAAAAACCAAGGTATCATGTTTAGCAAGCCTAAACAAAAAAGCGGCGCTCAAAAGAGGAAGGAAAGAAAGCAGCAGGATGAGGGTAAAACTAAAATGGCTAAATTAGATGCGTTTTTTACTAGGAACATTCTCTAGTGACAATAGCAGTTATCTCTAGTGGCTGTGCGTGTGTGTCCAAGCGTGTGTGTGCGCTTGTGTTTAGGGCGGGGGAAAAATATTTGCACCGGGGCCTATCGCCATGATGTTACGCCACTGATCAAGGATACATATAGACAGACTGAGCACATTGGGGTTCGTCAATCGCTGTCAACACTGACTGTCCTGCTCCCCATGCAAACACACATGCAAACAATGAGCAATGAAAAACAACAAACAAACAAACAAACAAAGACAAAAAAAGACATTTTCTGACAAAGATGGGGATCTGACAAAGAAGAAATTTGGTTTTCATGTAACCTAGATGATGGCCCCTCGCCTGGCCCACCCCCCCCTCTCACCAGGCGGTCCAGGTTGGTTCCTGCAGCAGTGGTAGGCTTCTCCTCTGGACTGTACGTGCGGAAGGGCTTCCGGTTCCCAGCCGGCTCCTTGGGGGAGCGCTTGGTTCGACCCGGGGTGGGCCTGGGGCTCCCACAGCCCTGGAACACCTGAACACAGTTAGCGTAGTTAGTTAGCTCTGTTAGCATTGTTAGCTCAGTGACATAGTTAGCTCAGTTAGCATGGAATTAGCCAATACTGTCGGCATCATTATAGTATACCAAACACATTTTTCTATTTCCATTTCAAAACAAGAGATTATGCCACATTAAGGTTCATCTAGAGTGGTAGAGTCAAATTAATTTAATTTCAAGTTGAAGGTACAATAAAATCTAGTGCGTTATTTCATAGGCAGTGGATATACATGTTTGAATTGTTAACAAACATGGCTGCATTAACAAAAAGGAAATATGTGTGTAGTTCTGGGGTTTGGGATTTCTAATAGAAGTTTGTGTGTTTATTATGTAGTAATAGTCTATTATGTAGTATATATAGGGTAATCCCTTTCAATGTGTTTTCCTCAGTGTAAATGAGAAAAAACAACGGTGAAATGAGAAAGAGGTGGTGCTACTTTCTGCACCCTAGTGACGTCAATACATAACAGGCTAACATCAAAAATAATTCATATACCATCAGAACCTCTGTAGGTTAGACAGGACATCAAATGTTGAACTCAAAAAGTCTTTCCCCCCCGACGACCACGTTTTACGACTCGAAACCACAACTTTCTGAACTTTCTGACAAAGTTTCTGATGTTCCTCTTAAGAGCGGCTGTGGCTCACCTTGGTGGAGATGCTGACGCTGTTCTCCTGCATGTGCATGATGGCCTCAGACACCTTGACAGAGATGGACTCGGCGGCCAGCTCCATGTTGAACGGACCCTCCAGCTTCTCAGACACCTGGTACAACGCGTCTGACAGGAGGCAGATGGGGAGCAACGTAAGAAGTAGCTCTAATGTCATTAACTACTTTAAGTGTTTAGTCATTGTCGCAGACTATACTCTCATTGTTTAGAGTCATTCTTTAGATACAAATAGGAGCAGGTAGGGGGTTAGTGCATCTTGCTCCAAGATAGGTAGACTGCAGACATTGGAGATTGAACCCAGAACTTTCCTGCTGGGAGTCAAACTCCTGAGCCACTAGTTTATTGTGCCACCAGATAGAAAGTTTATAATACAAATCGAAAACTATTAGTAGAAAGAGTTTTGGAGTGGACAGAGTGAACTGGATGTGTGAGACAGAATAACAGAATAGCATTCAGTGTCATCACAAGTTAGGATTCAATATGACCAGAACAATGCAGTGATTTCTGGACCATAAATAAATCCCATGATCATCAAATCAAGGATGTCACGTGACCTTTAACGGCCTCACCCATTGGCAGCTACACCAACGGCAAAAAACAGACATAGATATAGAGACCGTCTATCTGATCGCATCACCTCTCTCTCTCTCTCTCTCTCTCTCTCTCTCTCTCTCTCTCGCACGCGCTCACCGACGAAGTTGTTCCACTCTGTGTCGAGGTCGGCCTGGTTGGCGAGGCATCCCTTCATCACGTTGAGGCACAGCGCGTGGCAGGGCCGCAGCGTGGGCACGCCCCGGCACAGCGGGCAGTACCACTGGCGCATCAGGGCACGCACACACTCCGAACCAGGGCTCAACTAGAAAACAACACACAATGAACTCAATAAAAACAGGGTGGGCATTAAGTCACAGATAATGTACAGCGAGCCGGTCATTGTTGCGAAATAAACCCCGACAGGTTGATGCAGGACCCCGACCTGAATCCAGCTTATTACACATCTGCTTACTAAAGAAATCAATGATTTGACACAAAAAATGATTTTATTTCTTCCACTAAAAAAAATATTCAGATTCGTTAGATACGGTTGGATATAGCGTCCATAGCAACGGTCTGTTATTCATAGCAGCGGTCTGCAGAAATAACAGACCGTAGAATGCCGTAATTGACTAATCAGAATCGAGTATTCAACAGTAATGAAATGTAATTAAAAAATACAGGTGACGTCAACACAAGCAGCAGATGGTGGATGGAGGAGAAGGAGTCACCTTGGTGGCTTTGTTGACGATGTCGCGACCGGTGGCCAAGCCTTGAGATAGTGCCCTGGCGGCAATGAACGCTCTGGAGACCTAACAGTTCAACAAAGAAACACCAATGAATGACAAAACTCAAAGCGGCACTGTGTTGCTTTTTCACTGTAGCTGCCACTTTTGTTCCCATTTTGATTTTCTCGCCTTTTGCTTCACAGACCAAAATGATTTAGGGGAAAAAAAGGTTTGTGGAAAAAAAGTGGATGAAATTATGAATAGATGGGTTTTTATTCTTTAGACACTTCAAAATCAAAATTGTCTGCCTTGAAAACACAGCCACACAAAATAAATTGTGATCGGTTAGGTTTTGATTTGAAGAAGGTGAGGTTTTCTTTTTACTAGGGTTATCGTATGGTCGCACAGCACACGCTTCTCATTGTTAGTTTCGAGGTACATACTTGAACGCGCAGCTTGCGGGGCATGTCGCCAAACGGCTGCAGCTGCTCGGCGTGTTTGGTGACGCACTCCAGGTAGTCGTCACTGAACTGGTACTGGGGGTTGACCAGGGAGAACACCAGCTCCACCAGGCTGGACCAGAAGTCTGACAGGACCTCTGTTAGGCTTATGCTGCCCCCTGTGGACAAAACAATAAGTTCAATACAAGAACCCGGTGGGGTATAAAGCCATGTGGAGGACAGAAGAAAACCGTGTCGCCGGCAGGAACGCGTCCCAGCCTCGCCCCGGTGGAATCAAACAACCATCGTGGTTATAAAGTAATGGATGGATTTAAGGTATTTTGCCGGCGGTAACGTTATTAGTGTTATAAGTTAGTATAACAAACTTACACAATTTGAGTTGCAATGGCCGTTCCTGAATCCACTCAGTATAACCGGTATTGTAAAGGGCCGCTGCGGACGCATGTAAAACATGCTTGAGTCAGGCCGCACTCCGTAGAGCCATGAAGCCCCACCCCCGCTGCACAGAGCGTCACTTGTTTATTAATACTGAACTTGTCACATGTCCAAATTGCACCAAACTCGACACTGCACATCATTGGGACCCCAGCAATACACTCGCCAAGTATGAAGTAGATCGGATGAATGGTTCTCGAGATATGCAAAGGACATACGTTCATACATATGTACAGACAGAGATGCCTCGCTTTATAGTTGGATGCTATATTTCGTGAATATAATATATGCAATACATTTTTTTCAGTTTTCAGTTTTTCAGTTTGTTTATTGGTTTTCAGATGTCAGATGACAATAGGCCTACATAAAATATTACTAGAAAACCAATGTTTTAATGTTTTAATCAGTAGGTTGCTGGAGGTGTTTTTAACTCCAATTGTTAATTTAATTTTGTTGAATTTAGAATCCGATTGGGATTTCTTTGCCTTCTTTTTACTCGTCTGTGGGGCATCAGTTGATTGCATTCAGCACCCCTACTTCCTAATAGGACCAAATGCCCCGTTATCGCAGGGTTTCCTCCACTGGTAGACGGGAGCTGAATTAG